>JANAVB010010602.1:0-37470 GCA_029216955.1 Iris pallida
CGAGGACGAGACTTGTTTTGAGTGTGTATTATGTAACGACCCGCTCCGCCCTAGCGGAACACCGATTCAAACGGCAAAGTGCAACGACTCAAATGAGCCGTCGACTCGAAGAGTTTTTCGACCCGATAAAGAATCGATGCAAGACTTACATTGGCCCGTCAAGGATGAATCCAGACTTAGACTCTCAAAGGCGTGCTCGGAGTATCACTCGGCCGATGCGAACATCGCTAGGGTGGGTGGCTCCGATGAACCTATCTTTGCTTAGCCTAGACACTTAATAATACAGACACTATTGCTAGAATCACTAAGTGATAACACCGTACATGCTAATAAATGACTCAACGCACCTAGCTAAGGGAATAATCCCATTTTGTATGCTTGTTTAGAACATGGAAAAAAACTCAGAAAATATAAGAACTCTCGTACCGCACTTCACCCTCGTGCCAAGGCACAAGCTTACATTTCAAGTTCCTTATGCTTTCAACAATAAAGCAGTGAATGGTTTACAACAATAAAATAGGAAGACTATCGACATAGTCGTTCCGAGTAGAATTAGCAACATTGGAAGACTTCGGGACCGATGGGTCGCCAAGGCGACTCCCGTACAGGAAGTTGCATAATGTATAAATGAACAAATGAACGAATAAGTGAATGAATGAATCAACGAATGAGTGAATGAATACGTGAATAAATCAACGAATGTACGAACAAATAAAAGAAAGAAATGAAAGATAAGAAAGAAAGGAATGGTTAGCGACAGGTACGACGGGGACGTGCAACGGGGCTCGCTACCCGTACTGCACGGACGCCGCCGCCAACCTGGTCGATAACGTATTGGCTCACAGACATCCTATAGCTCAAAGACAGTCGTTAAGTTAAAAATAACAAGACAATACCAAATGGTCGCGGACAACCCACCCATATATGTGAGGAAGAATCAAAAAGTGATTCCAAGGCAATGATCACGACATCGTGGCCGGCCTAGCGAGATCATGGCTTACGGGCTGCTTGGGTGTGGGCTCGGCCACCCAAGAGACGTAAGGTCGGGTATTTCAAAAGACTATCAAGGTGTACCAGCCATCACACTATGATAGGTGAGAATACAAAGGGGAACATGTCCAAAATGGCTTGTAATGCCAACGATCGGTACATATAGATTAAGTGGGCTTGCTGGTGGCAATCCACGTGCAAGTCCTTGCATTGAAACAAAGTAGTCTAAGTTAACTGAACAATTGAATAGTTGGGTGAACATGGTCGTTAGAACAAAACCCTTCGAGCATACATAACTTACTGGTTGAGTAGATGGGATATCCGAGTGAGAATGATCATCGGAACGAGGCGTGGTCATAACGTATCTTCGTAAGTGGGAATACGTCATAGAATCTGAGGCAGGGACACGCCCTTGACACTGAATGTTTACGTGAATTACGTTAAGTTGTTATATATGAATTGTTGACTAACTTGGTTTACTATGGACAGGAAAGACCAGACGATAAGTATGGGTAAGTCGTACATGTATTTCCATGCAAACACTTGAAATCGATAACACGAGATAGGTTATGAAATATGCCATGAAACTGATCCTAAGGCAAGATTAGAAAGAAAATGAATGATAGAGGATGCACAGAAGTAAAATAAACGTGTTTGGTAATGGTAGCAAGTGGGCGAGCTAGCCTCCCTACTAGTGCATAATAATGTACTGATAATCCCATAGATTGCTTACAGGGTGCAGGAGACGTCGTCGGGTGCGGAGCTTTCCTCGAACGTGCTAAGGCACGAAGCTAACTCCGGAGCCTTGGAGCGTTGCAAAGGAACTGAAGCACCATATACAGGACATGATGTATCGGAACATCGCCATGAATTATTCCATCTTGTAAGCCACTTGGCACGCCTTTTTTGTTTCAGAAAGAGAGAGAGAGAGAGAGAGAGAGCTTGAGCGACTTCTAATCCCGGCCTAGCACCGCTTGTAAACTTCTTGAATATCAATAAAGAGATTGAATTTGTTCCAACTTGTGTTCTTTTACTTTCTACTGCAAATGGGGACACTCTGTGCGACTCTGGCCTAGCTCAAATCGGCCATTTTTAGACTTGGCCTTGCAGGAGAGCAACTTAGTCTCGTGCGGCATCACACCTTAGCGAGGACGATCGCTCCTACGGGCGGGGCGTGACATTAATGACAAAAAACTTATAGTTAAGAATTCAGGGGATAAACGATAAGATAACTAAGAAACTACTCCGATAACCAAGTTACAACCCGTAACCCAAACAAGGACCGAGGTTGTAACCCTTCACCTGAACAGAACTTAGTCTCTGCCCGATTATCGATAAGATAAAGCATAAACAGTAACGTGTTGAAGTAACCATGTACTAGCACTGTCTAGACAAGACTAGACGGGACTCCATCCATCAATCATGGCCAAGCAACGAGTACGGCTTGATACTTTAACTAACTAGAGTTATCACAAGCCTAGTTACTAACAAGATGCATTGAGATGTTCCAACATCCACAAGTCCTGCAGACTTAATCCAGGTTATCCATTCGCAAGTTGAGAGAGTTGGATTAGGTGACTTGGGGGTGCAACATATGACAGTGTACTGGAAATGTGCCCTACTCGACGACAGGCTACAAGTCCAATTAGAGCGCCCAGATAATGGAATTGCCTGTAGCTGGGAAATCTCTTCATGGACTACATGATTATTCTAGTCATTATCCTAGTCAGATTCAGTATGAATCCCTGACCGTGGTAACCAGGAATCCATATCCTATAAATGATGCAAGACAAGACATGTAGCTTATTCAAGCACAACCATCCATAGTGTCAAGACAAGAGTTACTTAGCAAGTCAAGATAGTCGTCGCCATAGCATATCAAGATTATCATGTTAGGTTACTTATCATGTCAAGAGTGCGTCACAACGTACCACTATCAAGAATTATCTTGTCAAGTTACTTGTCAAGAGTGCACCACGATGGGTCACTATCAAGAGTTATCATATAAAGTTATATTGTCATGTCGTAATCCTGTAAGTGCACCACGGTGGGCCACTATCAAGGAGTTATTAGAGAGTATATGTGCCATACCAAGATCGTGTTTAAAGCTCAGAGTACATGTACATGGAAAATTATATAGGACCAGTCAAGTAAAGAGTACAAAGTCATACTTTGTACTAGGGACCATGGAGACAATACGGACATTTGCAAGAGATGGCACAAAGGGTCAATGGGGTGTCATGAAGAGCATGCACCTAAAATGCATGTGTTGAGAGTGGCATGTGCCCAAGGCTATGCGCCTAAGACTAAATACATCATGTAGGGCATATGCTATGGAAGGAATGCACGGGAGAGTGCATGCGCCCATGGCTTATGCACCTACATGCATGCACACATGGGTGAGGCAGGGTACATGGTCTATGCGCCTACATGTATGAGGCCGGGTACATGGTCTATGTGCCCACATGTATGAGGCAGGGTGCATGGAAAGGTAAGTCAGGAGCCATCTATACTGGCTATGTGGGCGCATAATAAGGGCTATGTGCCCACAGCAAAGGGACACTATGACTTAACACATATTTTGAAGTTATGTGCATAAGCAAGTAGAAGTCATGGGCGCATATGAAGCCATGCGCCCATACTAAGGAAGGCAGGGAGCTTGGGCGCATATAAAGGGTTATGCACCCAAGACTGAAGTTACTGTGGACACATAAAGTGCCATGCGCCCACACTGTTCTTCTTCTCCAACCCGAGAAGAATAACTATGGAACCCATGAACTTCTACGGTCCATAAATTACTCAAAATAACTCAAATTCGGGTTTTCAAAGGTCCATTTTGGGTAAATCAAATTCTCTACAACATGGAACAATCAAAACTTGAAAATAAAGGAGTTTGAGAGATCAAAACCTTAGAAAACCAAAATTTAAGAAAACCTAGATCTACAAGTTTTAATCTACCAAAACCAAAAGTGCTAAGTACTAAAGAGTCTTAGAAGCTTGTAGGGGAGATAATAAAACAATAAAATAGAGTTCCTCCATGAAAGAAGTTGCACTTGCCTAAGGTGGTTGGAGAGAATAAATGGAGGAAGAAGAAGTAAATAAAGAAGTAAAGAAAATGATGAAGAGAGAGAGAGAGTGGAGTTGATATTTATATCAATCCGCTCCATCTCAACCAAAGCCAAAATAAACCAAGCCAAGCTAAACCAAGTTAAACCAAGACCAAACCTAGCCAAGCCATGCTAGACAAATCAAAATACGGGTCAAATATCCATACACGTATACTGAAATATGTATAACAGAAAACGGGAGTGATAGGTGGCGTATGATGTGGTTGATTGGAAGATTTGAGTGGTTATGGAAAGATGGAGTTAATTATTCTGATCTATATTTCGTGGGATTTGAATTTAATTCATTCAAATCTTTCTGTTATTCACTTATATCTTTTCACAATCAGTTACGATCAGCATTAAAGATTAAGGTTTCGACCTAACTCTTTAAATACTCTCTTCGTGCCTTTTTTGAAAACTACTGAAAAATAAAGAGACAAAGAGAATTGCGTCGCCGTTGCCATTAGAGTCCATTGGAGTTATGTGAGTTTGTGAAAGAAGGTGACAACGAGCATTCCAGAAGTTCTTTCGAACTTGCTGGTTCCTATAAGCAGATCATAGTAGGGCGAATCTTGCTTTGAGCAATGGTGATCTTTATCACCCCAGCAAAGTTGTCTTCATCAACTTCGGATCTTACAAGGAGATCGATTCTTAAACTCTGGTTCTCACAAAGAGACCAAGTCATCAATCTCGTATCTCACAAAGAGAACAAGTATTCATCTCCATACAAAGAGAACAAGTATTCATCTCCATGTCTCACTAATAGATCTAGATTTTCAGCTATGATCTGTTTCGGGAATAAAAATCTCAAAGCAAGATTCAGATCTGATGGAAAACAACCGTAAATAACTTCTCGATACAAGTTTTAACAAAGTTGAGAAGTATGATGGGGAGCATTACAACGTCTAGAAGAGAAAGGTCAACCTTAATCTTCAACTAGTGATGTCGACTACGTGTTGACAGATCACTAGCCATTGATTCCAGAGGGTAAAAGTGCTCGAAGGGTTGCTGAAGCCATGGCTTTGCAATCGAAGTGGAAGAGAGACAACATCCTATACAAGTTGTTAATCCTAAACTAGATAGGGGACTCTCTAGCGGAGTTATAAAGCAAGACAGTCAATACAAAGGACGTTTGGGAGTTTATAGAGAATCTCTGCAAGGCAGATGAGAACAAAAACAAGATCTATGTGACCAAAAAGTATGGAGGATGTAGTTTGAGGACGACAAAACCATGTTGCCTCAAGTCAAAGAGTTTCTCAAGTTACGTCAGAAGTTGGCAGATAACGACGTGCCCTTGGTCGAGGCTTTTGTTGTTGGGGGCATCGTCGCCAAGCTCTCCCCTGGTCGGAGCAATTTTATCGCAGACATGTACCGATGGAAGTGGATCTAGAATGCCTCTCGTGCTGGATACATGTTGAAGACGAGTTGAGGGCTCAACTCAAAGTGGACACCTTGTCCAAACAGATGGCCAAAACTAACATGGTGTAAGGAGGAAACTCTAAAGGGAAGCAAAAGGCTTCCTACCAAAAGAAGAAAGACATTCACCATCTGAAGGTAAAGTCGACTCAGTTCAAGCCCAAGTCCAAAGAACCTGAGACTTGTTTCAACTGTGGGAAGAAAGGCCACTGGAGGAGGGATTACAAGAAAAAAACTAAACAAAAAGAGCAAGGTGAGGCTAACTTTGTTGCTATGATTGTGCAGGTTGACTCAGCTGCTGTTGACACGGATTTATGGACATACACTGGGGCATCGTGTCATGTTTGATCAAAGAAGGAGTGGTTCACCATATACCAATCTGTTTCTGAGAATGTTATGGTGGTGAACCAAACACAAGCTGAGTTCTTGGGATCGGAACAGTGGTACTGCAAATGACTTCGGGGAAGTTGCTGACGCTTCAGAAGGTGAAGCTTATACCTGCTATAGACAAAAACGTGGTCTCATGAAGTCTGCTCTGCAATGCAGGCTTGAGGATGGACATTAACGCTAGTCAGGTCATTATGTTGTATAAAGGAACGTACTTCAGAAAGGCTTTTTGTACCAAGGGTGGTTCAAACTTTAACTTGTAACTCATATGGAGATAGTTAATGCAGTCTCTTCTTCTGGTTATCCTCTTAAGTTGTGGTATAGTAGACTAGGACATGTTTATTGTAAAAGAACAAACAAGAAGTCTAGTTTAGGGCTTATCTCCAAATGTGGGGGTAAGGAGTTGGAGAAGTGTGAGGTCTGTGCACAAACAAAGATCACTAGAAAATTGTTCAAGCGGGTAAACCGAAGCACAAATCTTCTGGAGTTGGTGCACTCAAATATCTGTGACTTTAAACAGTTCTCTACAAAGGCCGGGATGAAGTATTTCATTACTTTCATCGACGACTTCTCAAAGTACGCATTCGTTTATCTGCTCAAGTCTAAAGATGAAGCATTTGAAAAGGTTAAGGACTTCAAGGCTGAAGTAGAGCGTCAAACAGGACAACAACTTAAGAGACTCAGAAGTGATCGAGGTGGAGAGTATAGGTATCATGAATTTGCATCGTTCTGCAAAGAACATGAAATTATCAACGAGACGACTGCTCTATGCTCCCCTCAATCAAATGGTGTTGCAGAAATAAAGAACAGAACATTAACAGAGATGATGAACTCAATGTTGTTGACTGCAGATCTTCCAAATTGCTTCTGGGGTGAAGCAGTGCTTACGACTACATTTATATTGAACAGAGTGCTACATGCAACTTTAGAAGTCACTTCTCATGAACTCTGGTTCAATGTCAGACCCAACTTGAATGTCATTTGAGTGTGGGTGTGTCTGGCATATGTGAAGCTTTCGGATTTGAAGATTCAGAAGCTGGAAACTAGGACTACGAAGATGATATTCCTGGATTATGCTGATAAGAGCAATGCTCGATGGTTCCTTGATATTGAGTCAAATCATACCATTGAATCTCGTGATGTACAATTCTTTGAAGATAAATTTGTAAGACATAAGAACATTATTTTCACGAACATTTAGGAGAACAGTGTGAGTGCAGAGGAGGCTCAAGTTCCTTACGAATATATAGTCCAAGAAAACATTGTTCCAAAAATAACTCTTGAACCAGAACTTGCAGAACCAGTGTCTAAGTAAGTGAGGAGACATAAGAACTTCGGAGAGGATTTTGTCATCTATTATGTAAAAACAGATCCACTTACCTATGATGAGACGATGAAGACCAGAGCCATTGTCTTCTAGAAGGAGACCATTAATGACGAGTATGACTGGATAACCTCTAACAACACGTTGGTGTTGGTCGTTCTACCTGAAGGAGAAAAACCAATCGGATGTAAATGGATCTCAAGAAAAGATAAAAGTCAATGGAACTATTGACAAGTTTAAGACAAGATTAGTTGCCAAAGGGTTTTCTCAGAAGCAGAGGATCGATTATTTTGACATATATGTTCCAGTAGCGCTGATGATGACCATCAGGATGTTGATTGCTCTGAGCGTAATTCACAAGCTGGTAATTCATTAGATGAATGTCAAAACCGCTTTCCTGCATGGTTAATTGACTGAAGAGAATTACATGCAACAGCCAGAAGGATTCGTCTTCAAGGGCCTAAAAGACAAAGTCTACAAATTGGTAAAATCTCTGTATGGTTTGAAGTAAGCTCCAAAGATATGGTATAAGAAGTTTGATAAAGTCATAAGATCAAACGGCTACAGGGTCAGCGAGACAGACAAGTGTGTGTACACAAAGTTTGCTGACGGAAAAGGAGTTGTCGTTTGTCTGTACGTGAACGATATGCTAATCTTGGGTACAGATCTAACAATTGTCGCTGAGACAAAGAAATTTCTCTTGTCTAAGTTCAGCATAAAGGACTTAGGGGAAGCTGATGTTATCTTGGGGATAAAGATCATTCGGACGAAAAATGGAGTGGTATTATCACAGTCTCATTACATTAAAAAGATGCTTACACGCTATGGGTATCAGGAGCTTCCAGGGATTGATACGCCATATAGGTGTGATAAGAAGCTGAAGCCAAATTCAAGGAAAAGCGTCAAACAGTTGGAGTATTCAAGCGTCGTCGGGAGTTTAATGTATGCGACTACTACCATAAGGCCTGACATAGCTTTTGCCATGGGGATGCTGAGTCGGTTCACGAACAATCCAATTGTGGAGTACTAGAAAGTTGTAAAGAGGGTTATGAGATACCTCAAGGGGACTCAGAAGTATGCACTGCACTACTACGGGTATCCAAAAGTAGTAGAAAGCTTCAGTGATACAAGCTGCTGCTCAAAGGTAGAGAGTGAAAGGTCCACAGGAGGATACGTCTTCTCCATGGGTGGAGTTGCTATATCATGGAAGTTGAAGAAGCAGACCATGTTGTCTCACTCTACTATGGAATCTGAGTTTTATGCACTGTCGGCTGCAGCAGAAGAAGTATAGTGGCTTTGGGAGCTCATGTATGTCTTCCAATGGTTAGTGCACAGATACCGATGGTACCGGTATACTACGACAACCAGGCGACTACAGCGGTGATATCGAATGACCTCTTTAGTGGCAAGAAGAGGACTATGCGTCTAAGGCACAGGACTGTAAATGATCTTATTAAAGAGGAGTCATTGTTGTGGTTGATATTCGGAGCTAGATGAATCTGGCAAATCCGTTCACCAAAGGTCTCAAGTGTCAGCTGGTCGAGGACACAATGTATAAAATAGACTTGAAGACACTTTAATAGTGTGTCTTTGTAATTCTACTATAAGGTTTTATACTATTAGTTCAAAGAGAAATCTACTAGGCATCTAGCTTTTAGTTCAAGGAAGGACCATTGATTAGAAGAATATCAGGTATAGTAGGCAATCCTTGGTATACTATGGGTCACGTACCTAGAACCACTATTAGTGAGCAATCCCTTTGGAACATTGCGGGGTTTTATACCAAAACTACTGTAAGTAGGCAATCCTTTGGGACGTTGAGGGGTTATAAACCCAGAACTGTTGGCCCATTGGTCATAATCAAACCTAATTTTAATAATTGATCAAACTCTGTCTCGATATACGGAGCTACTCAGATGTTTACTCAAGACGTTTTGGATACTTGGACACTGATCAAGATCAGATATCTACTTAGTTCAAGGTCGAAGCTATGTTTGCCACTCGAGACTGTATTTCTTTATGCAATATAATTTTTACTTTTATTGAGTCTAAGAATACATTGTACACCGAATCGTACTGGCAAATAGGCTATCCAAAATCATTTTTACAAAATGATCTATATTTTTGAAAAACATCCCTTATTTACAAAAGCTTCTGAAGGATTTCAAAAAGTCCAAAAAATTACTTTTAAAATAACCCTGACCAACCCTGACAGAACTCGACCCGAGTTCGGCCAGAGTTCGGTTAATGATCGTTTGATTTTCGAATGTTTAAAAAAACTTGGTCTCCCTTTAGTTGCGGATTGTTACATAGAGTTCTGTCCGAATTATGCCCGAATTCTGCAAGAGTTCTGCCTTTGGAAAAACTATAAATAGAGAAGAATTCTGATCATTGCAAATCACTCATTCACTTTCATCTATTCTCTTCTAAGATTATGTTTCTTTCCAAAGCATTTTCTAAAAAGCTTTTATTTTCAAATCCCAAGCAAGTTACAATTCTCTAGTCAATTTGCCAGTACGGTGCGGTCTAGAAGATTTCAGATAAATTGTAATCAGAGGCTTGATTGAAGAAAGACTCATCAAAATTGAAGTTGGTCGAGTTCTTCATATCAAAGCTTGCATCTGTAGAAGTTGCAAGGACTTCGTATAAAAACTTACAGGATTTTTCAATAGTAGATTCAACTGGAAGCTAGAGTTCTTCCGACTGGACTAGTCCTCACAAGAGGGAAACCAGTATACATCACTGTGTTTGCGTTTGCCTTTTGATCTCCTTTCTTTACAATTATTACTTTGTGATTATTGATATTATTTCTGTGATCTAACTGCTAACAAGTTTTTAATTAGAAATATTCTGCTACCTACTCTATTTATCCCCTCTAGAGTATTCTACTTTACGACTTCGTTTCCACAATTGGTATCCAAGCGGGTTATACAGGTAAAGCAAAATAAAATTACAGTTATATTTAATTATTTTATAGATCACAGCATTTCACATGGCAACTGTAAAATTCATAAGTGAAAGCCAAGCCACAAACAGACCTCCACTGTTTGAGGGCACAAAATATACTTATTGGAAAACACGGATGAGTTTCTTCTTAAAATCTCTTGATTTTGATTATGGTCTATAGTTATTGATGGCTACAAAAAGCCTCCTCGTATTACTGTTGAGGGAGTTTAATTGATAAACCCCATGATAAATATAATGAGGATGAAAAGAAAAATGCTAATCTGGAGGCACGTGCTATTAACGAATGCTTTATTTTAGGCTTTAGACAGAACTAAGTTTAACAGGGTGTCGACTTGTACAACATCGAATGAAGTATAGAAACTTTTCGAAGTAAACCATGAAGGAACAACACAAGTCAAGGAGTCAAAGATCAGCAGACTTACTCAAGAGTACGAGGCGTTCAAGATGAAGCCAAATGAATTTGTCACTCAAATGTTTACGAGATTTCTGGATATTGTAAATCCTTTGTCTTCATTAGGCAAGAAATACAATAACCATGAGAAGATTCGCAAACTTCTACGAGCACTTACGAAGAACTGGATTCCAAAGGCTACAGCAATCATTGAAGGAAATGACCTCTCAATAATGTCTCTGGAAACACTCATGGGTAAGCTACCCACTCAAGAGTTGGAACTTCAAGACTTTGAAGATGCTACACCAAAAGAGAAGTCAGAGAAGTCGATCGCTTCCAAGGCTCAACATAGAAGAACGATCGAAGATGATTCTGACGACAGCGACTTTGAATCTGAAGATCAAGCTCTTATGGTAAGAAAATTCAAGAAGTTCATGAGATTCAACAGAAGAACAAGAGACATCAACAGCAAGAACAACGAGGAAGATCCTATTTGCTACGGATGTAAGTAGAAATGACATATGAAGAAAGATTGTCCAACAACATCATCATCAACAAAAAAAGCAGTAAATATGACAAAGGCTACCTGAAGAGATCTACATCAAGGAAGTACAAGCATATGGCATGAGAACGAAGCCAGTGACTCAGAAGGCGAACAATCGGATGACGCTGCAAATGTATGCTTGATGGCTTACGATCAGGTAACCACTAATCCTCTGTTTGATCATTATGATGATTTCACCTTTGAGCAACTACGAGAGGCTTTCAGTGACATGTTAAATGACTACAGAAAACTGCGTAGTAAATATGAAACCTCTAAGAAGGTACTTAAAGAGTACAAAGGTGAGATAGCAAGACTTACTGACCAACTAGCTCATGTTAGAAATAATGTTTCTTCTATTGAGTCTGGTGAGCTTTCTTCTATTAAGCTGTTGTTACACGAGACTACTAAGTTATCCGAAGAAAAAGACCAAACTATCAACCAGCTAAAGGGAGACCTATCTAAGGAGAGAAAGAGTCTCCAGTGTGCACAAGTCAGAATGGAAACACTTACATCTGATTATACTAGATTACATGACACCTCCAAAAACTGAAAATTAGTATAGGAAAATTGTCTAATGTTGCTGCTTCCTATTCTAACACGTGTCAATTAACGAATCATCGGAACACACCCAAACTAAACACTGTCAGACCAAACCATACCAAACCAATGCCCAAGATGACTAATAGGCATGCATTTTTCTATACTAGAAAACCAAAACCTACCAATCATACTCCTCACACAACTTTCAACACTCAACATACAAAATGTTATTATTATGGCCTCATTGGTCATATATCTTCTGTATGTAGAATCAAAAAGTTAGTAGATTTAAATATTTATGCATGGATACCAAAGACTAACATGTCAGGAGCCTACAAGAAATAGGTACCAAGAGTTTTATCTACAAACTGTTTGTAGGTGGGACGTCCTTCACATGCTAGAAGCAAATGGATCCTCGACAACGGTTGCTCACGGCACATGACCGATGATGCATCATTATTCGCAACACTATCGAAGAAGAATAAAAAAGGATACATCTCCTTCGGTAATAATTTGAGAGGGTACATAATCGGTATCGGTGACATTGGTAAGGCTCCCTATCCTGTGATTAAAGATATTTGTCTAGTTACCGAGTTAAAACATAATCTGCTCAGCATAAGCCATTTAGCTGATCACGGTTATTGCATTAACTTCGTCAAAGACAAATGTACTATAGTTGATAGCTCAACTGGCAGTACTATCTTTGAAGGTATCAGGGAAGACAATATATATGTTTTCCATCTGTTAGAAGATGCTAACAAAGAAGGTAGATGCTTGATGGCCAAGAGTATTGAGAGTCAACTATGGCATATGAGACTCGGTCATACAAATATGGACACAATTTCAAAACTATCCACAAAGAAGTTGGTACGCGGCTTACCAGACATATCTTTCAAGAAGGATACGTTATGTAGCGAATGTGAAAAGAACAAAGCTATCCCATCCGTCTTTAAGTCCAAGAAGATTGTAAGTACCACTAGACCTCTATAATTATTGTATATGGATTTATTTGGACCTAGTAGAATTGCTAGTCTAGGTGGTAAGTTGTATGCATTTGTCATTATAGATGATTTCTCTAGATATATGTGGGTATATTTTCTTGCATGCAAGAACGAAACTTTGTTAGAATTTGTCACCTTTTGCAATAAAGTATAGAATGAAAAAGGTTTCATAATTACTCGCATTCGTAGTAATCATGGCGGCAAATTTAAGAATGCAGAGTTCAAGCAATTTTGTGACACATACAGTTATTTGCATGAGTTTTCCTGCCCTAGGACTCCACAACAAAATAAAGTTGTGGAACGTAAGAACATGACTCTATCTGAAATGTCTAGAGTAATGTTGAACCAGTTTAGTCTACCTAGATACTTTTGGGTGAAGCTGTCAATACAGCGTGCTATATTCTCAATAGGGTTCTGATTCGACCTATATCGAAGAAGACTCCCTATGAGTTATGGTTGATAGAACACCCACTGTTTTATATTTCAAGATATTTGGTTGTAAATGCTTTATTCTTAATACTAAAGACAACCTGAGTAAATTTGGTAAAAAGACCGATGAAGGTATCTTTTTAGGTTATACGGCAAAGTGCAAAGGTACAGAGTCTTCGATAAGAGAACCATGATCATCGAAGAATCAATTAATGTCACGTTTGATGAACTAAATCAACATTCAGTCGATGACGATAATGAAGACGTAAGTACACCAAGTATAGCTACTACAAAACCTTCACATAAAGATGTAGAACCTTCACACCAAGCACCAGCTGAGTCTTCAAGCAAATCACATACAGAACCAGAAGCCGGAACCACTGATCCTATGGATATGCTAAAAGAGATAAGATTCTTGGCAGATCATCCAAAGGACTTGGTAATTGGTAAGATTACCAAGAGTGTAAGTACTCGTTCCTCTAATAAAGATATAGCTTTCTGTGTTGCTTTTATCTCATAGCTTGAACCCAAAAACATTGAAGAAGCATGTAGTGAAATTTTTTGGTTAGATGCTATGCAAGAGGAATTAAACCAATTCGAACGAAATCAAGTTTGGGAACTTGTACCAAGCCCATTGATCATCCGGTCATTGGCACCCGTTGGGTATTCCGAAATAAACTGAATGAAAATTGTTTAGTGACTCGTAATAAGGCTCGACTCGTAGCTCAAGGATACAATCAAGAAGAAGGTATCGACTACGCTGAGACTTATGCCCTAATTGCGAGATTAGAATCCATTCGCATGTTATGTGCATTTGCAAGTTTTCATAATTTTAAATTATTTTAAATGGATGTTAAAAGTGCATTTTTAAATAATTTTATAAAAGAAAAAATTTATGTAGCTTAACCTCCAGGTTTTACTGTTTTCAAAAATCCTGATTATGTTTTCAAGTTGAAGAAAGCCTTATACGGTTTGAAACAAGCCCCTCGTGCTTGGTACGATCGTCTAAGATCTTTTCTACTTGACAACGGTTTTTTAAAGGAAAATGTTGATACTACACTGTTTATAAAATCTTTGAATACCAATCTTCTTTTGATTCAAATCTATATAGATAATATTATTTTTGGATCCACTGATGAATCTCTTTGTCAAGAATTTTCAAAGTGTATGCAAAATGAGTTTGAGATGAGCATGATGGGAGAGCTGAAATTCTTTTTTGGACTGCAAATCAACAATAGGACGTTCATAAATCAAGCAAAGTACACAAAAGATTTAAAGAAGTTCGACCTGGAAGCAGTCAAACCACTTAGCACTCCAATGGCGACTTCAACCAAACTTGATATTGATGAACAAGGCAAATCCGTCGACATACGTAAGTATCGAGGTATGATCGATAGCTTACTGTACTTCACTACTAGTAGACCTGACATTATGTTTAGTGTTTGCTTGTGTGCACGTTTTCAAGCTAATCCTAAGGAATCATATCTGTGCGCAGTTAAGCGTATCTTCTGATACCTTAAGGGCACTTCCTCTGTCGGCTTATGGTATCCTAAAACTACGTCGTTTGACCTAATTGGTTATTCTGATGCTAATTTTGCTGGATGCAAAGTAGATAAAAAAAGTACCCACGGCACATGTCATTTCCTAGAAAAAGTCCTAGTCTCTTGGTTTAGCAAAACGCAAAATTCTGTCGTATTATCAACAACTGATGTCGAGTATATCGCTGCAGGATGTTGTTGTGCACAAATTTTGTGGATAAAACAAACTTTAGAAGACTTTGGATTATATTTCACACACATACCTATTTTCTGTGATAACACAAGTTCTATTAATTTGACTAAGAATCCAGTATGTCATTCTTATACTAAGCATATCGAGATTTGACATCATTTTCTTTGAGATCATTAACAAAATGGAGATATAGACCTTGTATACATAGACAAACAGAATCAATTGGCTGATATTTTCACAAAACCTCTAGCGGAAGATCATTTCAATTATTTACGTCAAAAATTAGGAATTTTAGATGTTAATAATATTAATTAATTTGTTCAATACTCAATAACTATTTTCGAGATGTCACCTCCATTTTTTGTTTTACGTATTTCCAGTATACGTGTACGAAATTCTGACCCGTATTATGACTTGTCTTAACTAGCTAATCTTGGTTTAATCTTGCATTGGTTTAATATTGGCATGGCTTGGTTGGGTTTGGTTTGGCTTCGTTAGGTTGGTTCAACATGTAACCCCTCCCTTTAAAGGCCACCAACCCCTCTCTCTCTCCTCGTTTACTTCTTCTTCTTCATTTATTTCTTCATCTTCTTCCTCTTAACTTCTCCACCTACCAAGAGAAGCTTAGGCAAGTGCAACTTGATTCATAGAGGAACTCCGTTTTTGTTGTTCCATTGTCTTCCTTACGAGATTCTAAGACACTTTAGTACTTAGCATTTTTAATTTCCATGGTTTATTTTTTGTAGATCAAAGTTTGTTGTATTTTCGAATTTTTTGGGTTTTGATCTATCAAACTTTATTATTTTTAAGTTTTGATTATTCTATGTTGAAGAGAATTTCGTTCTACCCCATTTTGACCAATGAAAGTCCAAATTTGGACTTACATTGAAGGTTTTATGGAGCTTGGAAGCTATGGGTTCCATGGCCATTCTTCTCAAATTTTCGAAGAAGATGGGTACCCATCGACCCTGCCGTATGGATGGCACCCCATTGACCCTGTCACATAGATGGATACCCATCTACTGCCGCATGGGATTCTGTTACCCTACCGCATAGATGGCACCCCCATCGACCCTGCCGCATGAATGGCACCCCATCGACCTTGCGGCATGGATGGCACCCCATCGACCCTGCCGCATAGATGGCACCCCATCGACCCTGCCGCATAGATGGGCACCCATCTACTGCCGCATGGGATTCTGTCTGCCGCATAGATGGCACCCCATCAACCCTGCCATATGGATGGCACCCCATCGACCCTGTCGCATAGATGGCACCCCATCGACCCTACCGCATGGATGGCACCCTATCGACCCTGCCGCATAGATGGCACCCCATCGACCCTGCCGCATGGATGGCACCCCATCGACCCTGCTACATGGATGGCACCCCATCGACCCTGCCGCATAGATGGGTACCCATCTACTGCCGCATGAGACTCCACCCTTGGCCGCATAGTACCTATTTTGGTTATTTTATGTCCTATTTGACTGATTTATGGTCAAAATTTCTCCTAACTCCCAACATAAAAGTTGTAGATATTTGTCTTGGCTTTAAAAATCTTCTTGTTTCACTTTAACTGGAGTTCATATACGATTGATAACTTTAATCATAGTTTTGATCTTTTTGGCATGTTTTCTGTACTTGATGTTTTTGAGGTTTCCTTCGACTGTAACAAATTATTAGCATGATTAGATGACTTTGTACAGTTAGAAAATGATTATATACCCTTTGTACACCTAACACTAGCACAAATTCAATTATTGTTTTATGCCAATTAGTTACTTTTACTTATCCCTTCTCACATATCAGAAAATGTCTTTCCTTTCGAGTATTTCTATTTGATATGATATGTGTTTCCATACTTTTTTGGATTTATTATACTTTACAATCTATGCCATGTTTAGAATTTCTTTATAGTGACCTGTTGTGGTGCACTCATAATTTATGTCTTTCTTTGCTTTACATGATAGTGACCCATTATGGTGCACTCTTGAACATGTCTTTCTTTGCTTTACATGATAGTGACCCGTCGGGGTGCACTTACATGAACACGACATGACAATGTGACTTAACATGATAACTTTTGATAGTGATCCGTCGTGGTGCACTCTTGATAAGTAACTTGACATGATAATTCTTGATGGTGGTCCGTCATGACGCACTCTTGACATGATAAGTAACTTTGATAGTGGCTCGTCGTGGCGCCCTCTTGACAAATAATCTTAATAAGTAAACCTAATATGATAATCTTGAATGCTGTTGCGACGACTATCTTGACATGCTGATTAATAACTCGTCTTGACACCGTGGGTAATTGTTCTTGAATATGCTTGTGTAAGCTACCAATCTCGTCTTGCATCATGTCTAGAAGTTGCATCCTTGGTTTCTACGGTCAGGGATTCATACTGAATCTGACTAGGTTAATGACTAGATTGATCGAGTAGTTCATGAAGAGATTTTCCAGTTACAGACAATCCCGTTATCTGGGCGCTTTAATTGGACTTGTAGCCTGCCGTCGAGTAGGATGCATTTCCAGCACACTGTCATGTGTTGAACCCCCAAGTCACCATGGGATACATTTATCTCCTGGGTGATGTATCAACCTAATACAACTCTCAACCTGCGAAAGGATAACTGGATAGCTACAGGGCTTGTGACTGTTTGAATATCTTATTACATCTTGTTAGTAATTAGGCATGTGATAACCCTAGTTAGTTAAAGTATCAAGCTATACTCATTGCTTGGCCTTGATTGATGGATGGAGTCTAGTCTTGTCTAGACCATGCCAATACATGGTTACTTCAGAACATTTTACAGTTTATGCTTACTTGTCGATAATTGGCTAGAGACTAAGTTCTGTTCAGGCGAAGGGTTACAACCTCGGTCCTTATTTGGTTTACAGGTTGTAACTTGGTTACCGGAATAGTTCTTTAGTTATCTTATCATTTATCACCCTACTTTTATGCCTCCAGTTTTCTTGTTATTATTATGCTTTGTGTTCTAACTTGCTAGTTTTAGTTCCTAAGTAAAGCCTCCCTTGTGGTACTTGCTCTTTCTGGGGTCTGATCCAGCTAGTTTTGTATGGCCAAATTTTGGAGTAGCTCCCGAGGATCTCCCTGCCTTCCAGCCAGATGGTAAACACTAGAAGAAACCCTGGCAACGAGTGGGTTTAATTTTGCTCTTTCGCTCTATTGTAAAATTATTCTTTTGAGGCGTTTAGCCGCCGAGCAAGTGTTAGCTCGTGTTGAATACTTATATTTCTTGTCTGCCTACGGGCTGTAACATGATTAACAAATCCTAAGGTTGATCATGTATGACTGAAACTCTAGCTAGTCCTCGTATTTTGTATGACTAGCTTCATGATCATCTGTATATAAAATATATGGGACTCCTTACTATTAAAAATCTGATGGTCTAACATCTTGTGACTATTATTACTTGCTTGAGATTGAGACACTAGGCTTGTTCTTGACCATAAGAGACTGATGGCTTATAGATAAACCCTCATACATCTAGACAGCCGTGACCGTATATTGAGGTGGATTACACTTCTATATACGTAGCTGGCTGTGTCTGCCCCCGCTCTCTAGTATTCTGGTTCTGGGGTGTGGTACGATTTAAGTGGTAGCCCATGCAAGGTCTTGTAAATCAAGATGTGCGAGGGTTTTATCGAATAGATGTCTCAATCAGTACTCGTCCTTTATCTCTACTCATGTCTTCTAATCTTTCTGAAATATTGACCTGATCACATGCTTATATCCTCGATCTATCTTAGTCCTTCCTTATTGTTTCCCATGTCGTTTCTTCAGCGGCATTGTTCCTGGTCCTACCGATCAGCAAGGCGAAGAACCTCCAGTGAACCAGCAGCAACCTAGAGACCAGCCCCAGCACCAGTACATCAGCAGTACTAGCCTTCGAGGCTATTGCCGCCTCAGGCACAAGCCTTTCAGCAGCAGAGACCCCAGTAGTATGCCCCGACCCAAGCTCAGATACAGAACCGACAAAGAGGTTTCCAGTAGAGTGTCTTTTTATTCCTTATGTCTTTTAATTCCTTGCTTACATGAATGATTGCCTGATTGGTTGCTAATCATAGATTGCTGTGATTAGTATAGCTTGCTCCGACATCTCTAGCCTCTTGATTAAATTCCTAGAACGGAATTCTTTTAAGGTGGGTAGAGTTGTCACCTCTGTTTTCTGTTATACGTATTTCTAATATACGTGTTCGAAATTCTGACCCGTATTGTGACTTGTCTTAACTAGCTAATCTTGGTTTAATCTTGCATTGGTTTAATATTGGCATGGCTTGGTTGGGTTTGGTTTGGTTTGGCTTGGTTGGATTGGTTCAATATGTAGCCCCTCCCTTTAAAGGCCGCCAACCCCTCTCTCTCCTCATTTACTTCTCCTTCTTCGTTTATTTCTTTATCTTCTTCCCCTTAACTTCTCCACCTACCAAGAGAAGCTTAGACAAGTGCAACTTGCTTCATAGAGAAACTCCATTTTTGTTGTTCTATTGTCTTCCTAACGAGACTCTAAGACACTTTAGTACTTAGCATTTTTAATTTTCATGATTTATTTCTTGTAGATCTAAGTTTGTTGTATTTTTGAATTTCTTGGGTTTTGATCTATCAAACTTTATTATTTTCAAGTTTTGGTTATTCTATGTTGTAGAGAATTTCGTTCTACCCTATTTTGACCTATGGAAGTCCAAATTTGGACTTACATTGAAGGTTTTATGGAGCTTGGAAGCTATGGGTACCACGGCTATTCTCCTCAGATTTTCGGAGAATATGGGTACCCATCGACCCTGCCGCATGGATGGCAACCCATCGACCCTGCCGCATAGATAGGAACCCATCTACTGCCTCATGGGATTCTGTTACCCTGCTGCATAGATGGCACCCCATCGACCCTGCCGCATGAATGGCACCCCATCGACCCTGCCGCATAGATGGGCACCCATCTACTGCCGTATGGAATTCTGTTTATCCTGCCGCATAGATGGCACCCCATCGACCCTGTCGCATGGATGGCACCCCATCGACCCTGCCGCATAGATGGCACCCCATCGACCCTACTGCATGGATGACACCCCATCGACCCTGCCGCATAGATGGCACCCCATCGACCCTGACACATGGATGGCACCCCATCGACCCTGCCGCATGGATGGCACCCCATCGACCCTGCTGCATAGATGGGCACCCATCTACCCTGCCGCATGGATGGGTACCCATCTACTACCGCATGAGACTCCACCCTTGGCCGCATAGTGCCTATTTTGGTTATTTCATGTCCTATTTGACTGATTTGTGGTCAAACTTTCTCCCAACTCCCAACATAAAAGTTGTAGATATTTGTCTTGGCTTCAAGAATCTTTTTGTTTCACTTTAGCTGGAGTTTATATGCGATTGATAACTTCAATCACAGTTTTGATCTTTTTGGCATATTTTCTGTACTTGATATTTTTAAGGTTTTCTTCGACTGTAATAAATTCTTATCATAATTATATAACTTTGTACAGTTAGAAAATAATTGTACACCCTTTGTACACCTAACACTAGCACAAATTCAATTATTGCTTTATTCCAATTAGTTACTTTTACTTATCCCTTCTCACATGTCAGGATATGTCTTTCTTTTCGAGTATTTCTATGTGATATGATATATGTTTCCAAGCTTTTTCAGATTTATTGTACTTTACAATCTATGCCATGTTTAGAATTTCTTTATAGTGACCCGTTGTGGTGCACTGATGATTTATATCTTTCTTTGCTTTATATGATAGTGATCCGTTGTGGTGCACTCATGAACATGTCTTTCTTTGCTTTACATGATAGTGACCCGTCGGAGTGCACTTATATGAACACGACATGACCATGTGACTTTACATGATAACTCTTAATAGTGACCCGTCGTGGTGCACTCTTGACAAGTAACTTGACATGATAATTCTTGATGGTGGTTTATCGTGACGCACTCTTGATACGTAATCTTGATAGTGGCCCGTTGTGACGCACTCTTGACAAGTAATCTTGATAACTAAACCAAACATGATAATCTTGAATGCTGTTGCGACGGCTATCTTGACATGCTGATTAATAACTCGTCTTGACACCGTGGGTGATTGTTCTTGAATGTGCTTGTGTAAGCTACCAGTCTCATCTTGCATCATGTCTAGGACTTGCATCCCTGGTTACCATGGTCAGGGATTCATACTGAATCTGACTAGGTTAATGACTAGATTGATCAAGTAGTTCATGAAGAGATTTTCCAGTCACAGGTAATCCCGTTATCTGGGCGCTTTAATTGGACTTGTAGCCTGCCGTCGAGTAGGACGCATTTCCAACACACTGTCATGTGTTGTACCCCCAAGTCACAATGGGATACATTTGTCTCCTAGGCGATGTATCAACCTAATACAACTCTCAACCTGCGAAAGGATAACTGGATAGCTACAGGGCTTGTGACTGTTGGAACATCTTATTGCATCTTGTTAGTAATTAGGCTTGTGATAACCCTAGTTAGTTAAAGTATCAAGCCATACTCATTGCTTGACCGTGATTCATGGATGGAGTCTAGTCTTGTCTAGACCATGCCAATACATGGTTACTTCGGGACATTTTACAGTTTATGCTTACTTGTCGATAATTGGTTAGAGACTAAGTTATGTTCAGGTGAAGGGTCACATCCCCTGTCCTTGTTTGGTTTACGGGTTGTAACTTGGTTACCAGAATAGTTCCTTAGTTATCTTATCGTTTATCACCCTATTTTTATGCCTCTAGTTTTCTTGTTATTATTATGCTTTGTGTTCTAACTTGCTGGTTTTAGTTCCTAAGTGAAGCCTCCCTTGTGGCACTTGCTCTTTCTGGGGTCTGACCCAGCTGGTTTTGTATGGCCAGATTTTGGAGTAGCTCCCGAGGATCTCCATGCCTTCCTGCCAGATGGTGAACACTAGAAGAAACCTTGGCAACGAGTGGGTTTAATTTTGCTCTCCCGCTAAATTGTAAAATTATTCTTTTGAGGCCTTTAGCCGCCGAGCAAGTGTTAGCTCGTGTTGAATACTTATATTTCTTGTCTGTCTACGGGCTGTAACATGATTAACAAATCCTAGGATTGATCATGTATGACTGAAAATCTTGCTAGTTCTCGTATTTTGTACGACTAGCTTCATGATCATCTGTATATGAAATGTATGGGACGCCTTACTATTGAATATTTGATGGTCTAACATCTTGTGACTATTATTACTTGCTTGAGATTGAGTCACTAGGCTTGGTCTTGACCATAAGAGAATGATGGCTTGTATATAAACCCTCATACATCTAGACAGCCATGACCGTATATCGAGGAGGATTACACTTCTATATACGTAGATGGCTGTGTCTGCCCCCGCTCTCTAGTATTCTGGTTCTGGGGCGTAACACGAGACAAGCCTACAAAGAGTCTGTTTGTCACCATGACTACGATCGAAGCGAAGACGCACTTAATTGTTCTCCGGTGAACTCCCGTTAGCTGAGATAATACTCCTATAGCTAATCTGAAACAGATGCCGAGTAACGAAAGTTAATTTATAAAATAATATTAATTATATTATTTGAAGTTTAAAATTACTAAACTTTGAATTAAATATTTGAAATGAGTTGATGAAAAGGATGTGGCCCATAAATTTTATTTAAAAACCAAGGAGAACCCTAGGCGTATTCGTCCCGAGTTTAGTCCGAATTCGGCCAGAGTTCTGTTGGTGTTGTAAGTTTTTACATCAGAACCCGAGGCCCCCTCCTCTTCATCTCTTCCAAACTTCATCATCAGCAGCAGCAGCCGAAGGTCCCCCCAAACCCTAGCTCTTCTCCACTCCTTTTCTTCTAATCTACGTGGAGAAATCAATCTAAAATTTGGATTCATGCGGAGAATTGCCTACTCTACAACATACTTGATTCTCGGAAGGTATAACTCCTTCTTTCCTCCACTTTCAAATTCTTAGGGTTATCTAGTTTTGAGAAAGAATGCCTTAGGGATTCAATCCTTTCAAGAGAAAGAAGACTAATGCCAGTGAAGAGGCATCGTCTTCCAATCCGAACACGGATTCCCTCTTTTCCTCGGTCCAATCGGGTGACGGCGTGTCGGATTAGTTTTACTTCAAAACTCAGGGCCAAGCTTTGCTATGGTATGCCGACTTTGCCATGCGTACAATATGCACAGGCGTTTGGTCAAATGGACTGTATTTCCAGATCATTGTCCTTTGTTTGAGGCATTAGGGTTACACCATCTCGTTACCCAACATTTTTCTATAGCTACTAATGCCCTTCGACTATTTTACTGTAACTTCGTGTTAGACACTTTTACCGTAAGAACTCGTGTTAGCGGGATCGATATCGAGTTCGATGATGTGTTGCTAGCAGAAATTCTTGGTATTCCAAATAAAGATGCCCCGTTGGATGACATCACCGACTTTGACTTTCCCGAGGGCACGACTCTTGTTAGTTTCAAGAATGAGCTTTGTGCGCCAGCACGTGCTCGTCCTGGAAAGTTCAAGGTCAATAACTTGAACTTATTTAAATATGAGTTACATTGCATCATCTATTCCACTATTCTTCTAAAATCCACTTCGAAAGATGAAGTCACTGCACTTGAGCTCTCTGCCCTCTATCACATTCTTAAGGGGATTCCTTTTTCTGCCCCTAAGACTATCATCCAGATGATGGGAAGATATCGCAGAAGAGACCGCAATCTCTCTTATGCGATGCTTATCCCTCGAATCTTTCAACGTTTCGATATCGATTTATCCACTTGCGCTCTGGACCCTGAGCCCAAGTATCTTCAGCTTTCTCGTCGCAGCATTGCCACTACTCCTGTACCTGCTCCTACAGCACATGTTCCTTCTCAGACCTACCTTATGACTTTTGAGCGTATCCATCAGCACCTTTCGGATATGCAGACTTTCTTTGTTGACAATTCTAGCGAACATGAGTTTCGTGACGTGACTCGGTTCCAGGCTATTGCCAACATGTTTGCCGATCTCCGATTTGCTTAGACGGGTCATTCTGCCAGTTCTCTTTCTAGAGACCTTGCTGTATCTGGTTACCGCATTGAGGATGAGGCTATCCATTCTCTGTTCCAGCCATGGAACGCTTATGATTGGTACCGTGATTCGGGTGCTACTCCACACACCTTTGGAGCTG
Source organism: Iris pallida (assembly GCA_029216955.1). NCBI lineage: Eukaryota > Viridiplantae > Streptophyta > Magnoliopsida > Asparagales > Iridaceae > Iris > Iris pallida. The sequence goes on from JANAVB010010602.1 coordinate 24,010, forward strand.
ACACATCTAGAGGTGCTCCTTCTGGACATGGTGGTCATGCTAGGACTACTATTGACGATGACGATGATGATGATGATGAGGATGATTTATGATCTAGATGTACTGCATTTTGTTTAGATGATCACTTTTTAAAACTTTGATTATGTCTTTGTTACTTGGAAATGATCCGACATTCCAAGATATTATTAGTACTCTATCTTTTTAGTTTATTTTGCACTGAGATTGTGTTTGTCTGAGATGATATTTTGTGAACATATTTTTAGCTTTTTTTCAGTTCAGCATTTTTTATATTTCTCATAACACTATCTCTTTATGCTTCAATATAAACTGCCTACGAAATGTTGATTTTCTATTTTTATATTTCTTCAACGATTGTTCTTATGCATATACTGTGGGGGAGCTTTCTCTTTTGTAATTATTTTGCTAAGTGACAACGGGATAGAAATAGGATCTAACATCTTATGATAGATATAAGAATATTTTTCAGGATATAATACAATTTTGATTATCTTTCAAATCTTATTGATCGAAGATGTTATATCGGTCAAGGTTTGTCAATTATTAAAATGGAGGAGATTGTTGGCCCATTGGTCATCGTCAAACTTGATTTTAATAATTGATCAAACTCTGTCTCGATATACGGAGCTACTCAGATGTTTAACCAAGATGTTTTGGACACTTGGACACTGATCAAGATCGAATATCTACTCATTTCAAGACCGAAGCTATGTTTGCCACTCGAGACTTTATTTCTTTATGCAATGTAATTTTTACTTTTATTGAGTCTAGAAATACATTGTACACCGAGTCGTACTGGCAAATAGGCTATCCAAAATCATTTTTTAAAAAATGACCTATGTTTTTGAAAAACATCCCTTATTTACAAAATCTTCTGAAGCATTTCAAAAAGCCCAAAAATTACTTTTAAAATAACCCTGACCAACCCTGACATAACTCGGCCAGAGTTCGGCCGTAGTTCGGTTAGTGACCGTTTGATTTTCGAACGTTGGAAAAACATGGTCTCCCTTCAGTTGCGGATTATTACATAGAATTCTGTCCGAATTTTGCCCGAATTCTGCCAGAGTTATGCCTTTGGAAAAACTATAAATAGAGAAGAATTCTGATCATTTCAAATCACTCATTCACTTTCATCTCTTCTCTTCTAAGCTTACGTTTCTTTCTAAATAGTTTTCTAAAAAGCTTTCATTTTCAAATCCCAAGCCAGTTACAATTCCTTAGTCAATTTGCCGGTACGGTGCAGTCTAGAAGATTTAAGAGAAATTATAATCAGAGGCTTGATTGAAGAAAGACTCTTCAAAATTGAAGTTGGTCGAGTTCTTCGTATCAAAGCTCGCGTCTGTAGAAATTGCGAGGACTTCGTATAAAAACTTGCAGAATTTTTCAATAGTGGATTCAACTGGAAGCTAGAGTTCTTCCGACTGGACTAGTCCTCACAAGAGGAAAACCAGTATATATCGCTGTGTTTGCGTTTGCCTTCTGATCTCCTTTCTTTACAATTATTACTTTATGATTATTGACATTATTTTTGTGATCTAACTGCTAACAAGTTTTTAATTAGAAATATTTCGCTGCCTACTCTATTCACCCCTCTCTAGAGTATTCTGCTTTACGACTTCGTTCCTACAAGAACCACTATTGTCTACTTTTGTTCTTTATATAGAACAAAGTCCTATGTAAGGATGTCTTGGAAGCTTTAATGAGTTATGGGCATTTCGGATGTCCGACGTGCTTTACAGGAAGCACAGATCGCACATAATTACAAAGGAGTGTAGTACTCCATGCTACAGAAGGGTGACACCACATGAGATACCTAGTGAGGGTAAAGCCTCGGCTTTGGGCCAAGTCACAGCGGTTGTAGCATATCACATAGGCAAGAGGGCTAAATGTTGTATAATAAAGAGCGGTAGGCAGCACTACAAAGAGGCTAGGCCTCATATTACGATAGATGACACCATACGAGGCAGTATCTCGGCTTTGCGAGCTATTTCACGGTGGCGTAACACCGCAAGGAAGCAAAAGGCTTCATGCTGGGTAGTTTGGCACTACAAGGAGGCTCGGCCTCATGCTACAGGTGGTATAACACCACATGAGACAGTGCCTCGACTTCTGGCCATGTCATAGCGGTGTTGCACCACAAGAAAGCAAATGGCTTCATGCCATATACTCTTTGAAAGAACTCACCTAGAGTGTATTGATAGAGATGTAGGCCGTCTCTTGGGAAAAGTCATGTAGACACCCAAGATTCATACACCAAAACCAGGCTGGCACAAGACCATTAATATGCAGCCAGAAGCACAGTTTATATCATTGTGTGAGTGGAAAGAATTACAGTTATGGTGCAGAATTCAAGGCTTAGTCCATTCTTGTATCATGCTATTATTTAACCCATGCGGAAAGATTTAAGTCGTAGCGACATCTATCCTAACGCATGATGGATAGTCGCTGTAGAGAACGCTCAACCCATATATAGAGATATATGGAAGATTGTTGGTGTTTTGCCATAGAGACTTGAAAGATAGTCCCACATTGCCTAGGCTAAATGGATTGTATATCTATATAAAGCTTTGCTTGTGTTGAGAGAATCACAAGAGGTGTGAAGAGGCACATGGGTGCCATGTGGGGGTGTTTCTCTAAGTGGAAAGAAGGCTAACTCCAGAAAAAAGCATTCATGCTTTTTGTCATGCTCATGGAATTATTTTCCTACGGAGCTAAGCCCTGAAGGGGCTTAGCGACTCGGACTCGAGATCGAACTTGGACTCAAGGGTGCAAAGTACAAATTTGTTGGTGCACTTTGTACTTAGCAGCGATCTTCATCATCATCGTATGGTCCAAGGGACAAAGTGATCGCCTTCAGATCAGACTTCCATAGCAATACTTCCCAGAATATTTGTACTCTTTTGTACTCTTTCAAGTTTTATTTTCAAAAGCCGATTTTAGGCATTTTGTTAAGTGAAACAAAATGGCGACTCTGCTGGGGACGACCTTCTCCTCTGACGAGGAGGCAATTGCTCAATATGATGATGTTTCGGTCGGTTTGACCAAGAAGACACTGGTTGTGCACTTCGACCAGACTGCCTATGAAGAAATGCTCCGGACTGGGGGTAGCACTCGCTGCTCCAATGTTCAGAAATCGCGGAAGGCGCAAAATATTTGGGTTCTTAAATCCAAAGCATCCTTGGATCTCCCTACTGTCTCTGTGGGCAAAGGAATCCTTCCTACTCCTGTTGTAGAGACTCCCATCTATGATGAGGCAAGTCTCTACTTCGGTGATACGCCATGCGCGTAAAAACAAGTCTCCCGTTTGTAACGTGGCAGACTCTCCAGTGTTACGCTCTGGGCGTAAAAATCAAGTTTTACGCCCTGAGCGTAAAAATCAGGTTTTATGTCTTGGGCGTAAAATGCGTCTCCCGTCTGTGACGTGGCAGACTCCAATGCCTTACGTTCTGAACGTAAAAATAAGTCTCCCGTCTGTGATGCGGTAGACACAAAATTTACGTTCTACACGTAAAGGAAAATCTTTCGTCTATGATGTGGCAGATACTCATGTTTTGCGCTCTATGCGTAAAGGTAAATCTCCTGTCTGTGACAGTGTAGATAAAATTCACAATGATGCTTCTGCATCTAGAGTGAATGTACCTACACGCATGAAGCATAAAAACATAGTTGGTAAAACTTCTGTTTTCATCCAAGAACCTTCTGTACGCAAGGTACTGAACTTACAAATTACACGCAATGAAGATGGAGTCCTTCGTGCTAAAAAATCTCACGATTTACGCACGCAAATCCAAGTACGTAAAATGTACAGTTTGGTTCTGCGAATGCAGCCAGTAATCTTCTTTATACACAAGGGACTAAACGTTTTGCTACCCCAAATGTAATAAAGAAGACTACTCCTTCTACTCCTTCTGATTTACGTGAATTGCTAATTTAAAAGCGTAAAAGTAGACAATCTTCCGTGATACTCCCCCAAGAAAATCATCACTGTGAGTGTCACCAGATTGTAATTAAATGTTGTTGTTCGGCCTCCAAACGGTCAGTTTTTGATCGGTTAAGTTTTAATGCGTCCCAACAACAAGCTGATGAGTTTTCATATGCATCAGTCAACATGGCATCTCACAACAACAGAGGACGACGTCCTAGACGGAACACGTCCCAAACCCCAGGTCAATAACAATTCAACAGACTTCTTGATTCTTTTGAAGGAGTATATCAGAATACTCGATCAAGAAGACAAAGACAATTGCAGACTTCTGATTCTGAAGCTGGGGGTACTCAATCTCTTGAGTCTGAAACTGATAGTGTCGATTCATACTTCTATACTAATCCCTCTGTATCTTCAAGAGAGGTTGAATCCTACGCTATTGGAGATAAACCAGAGACGTCATCTGCTAATACAGAACAACGTCTTACTGCCGTTGAGCAATCATTGAAAGACATGCTTAACATGATGCAAAGCATGCACCAGATAATAACGGCTCAGCAAACTGCTCAAACGGCAATAGTAACACCGGTACAGGTAGCAGCACAAACTCAAGATAGCCAAGGGATTGATATACCTTTGAATATCCAAGAACCTGCTGTTAACCAAAATTCTGCATCTCCAGATCCCATCATTCCAGAAGTTGTACCATCTCCAGTAGGGGTTATGGTACAACCAACAACTATTCAATCAAATGTGCTTCCGCAAACCAGCGAAGCCATTCAAGCAGTGCGTGAGCTCAAAGCACAGTTTGAAGTTTTGAAGCAAAAGGATCAACTCCAGAGGTTAGGGATTAAGCAACCTTATCCTCCTCATTGGAATGATGTACCCTTTCCATCGAAATTTAAGCCACAGTCAATGGTATTATTTGATGGAAAAGCTTCTCCTAGTCAGTATATAAATTACTTTGATATTATGACTGTACATTTGCAGAAAAATGATGCTCTTCTCACTCGAGTATTCATTGGATGCTTGACGGGTTCAGCTTACGACTGGTATCGTAGTTTACCCGACAATTACATTTCATCTTTTGACGAATTTAAGGCAATGTTTCTCTCCCGCTTCTATGAAGGAGGTATGGACATGAACATGTCCTCCTTAATAGAAATCAAGTAAAAGGAGAAAAAAGATACTCGGACGTTCATTGAACGTTTCCGACAGGTGACTCTAAGGATGCCTCCTGGTATGCCAGATTCAGCGTTAATTGATACATGCAAGATGAATCTGCGACCATCCATTGCTGTCTTTACGGGTTCCCAATTCACAGATTGGGCTTCGTTTATCATAGCAGCAGTTTTCTGCCGAGACCAATGGTAGGTTGGCTCATGAACATGGGATGATTTTTGCCTCAGAGGATAAAGGAAAGAAAGGTAATCCTGGTAATAATTCTGGCAATCGTAATGCAAAAGGAAAAGATACTCTTATGGTTAATCTTTCCAAAAGCAAACGACGCCGAATAATCAGGAGTCTTCTAAGCCAAAAGAAGAATATTCTTTTGACGAGAGTGATATCCCAGGGATATTTTAATGTCTGGTGAAGAGTGGCAAATTCCAGATCCCGGAGCCAAAGAGTCCTAATGAGGTGAATCTGACTGATAATCCCAAATATTGTATCTATCACAGATACATAAATCATCCTACTAGGGCTTGTTATGTCCTAAAGAAGAAAATCCAAGAATTGATTAATGCCAATGCCATCTCTCTAACTAATTATGAGCATACGGTCACAACCAATATGGTTTCTCTTCATTTTGGACCAGATGGAATTGTCCCAATTCCGAAGGCGACGATAAAGATTGTGAATATCCCGCCTGCCAGGGAGGAAATGAAGGATTGTTGCCTCTTACATTAAAGAATGGTAAAATTATGTCGGTACATCCTGACTTAGTACCTGAAATGGAAGATGAAGGTAAAACTTCAAAATCCAAGAAAGGTAAGAAAGTTAAAACCTGCAACATGATTTCTCATGTTATTCCAGATCATGATAATTTGGATCATCTATGGGATGGCATTCCTTTGGAAGATAGACTGAGAGGATTGAACATATGTCCTCCATGTCTGGCTCCTCCTACCAAGCTCAAGCTTACTCATCAGCAGTGGCTAGCCATGAATAGTATTTCCTTATACAGGGCACAACAAGTCTTCGCTGCTTATGAAAAAGCCCCTATAGGGATTTTTCCTCGTATCCCGAATCATTCTTCCTCTGTTGAACCACCTGTTAAAAGTCCATTGCCTACTCACTTGTACAGTCAGCAATCTGTCCTTCTCATGAAGAAGATGGGTTATGATTTTCTTAGGGCAGAAGGTTTGAATTATGATAAAGGAATACGACTTCCTTTACAAATTCAAAGTCAAAAATCTACTGTTGGATTGGGTTCTGAGGTTCTTCATAACGATCCTTGTAAGAAGAAGGCTAAGGAAAGGAAGACTAAATCCTGTAATATGGTACTTCCTTCTTCTGAGTCTGAAGAAGAAACCTTTGCTGGTACAAGATCTGGAAAAGAGTACCATAAAGATTATGAGGGATCCTCCAAAGAAGTAGAGAATGTTGAAACACCACCAACTCAACCATCGCATGTTCCTGCAGTGGTTGAAAAGGGAAAACAGAAAGCGGTACGCTTTGACGTCCCATTGAAGTCTGCTTCCAGTCAGGGGGTGGTGATGAAACCCTATAAATTTGATATTCTAGCCCAGTTAGCTAATACTCCGGCTAGATTATCTATCTTCGAGTTGCTTCGCCTTTCTAAAGAAAGTCGCGAAACTTTTAGTGAAGCTTTGCTGCAAGCCGATTCCTGCTTAGCTCAACTCAAGACTCCTGATAATATACCAGTGTCATGCCCACAATGTCATAGTGTGATGGAGGTAATTCCTAATATTACCTTTACACAAAAAGATATGCTATTGAAGCATAACAAGCATGACAGGCCTTTGTGCTATACTGGGTATATTGAATCCATTAAAGTTGACAGGATTTATATTGATCCTGGGTCTTCCATTAGCATAATTCTTCAAAGTATGCTAAGACCGTTGAGGATTCCTACTAGTGACTTAACTTACACTAGTACCACAATCGTTGGATTCAACTCTGGCAAGAGTAAATCACTGGGGAAAATTCGTCTGAAAATCCAGATTGGTGATCTACGAACGATGGCAACATTCTATGTTATTAATTCAGACGTATCCTACAACATCCTTCTTCGAAGACCGTGGTTACATAAGCATAACATCGTGCCTTCAACTCTCCACCAATGCTTCAAGTACGTGGATTCGTAAGGGGTTGTAAAGACTGAGTTTGCTGATATCAATCCTTTCAAGGGTGTTGAAGCCTATTTTTCTGATTCAAGGCTATACAAACAAGAACATGTAAAAAAGATATTAGACATGGCTGAAGATCGATCATTTGCCGAAGATCAGTCTATTAATGAAGATTCACCAGAAGAGCAACCTTTGAAAATCAAAGTCAAAGGACGAATTCAACCCCAACCTGTCAATAATCAACCTCTGATGATTAAGGTTAAAGGAAGAACTCAAGCTTCATCTGAGAATCAGTGAATGTTCTTGCTAAAAGCCAAGTTCAACCTCTTGTGATCAAGGTCAAAGGGCGTACTTTTCGTACGAATGATCCAGAGCCACCATTGATCGTTAATCTTGGCAAGTCTACGCAGAAGACAGATGGTCGATTAGTGATTAATCCGAAGCGTAGCAGTCAAATTGTAAATGATGTAAATATTGATCATTCTATACTTTCCAATATCAAGGCTTAATTGCTACTTGATACCCTCAACTATTACTGTTTTTCAACTTTGTACCCTAAACTTTTTTTCGTAACAACTTGATACCTCAACTATTTGTTTTTTCAACTTAATACCTAACATTTTAAAAAACCCCAAAATACCCTTATCCCTTCCTCCCCCCCACCTCCTCCGCCCCCCCTGCTAGCTTCGGCCGAAAACCCCCCCTGCTAGCTCCGGCCGAACCCCCCCTCCGGGCAACCCCCTGCCCCGCCTCCCGCCCCGTACCCCCTCTCCAGCCCCCCTCCTCCTGCGCTGCCGTGCCCTAGGGGAGAGGCGGGAGGAGCGGCGGCGAGCGGCCGGAGCGAGGGGGGTTGGGGGATGGCCTGAAGCGAGCGAGGGGGGAGCTAGCAGGCGGGTGGCCGGCCGGAGCTAGCAGGGGGGCGAAGTGAGCAGGGGGGAGGGGGGTTAGGGGTAGGGGTATTTTTGTCCAAAATAATATTCGGGTATCAAGTTGTTACAAAAAAAAGTTTAGGGTACAAAGTTGAAAAACGGTAATAGTTGAGGGTATCAAGTAGCAATTAAGCCCAATATCAAAAAGATTTCCTTTTTGAGTATATGGTTGTCAAATATGTTGAAAGAATGACTTTATCTTCTGATGATCAAAATCATCAGTATAAAGACGACATAGACACAGAGGAAACCTTATACATTGACAATAAGGAAAATTCTTTTCCTCCTCATGTAGATGTTGGACCTTATGCTCAGAGGTTCCTGACATCTTCTCCCTATCTTCTTCCTGTAGCCGCTTCATCGCAAGCTTGTGTAACTTATAGACGTCACGAGGAATCTTATTTCGTGATTCCGTTTGATAAGAAAAATAAGCGTCAAAGTGTGTTTGGCACGGCTAGAAATATCCCTGTTGCTTAGACAGATGATTTGAGAGATAAAGACAAAGGAAGAATCTGAATTGACAGATATAAAATCTCTCAAGATTATCCAGAATATGGGATATGATTTGAAGACTATGCAAGGTCTCAATCAAGGCAAGGGTAGACGATTACCATTAAGTGGTGATCCGTTTTATCAAAAAACTTGTCATGGGTTGGGATATGATCCGTCCCATATGTTTAATGACGATATTCAAGAAGAATTCTCTTCTAGCTCTTCACAATCATCAGATTAGAAAGAAATCCAATTCATCGAATCTGATATATCTCACTCCTCGTGTGTTAAAAGAGGTTATTATGATGAATCTGAACAAATATTCTCAGTAAACATGGTTCAAACTGATGGTGAATCTGAACCATTTGAGAATGATCCTTGGGCTCAACAGATGGACACTCAATGAGAACTTCGTTTTGAACAACGACAACCACCTACAGAGGACGAGATTGTCCAGATTGATGTTGGAGATGGAACTACGCCCAAACCAATATTCATCAGTAAAAATCTTTCTGAAGATGAAAAGGAAGAATTGATAAAACTGATCAAAGAATATATTAATATTTTGCATGGAGTTATGAGGATATGCCAGGTCTAGATCCTGAAATTGCTACTCATAAACTCAATATTTTTTCTAATGCCAAGCCTGTAAAACAACAGCAACGACATTTTCGACCAGATATGATGGATGCAATTGAGGCGAAAGTCAAAAAGCTGATCACATGTGGCTTTATTCGTGAAGAACAACACCCCGATTGGGTTGCCAACATTGTTCCTGTTATGAAGAAGAATGGAAAAGTTCGAGTTTGCATAGATTTTCGAGATCTTAATGCAGCTTGTCCAAAGGATGAATTTCCACTTCCGATTACCGATGTCATGATAGACAATACATGCAATTTTGAACGCATGTTTATGGATGGATTCTCAGGATACAATCAAATTAAGATGCATCCAAAAGATGAGAAGCATACCGCTTTTCGTACACCTCTTGGGGTTTACTGCTATACGGTTATGCCGTTTGGTCTTAAAAATGCCGGTGCCACGTATCAACGGGCTATGAGCAACATCTTTCAAGAACACTACGGAAGACAGTTGAATGTTATGTAGATGACATTGCTGTTAAGAGTCGATCACAAGATGATCACATTCAAGACTTGAAGATAGTATTTAAACATGCGCCAACATCAATTGAAAATGAACCCTACTAATTCTTTCCTAGGGGTTTCCAGTGGCAAGTTTTTAGGATTTGTCATTACTTCTCAGGGTATCCATGTTGATCCTGATAAGGTTAAAGCAATTCTTGAAATGCGTCCTCCCCGTAATTTGAAAGTACTTCGTGGCTTTCAGGGTTGCATTGCTTATATCAGGAGGTTTATATCTAATCTCTCTGGGAGATGTCAACCTTTCTCCCGTCTGTTAAAAAAGGGTGTATCATTTGTTTGGGATGAAGCGTGTCAAAAAGCCTTCAATGATATCAAGCAATACCTTACAAATCTACCTGTTCTGGTACCTCCAGTGGTAGAAAGACCATTTTTACTATATGTTCAAGCCTTGGATCATTCACTTGGTGCTCTTCTTGCACAAAAAAGTGATATGGGGCATGAACAAGCAATTTATTATCTTAGCAGAATGATGGTTGGAGCATAACATAGGTATACTCCTGTAGAAAAGGAATGTTTGGCCTTGGTTTTTGCTGTCCAAAAGACAAGAAATTATGTGACAGGACAGACTATTCATGTCATCTCCAGAATAAATCCCATTCGGGTATTGATGAGAAAACCGAGCATTCTTAACTCTAGGTTAGCTACCTGAGCGATGTTGCTCACTCCTTATGACATGGTTTATATACCTCAAAATCAGTGAAGGGTCAAGCATTAGCTGATTTCTTAGTTGCTCATCCTATACCTGAAACATCGAAGTTATATGAGGACATTCCAGATGAAGTTGTGGATTGCAATATGACTTTGAAGAATGATATCTGACAATTATATTTTGATGGAGCATCACGGGTTGGACCTAAGGGTAATATTGTCTCTGGAGTAGGAATCATCTTGGTTTCTCCTGATAAAATGGTCATATACCGTACCTATTCTCTCAATGAGCCATGCTCTAATAATGTAGCAGAATAAAATGCTTTGATTGGTCTCCAAGTAGCAAAATAGTTGGACATTGAGTTCCTAGATCTTATGGAGATTCTCAACTGATTGTTAATCAAGTTAGAGGGACTTATGAAGTCAGAAATCCTGATCTCATCCGTTACCATCAAGTGGTAATCGAGTTGGTCCTTTTCATTCAAAGGATTCTTCATCGAATTTATACCACATTCTCAGAATGTGGAAGCTGATGCTCTTGCTAGCTTAGCTGCAGGCTTGGCTGTTCCAATTCGGAGACAAAATACAATCACTTTGTTGGACCGAGACTTATTCTGTGTCAAGAATAATTTGTATATTAAACAGAGTTATACTACAGAATCAAGCTCCCAGCAGAAGGATTGGAGAACTCCATTTAATGATTATGCGGTTCATGGGATTTTACCTGATGATCCGAAAGAAGCTGCATCAATTAAGAGACGATCATTTCGATTCTATTATGATTCATCTTTACATATGTTATATCGTCGTTCATACGATGGACTCTTGCTGCGCTGTCTCTTAGAAAGTGAAGCTAAACAGACACTCCGTGAGGCTCATAATGGTGTCTGTGGTGCCCATCAACCGGGTCCGAAATTACAGGACCGCATTCGAAGAATGGGGTATTATTGGCCTTCTATGATAGCAGATGCTGTGGATTACGCCAGAAGGTGTAAAGCATGTCAGATTCATGCTGACTTTATTCACCAACCTTCTGAATTTTTACATCCTAAAGTAGCTTCTTGGCCCTTCGAAGCTTGGGGTATGGATATCATTGGTCCGATTAACCCTCCTTCTGTTAAAGGACATCGATTTATATTGGCTATAACTGATTACTTTCCAAGTGGGCAGAAGTAGTCCCCCTTACTGAAGTAAAAACATCTAATGTGATTAGCTTCATCAAACACCATGTTATTTATCATTTCGGGATCTTCGACGGATAATTCATGACAATGGACCACAATTTGCCAGTCAGGCATTTTATCGGTTCTGTGATAAGAATTGAATTCAAAATTTGGCTTTTACGACTTATAATCCAGCTGCTAATGGTTTAGCCGAAGCTTTCAACAAGACGATAATCAAACTTCTCAAAAAGTTCGTCTCTTCTAATAAACGTGACTGGAATGAGAAACTTGGAGAATGTTTATGGGCTTATCGAACAACAGTCCGAACTCCTACTGGTTTTACACCATTTTTACTGGTTTATGGATGTGAGGCTATCCTTCCATTGGAAATTCAGATTCCATCTCTTCGAATAGCTATTGCTAATGAGCTAACTATAGAGAATAATGATCGCTTACAACTCCAAGAACTTGAAGGATTGGACGAAAAGCGTCTTCAAGCACAACAGCATATTGAGCTATATCAAGCCCGTATATCTCGAACTTTCAATCGTAAAGTTAAAGATAGGGTATTCATGGTCGGTGAGCTGGTATTAGCTGTTCGAAGACCGATGGTGATGACTCACAAAAGCAAAGGGAAATTCCAAGCAAAATGGGAAGGCCCTTATGTCATTGAGACTGTGTTTTCCAATGGCGCCTATCGGTTATCCAAGCCTAATGGAGATCTACTCATGATGCCGATCAATGGCAAATTTCTTCAGAAATACTATATATAAAAAAAAAAGACAGAATGAAAATAAAATCTTCTTTATTATCTTTGTTCTGAATAAAAAATTAAGGACGAGGACAACTGTCTTCCTTATTAAATACATAGTCGGCCAATGCATCGAAGGCATCGGTGCCTGAATTCATAAAAAATTTGCAGGCAGCCATCCTCAGTACTTCTTCCTCAGGAGTTTTCCCTGGCTCTATTAAGAAAGTGAGGATGTCTTGTGGGACTTGGGCGTAGAAGAGCCTTCGCCTATTTTGGTTGGGTCTGACATAATTGGCTCAATGGGACGCGTCTCGATGACGTCCTCAACTTTCATGGAGACTTTACTTTTGCTGCACGTCCTTGGAAGACATTTCCGATAGAGGAATGGAAATAAGAATGAAATGTTACAAAGAGTTCTCACCTATTTATAGGATAGATCTATTAACGAACTGGTCTTGGAAATTGAAACAACTTTTCATTCCCGAAAAGACCTATCCATTCGTCACATCAGATTCATCCATTTAATCGTGGAATTGAATTGATCTTTCTTTTCTCGAAAGATACGTTGGTTCATTTGTTCTTTCATCAATCTTCCTATTCCCCAGCTACCAAGGTTTGGTTAAGCTGATTACTCATCTCCTTGTAGAGAAATTTTAATCTTCTATTTTACCAATTGGTATAAAAAGTTGGATTTATTATTTATCATGTTCTCATGACCTCTGAATAAATATTAAATCTGCTTGTATTTCGTTATCTATCATGTCCATTTGACCTCTGCATAGATATTAATCTAGTCTTCTTTGAGTTATTATGATCTATCATGTCCATTACCTCTGATAGTATTGTATACTCTGAAAAAGAAAACGAGATTTCATTCATGTCTATATTACCTCTGGTTAAGATACAAATTATTGAGTTTAGAAGACTTGTCATTTCCATTCTCACTTTATAAAAGTCTATTACATTTCTTAGACTTTCTTACAAATCATAATGGAAATCTATTACATCTTGGATTTTCATTCTATACAACAACGATGACCTAATCGAGATCTATTTCTTCT
>JANAVB010010603.1:0-12958 GCA_029216955.1 Iris pallida
AACATTTATAAAAAAGTGATAACATTAATTTTTATGTTTATCAATTTATAAATTTCGTTAATTATAAAAAATTATGTGTTAATTAATTTAATTAGTGGAATTTGTTAATTAATTAATTATAATGAATTTGTTAAATTAATTATAAATTTAATTTGTTTGAACAAATAGTGACCATTGAATGCAAGTAAATATTGATCCAGTGTCTATCATCTGCATGCACACCCAGTCGTCCATTAGTTTAGATCAAAGGGCCACAAATGATTGTGTTATATATATATATAGATATATATATATATTTTTAAAAAAAAAAAAAAAAAATATTTATATATAGATATATATATATATAATAACAGAATGAGAAATTTATAAATAGCAATAGAAAACCTCGGTCTACAAAATAACAAATTATATCACAAAAGCTCACAAGGTGGGCCGCAAAATGAGTATACCCCACCCTATCTATACATCTAACCCCCGATGTATGACGCAGGACCACGCCTCTTCCACACTTTATCCTGTTGTCGTTCAATTTCAATGTATAGCTGCTCTTCCGAGAAAGAGTTACCTTCATATCTGTATTTGTTTATATTTTTCCACGTCACCCAAATAACTGAAGCCTCCCCAACTCTCTCCTCGACTCTCGAAGAATTGTTCCACCACATATCGAGTTTGAACCCCCAGAAGAATTTAGCAAACATGCGCTCAATCGACAGAACCACAACCCGCGGAGGGTTACACGCAGCAAACGTGTACATAGCAATCGAACTCAGAACGTGTCTGATCAAGATCAGTTTGCCCCCGAGAGAGAGAGTCGAATTATGCCACCCTTCTATCCGTTCTCTTGATCTTAGAAACCAGATGACCAAACAATGTCGCCTTCCTTCTGCCATACGCCAGGGGACAACCCAAGTATGAATTGTTTCCCGGGGGGGGGGGGGGGGGGGGGGGGGGTTGGGGTGTTATCCGACGCGAAGCCTGTCCAACATTCTACCTCAGCTCACCTAACGAACGTCATAGAATGATGGACGTACACTTTGCATTTCTTGCTATTCACACGCTGCCCAGAGATGCTTTCGTAGCTCCTTGTTCAATATATATATATATATATGCGCATCCCCGGCCGGCACGTCATGTACTAACTTTTCAAGATTGTCGTGCCGGTGTGTCGGATTCGCATCATGTCGCTGTATCCATGTTGGTGCAACATAGGAAGTAACTTTGTTGAAGTGTTCTTGAAATATTATTATGTACAAAGACAACTGTAGCAATAATGGATCATCTTTCAAAATCTGTAGCTTTTCCAAGTTTAATAGAAATAATAGGTCAGCTTTCAGATTTAAGTGTACATGGAAAATGAAAGTGGCATACTCCAGGGTCTGACAGTAGGAATCACAAACTTACCAACCAACACCAACACTCCCCGTAACTAAGTGATACATATCAAGAGTCAATATAATGGAATGTTAGGTTATAGTAATAAGAAAAATATATAAGTGAGAACTTGATGTAGTTGTATACAGGAAGCATAAAATATAATCAAATGTATGAGAGTTTGCTTCTTAGCTTTTAGACAGTAAAATCAACCTTTGCTTCTTAGCTTTTAGACAGTAAAATCAACCATAGTAATTTTATTTGGAGTTGTAGAAAGAGTATTTGATAACAAGATTGAGAGATCATCATCATGAATCAGTAGGAGAAGAAAATTGTTTGTCATAATAAAAGTTTACCACATACTTTTCTGTGGTCTTGATAAACGTTTCAGTTGATTGTATAAACATTTTGCAGGTTATGGAACAGTTCTTTGGTTTAGTAAATAACTTTCTTCAAAACCATCGAGATACATGGAAAAGGAGGCTGGGGATACGTACATATAAGGTATTTCACACAGACTTATTGATTATTGATCTGAGTTTTCATTGGTCAGAAGTCCTTGTTTAGAAATTAATTTGTTGGTTTGTTTGTTTGCTAACATTTCTTTATTACGTTTAACAATATATATTGGTGTAGATAGTTTCTACTTTCTAACGAGTCTATGAAAAATACAGTATTGTTCTATGTTGGATTAATTATAGCTACTACTCCTACTTTAGTCCTACAAGGCCTAGGAACTAAAATGGGAGGTCATTCCTCCCCGATAAATATGTAATTCTCATTTAAGGCTATTCCATTGTATTGAGTATTTGTTCTCTTACTACATGGTATCAGGGCAAGGTTCTCATTGGACTTGGCTCTTTCTAAACTAAGGTTGCGTTTGGTTCATTGTAATGTAATCGTAATCGTAATAGAATTGGATTTGTAATGTAATTGAGTTTGTAATGTAATGGAATTACAATTACATTGCTATGTTTGGTTGAAGCATGTAATCAAACCATGTAATGTAATGTCAATTGCATTCATATGTTTGGTTTACCATGTAATGTAATTAAGTTTCTAATTTAATATTTTTTTAAATACAACATAAAATTAAAAAAGTGGATCACTAAATTTTTTAAATAATTTGAAAAGAAAAAAACTAAAAATAAATAATAAATAAGGAAAATGGTTTGTTTTCTGCTAAAAAAGACCAAAAACGAAAAAAAACGAAAAAAAATAAAAAATGACAAAAAAGAACAAAAACGACAAAAAACGAACAAAAACGACAAAAAAAAACAAAAACGACAAAAAACAAACAAAAACAAAAAAAATGACCAAAAACGAACAAAAATGACAAAAAACGAACAAAACGACAAAAAACGATCAAAACGAACAAAAACGATAAAAACGACAAAAAACAAACAAAAACAATAAAAAATGACAAAAAATGAACAAAATGACAAAAAAGAACAAAAACGACCAAAAACGACCAAAAACGACAAAAAAAAAAGCAAAAACAACAAAAAATGACAAAAAACGAACAAAAAGACCAAATTATAGCATAACAACCTTCCGCTTAAGTTGTAATGTAATTGCGACTACATAGGTTTTATGATGTAATTGAGTTTAGAAGAAACTAATGTAATGTAATCAAACTTGTAATCGCTATTACATTACATCTAATTTTTTTTGTCCAACCAAACACCCGAGTTAGATTGACAACGTAATGCCAATTACATTACGTTGTCCAATCTTGCAAACCAAACGGACCCTATATCTTTTAACCCGTTCTATCCTTAACCCTGAGCCTAACCCAACACGATCCTTCACCCTAATCCAACCCTAACCTAACCTTGTCCTAACCGTAACCTGATCCCAGTCATATCTACAACCCTAAACTAACCTGATAAAGTGCAAAAAAAAAAACTCGCAATATTCACATTTTTTGCAAAAAAAGGACTCCTAGTTTAGAAAAACTCTATTTTTAATTTGGTGCAATTTGTACCCAAATTAAACGGCATCGCCAATGGACCGCCCATTTACCGTCAAAAAGGCTTATTTGGACTATTAATGCATGAAAGAAAACAAACTAGCAATATACAAATATGGAAGAAAAAAAAGTGGGAATATAGTGAAACATGGGAGAGAAAATGAAAATAATGGTAAAATAGGGGGTATTTTAAACCTATATATAGAAGGATGGTAAGACCGTTGCAATCTTTTAATGGTCACGTGCGGGAGTATTTTGGGTTTTCAAGCATTTTTCAGTCAAATTTGACCCTAACGTTCACATTGTAACGGCTAGTGGACGGAGGGGGCGATTTGATCAAGTACCCAAAATGTGAGGGTTTAATCGATCAAAAACTCTTATTCTTTTTTCTTTTTTTTGTGAAAAGTGTGAATCTTGCGATATTTTTTTTGCACTTTACCCAACCTGATTATAATCCTCTACAAACCCTAGTTGCCACGTTCACCAAAACTCTAGTAAGCCCTCCACCCTCCCCGCCATTGGAGTGCTTAGGTTCATGTGTACATTCAGGTTAACCATTTGACAAGTGAGCCAAAAGATGTGCACGTCATGTCCCAACGGGCCTGTGGTTGACAATAGGGCAGTAGTCACTTGTTATCCCTTCCATTCTCTGCCATCCTTGGGTCATCCCTATCGTCCTCAAACATCCTCCAACCTTTGTAGAGTTTCTCCGATCTCATTAGGATTCGGTTTGTTTCCTCATCTCGTCAAGCACCAGTCAGCTTTATCTGAGTTTCTTTATTTTTATTAAAAATTTAATTTGAATGACTGTATGCCTCCAACTACATCCAAACATTAGTTTCAGGATAACCTACAAAAATTGCATAATTGTATCATACTAAATATATATTAGAAGTATACTTCTATTACGTATGTATTTTCTTTACAAGGTAATACTTTTATTAGTTCAATTTAAGATGAAAATTCTTCAAGCTTGCCGTTTTCTCTTTGTATCTTATGGTTTGCTATGTAATAAAACCACATTTCCTTGCACGTTATTTCAAACAATGACTAATAAAACCACAGCTTATATACCGGAGTAGCATTTTATTTGCAATCATTGCAAAGCAGTACTAGTGATGAACGCAAATCCCTATATATATAATCTTGTCATCCTTCCCCTTAACGTAGAGTCCTCCATTCTAGGACTCGTTAGTTGCTTGAGTTAAATTGTGTAACTGCTAAGGTTGTTATCTTTGTGCCAACTAGTGCTATAAGTTACCTAGATATGAGAGAACGAGAGAATTAACTAGGATGATCTCGAAAACCATCATCCATTAGTCAACAAAGACGAACATTGAAATATGTTAACTCGGTCCACTCTTGGGATAGTACCTTCGTTCAGTGCTGGACTAGCTAGCTTAGTTGAGTTTATTTTTCACTAGTCTTTGATAGTTATTTCTATCTTTCCAAATCAATGTGACTAGGTTAGATGGTCCATATATATAGGTTGAGAGGTAGATAATAGGAAATGGATACAGATTGAGGAGAGGCACATTATAGGAACCTCTACTACCGAAGCAAATTTGGCCAGGCAAGTAAGCAGCAAATAAATGAACCTCCAATAGCCTACCAACTATTCCCTGCACTAATGATATGATAAAGTGGTCAGTTCTGCCATGGTGTGAATTCTGCTACAAGTTACTGTTGGAGTAATACAAAAATATAACCCTCAACTCTCACACACTAGAGTTCTGTAGTGGACTTTAACATGGTATACGAGCAACCAAGGTTCAACCCCTATGGCACACATTTAAGTGAATTTACTGTTGCGTGAGTCCATCTCTCTGAAATGGGCCTTCGACCTGCAGCGGCATGTTAGAACAATATAAAATATAACCCCCAACCCTTGCACACTCTCTGGGTATCGATTTAGTGGAGGAACTTTAGCAGTATTCCCATGATTAGTTGGAATGTTGCTTCCTTGGGAAATATGAAATTCTTGGAGATATTAAGAGCATGGTTTAAAGTATCGGCCAATACCGATCCGATACGGCCGATACCGATACGGTTTGGCATGTTCCGATCCGATACCGACCGATACCAAATATTGACCGATACCGACATTGGGGGTCTTTGTTCCGGTCAATTCGGCAAAGAAAATTAAACAAAAAGACAAATCAACAAGGGTTTTAAAGCACAAGAAGGTTGTAGAAGCATGTAAAAGAAGAAAATTACATCTATTGTGTGTGTGTGAAAATCACATCTATTGTATGTAAACCAATCGGTAAGGGTGACTACTATTCATTTAATTTCAAAACTACTAAGAAATAACACTGAAAATACTTAAAATTATGCCTAAATGTATAAAATATATGTTTTTAAATGTAAATAATTTATTAATAATTATTTGTTTTCCGATACCAAAGTCCGATACTCCGATACGATACCGCCGATACTACCGATATCGCCGATACCAATACTCATAGGAATAGTCTGATACCGATATTGTGAACCTTGGTTAAGAGTCCTTAAGTCAAACAGTGGAAATGCTCATTGAATCTTATATTCCAGAGTAATTTCTGGGTGCCAAATTCAATCCAGTGTCTTGGGCAACCCTCTCTAAAAGGCAGTACATCCGATGTAGTAAGTTCAAGGTTTGACCTTTGACTTCACCTACTTCCTTCAGGTTGTTTTTGAAGTCAAACAAACTGTTGTTGAATAAAAAAGAAATTCAAACCTGATATTCGACCAATATATGTTTCGTGTTTCTTCTTGCATTAACAATTGTTTCCATCTCAAACAGGTGGTACCATTTACACCAAGTGCTGGTGTACTCGAATGGGTTGATCGTACTGTTCCACTTGGTGAATATCTTTTGGGAAGGTGCGTGGCCTTGGTATATACTGCTCTTTTCGGAATCTTTATTTCATGTAATGATTATTATGCTTAACATTCCCCTACCAATTCAGCACAAGGAATGGAGGGGCTCATGCACGCTACGGTGTAGGAGATTGGTCTTTTCTTCAATGTCGCGAACACATGACAAGTGTAAGTCTGATGTGCTCTAAGCATTGAGGTGTAAAGATACTACAGCATTTAGAAAGAAAAAAAAATTACTTATATTTGTAGGTCATCAAAGCTGATTGTTTGTATCAGTTATTCAGTTGTGAGAATGAAGCAAAAGGAAATTCTAGGCCTCTCTCTTTCTGAATATATTTGCATTTGTTAGCAGAAAATTGATGTGTCCTTTCTTAGTGGGATCGTTAACTGAGAGGAATTGTCTATGAAAACCTAATTTCAATTGCTAAAACATATTTTGAGAAAACATGCCTCTTCAAAAAAAAAAATTGCAACCCGGTAACATGGAACGGGGTGTATTCCAAAGTTCTAGTTAATTCCTGTCATTCTTTTACACAAGTATTTTGCCTCGTCATGGAAATAAGATTTTGTACTTCTGAAATAGGAAAAGGACAAAGGCAAAGCATTTCTCAGGGTCTGTGAAAACTTCAGGTATCGTCATGATTCGTGACTTATGTTTTTGTACTATTGTCATGTACATCAGTGTAGGATTAACTCATCTCATGCCATAATTCAACCAGGCCTGTGATGCATTACTTCTTCTTGGAGAGATTCTTGCAGCCAGCTGATTGGTTTGAAAGCAGACTGTCTTATACACGAAGTGTAGCTACTAGTTCAATGGTGAGTATACACTGGTTAATAACGGGCATCAAATCGTGCCTGTTACCATTGACAATCATAGTATAAGTTTCCCTTCAAACTTGTCTTTCAAGTCTTCTAGGCCTCATCTCTTTCTGAATGTATTTCTTTGTCAACTGCAATGTCATAACTGTTAATAGTATTTCTCGAGAAAGTAATATTGAAGAGTCCAAAATCTTCTGGTATTTGAAACTTATTTGATATAACAATCTGGACTTCAGGTTGGCTACATTGTTGGGCTAGGAGATCGTCATTCTATGAACATTCTCATTGATCAAACAACAGCGGAGGTAGTACACATGATCTTGGTGTTGCCTTTGAACAGGGTCTCATGCTTAAAACACCTGAGAGGGTTCGTGCATTCACAAACACTAGACTCCCTAATTGACCTTTTCTTCGGTAAATTTCTCAAGAAGATTTAAATCTTGTATTTTCCTTTGATCATCTTCGGCAGGTCCCCTTTAGGCTGACAAGAGACATTATAGATGGCATGGGGGTCACTGGAGTGGAGGGTGTTTTTAGGAGATGCTGTGAGGAAACTCTTTCTGTCATGAGGACAAACAAGGAAGCATTGCTTACTATCATCGAAGTATGAACAATGACCATGATATAGTGAAATTAACTGAATGCTATAGTAGCTGCTTAATTCTCTGGATAGCTGATGGGTACTGATCTGCAGGTTTTCATCCATGATCCTCTTTATAAATGGGCACTTTCACCTCTAAAAGCTTTACAGCGACAGAAGGTATCTTAACTCAAATAGCACTCCTGAACACGTGTAATTATTTTTCTTGATATATGAAATACTGCAAAATGTTGACCAGCTGGTCACATCACTAAAGATGAAATCAAGTTGTTTACATGACTGTTCCAAGTTATGACTGATATTTGGACAAAGTATTGTGTTTGATTATCTACCTGTATTTCAACTTTATGGAATTTCTACTTAATTCTGGACAAATTTCTGAATTCTGCCTTTGCTATTGTTTGATTATTGGCACTTCCATTTCAGGAGACCGACAATGATACAGACTCAAGTTTGGAGAGTTCACAAGAAGTATATGAAGGAAACAAGGATGCCGCGCGTGCTACACTGCGAGTTAAACAGAAGTTAGATGGCTATGAGGAGGGTGAGATGAGAAGCGTTCAAGGCCAGGTAACCACATGTGATGCATAAAGACTCTTATTCAAAACTGAAGCTTGGTATATATCCCAAAATTTTGGGATAAAGGCTTTCTTGCTATTACGCTACCAGAATCTCCCAATGGCTACTAGTTTGTGGATCGCATGAACCTAAGAAACTTCTCATAGAACAAACCACCCGATGGTAGGGCAGATATTGCTTGCATAGCTTTTGCTTCGTGCATTCACTACCAATTTTTACCTTGAGTCCCATTTTTTCTACAAATTTGCACCCCTTGTGCGAGAACCACCGTAATTTATTTGATCAGAAATGGTGGCATGTGATTCCATTGTCCAGTTAAGCCTACGAAATTATATGCCAGGCTTCTACATGAACAACAACACTTATACAACTTTACCAGAACATACCCACTATGGCTAGCATTTTGATATTTATGAGAAGTAATTTAGCATCTTTAATTGTATCTAATCTTTTAAACCTTCAAGGCGCCCCCTCTCTGCTATGGTTCGCCACATAGACCCGCTTTTCACTTGACACATCACCGCCCGGGTGACCCACATATGATTTACAAAATGCATGCACTATTATACACATCTTAAAGCCACCTTCACTATAATTTTGGTTAAATATTCATTTGTCAGAGACTCAGATACTAATCACCCTGATAGCCCAGAAATGTCTGATTGTGGCAATACAGCAGTCATCTCCGTCTCTGCTTCGCTTTTCTTATTTTAAAGTTCTATTTATATTTTGCTATTGCAGGTCCAGCAACTCATACAGGACGCTATAGATACAGACCGCCTGTGTCAAATGTTTCCAGGTTGGGGAGCTTGGTTGTAACACGAATGACCGTTAAAACAAAGTCAAGTGCAACAGGGCAATCCTTCAGTACAAATGCATCGGCAGTTTTGTTCTTGTACATTTGTTTGAGTTAAATTGTACTTGGGATGCTCATTTATCTTTGTGCCCTAACTAAACATGTTAATATGTTGAGCATATAGCCCATATTACTTCTGTACAGAGTTTGAGAGTACCAAATGTATACGAGGAAAAAAAATCTTGTGTGTTCAACTACCCTTTTTTTCTATGATTTCCTGTAGCAGTAAAGAAAGACGAAGAAGTGCCTCAAGGCATCCTTAGTAACTAGTGGTTATAACCGCACCAAAATGTGATTTTGCTCTAGTGTTGGCAGTACAAATCCTACAAATTTTGAGTGCAATTAGCTGCTGTACAGGGGGTGTTATACAAATAGTTTGCATCCAAGGACAGATTTAATTTCTTAACTGTGGATATGTGCAGTAGCGTAGCTACATGGTCCTGGACTCCGGGTGGTGGGGGTGGCACACCCTCGGATGTTGGCTGTTGTAATTCTCAGTAAACATCCATCAATTTTTGAAATTATTGTTCTTCTAATTTTTGTGTTTACTGATCCATGAAACGCTGGATGTTTACTGGTCCATTTTAGCATTTGTAATTAGTATTATTCTAATTAATTACTTCCTGTAGTCCAGCATTCCAAGATCTGATGGTTGAGCTACTCCATCAAATCACTCAGGAAAACCAAAAGGAAATGTTTTGTTTGGACATTTCATCTACCAAGTTATTTCTTATTGTGATGTGCTTGTAACGTTTATTATGTTGTTGCTTTTTTATACCTTACGTCGGTCCCTCTTGAGACCATTAGTATTGAACTAGACAATTGGTTATCGATTTGAACTTAGAATACAAGGAATGCCAAAAAATATGGCAGACCTTTACTGAATTTGTATTCCCAAGATTGTTGCAGTCAATCATTTTGATTCTAAAGCTTTGAAACTCCCAAGTTACATGCCCAATCCAAAGTCCAAACTTCTCTCCTATTAATGAGTTCTGCGCTTTCAGCAAAAATTATTAATTTATCGGGTAACCAAATTATCATTATTAATTATCGGGTAATCGAATTTAAAAACCAAGCCGTAACAGAGTCTAAAAACATCAAATGAATGATTAATGAGATGTCCGAACTCTCTGGTCTAGTGGTAGAGCGGACAACCGGAAGAGCCAGCAACGTTTCGAGCTCCCAATCGTGTGTGCGCCCCAATCATGTGTGCGCGTTGGATTTCAAATAAAAAATATTATGAGATAATAATTGCAAATCATTATAAGCTAACAATAGCAAGCATTAAGTTAATTCTAAAACAGAATCAAAATGCAATAGTGAACTTGATAATAAAAAAAAAAGAGCTGTCCTCAAAAAATGCAATATTCAGAACATAACACACTCAGCCAAACCTATGCTCTTAAAAGAAAGAAAAATAACACTAAAAGAGTCGACGATAACATGATACTATTTAAAAAACTACTGGCAGGAAAGCCCTAAGAGCGTGGCTTCTCCTTCTTTTCCTTGAAAGGGCAAGCAGCGAGACCCCAGAAACCTTCACAACCTTGAACCTAACTCCAGGAATATCACCAACGGCATGACCCTTCCTTCCAAATCCAGCAATCAACACTTCATCCTGATGAAATTCAAAATGCAAGTCTTGTGACATCAACATATAAAAATAAGTACTATATTGAAAGTATGTGCCTATACCATCACTTAACCATGTTCAAACTTCTAACATAGACTAGATAAGTTGAACTTTCAGTCTTAAATACTCTAAATCAGAATGGCTAATTGGTGACATCTAAACAGATCATCGACTCTGATCCATGTTAGGATTAATAATAGTGGCTAATCGGTGACATCTGTCAGACCATTGATTCTGATCCATTTTAGGATTAGCATGGGTGCTAGAAAATTCTAGTGCAAACAAGAAGAGATTGTTAGACGATATCTCACGTTTTCTTCAATGTAGTTCAAGCAACCATCATTTGGAACAAAAGCCGCAATCTTCTTTCCATTCTTTATAAGCTGAACCCTCGCACACTTTCGGATAGCAGAGTTAGGCTGCTTGGCTTCAATGCCTCTGAAGCACAAGAATCAATAAATTTTCAGAATTAGTTAATAAAAATGGTAGCTAACAAAAACCAAGATGGAAATAAAATCATCAGAATCGTGTCATACATCTTCTCGAGGACAATGCCCTTGGCATGGGAAGAACCAGCAAATGGCTTCTTCCACTCATTGCCAAGATGGCTCTTCTTGTACGATTTATCAGCCCATCTCTGGTTCCTCCTGTGAGTCTTGAGCTTGCGCCCAGCTATACCACGAGTCTTCCTGACAATTAAAGAACAATGGTTGTAAGTAGCTGTCATTACAAAAGACACCCCAATTATTATTGCCAGGGTGAAAATCTATCACAACACATACACAAGAGACTTATCTCGTATAATTCTACATTCACGAAGATCCAAAATAGTATCGAGACAATAATAAGGATCCTTACTTTCAAATATAGATTTGGTACTTTTGTTTAGAATTCGAACTTTATATAGTTTCAAAGTAAAATCTCATGATTATGGTAAAAAAATTAAGCCACGGTAGTTTTACTAACAAAGCCATGAAGATGCATTACTAGTCTTTACTAGTCTTTTTGCGTTGATAATATATACAATTAAGATTTGATGGCTGGTTAAAAAATTTAGACTCTTAGTTGTACTTATTAAGTCTGCATTATTAGTCTTTGGCCTTTATAAAATACATACCTCAATCATACGTGTACCATGGATTTTTAGAAATTGACTTATCGATTTATTGAGTATACACCATAGTGGATACTTAGGTTTAAGTAAAGGTACAATTCGAACAATGGAGATGTCTTTTTTCGAGTAACATGGATTAACAACAAATAACCTAAGCTTTTGAAGGTCAACTAAGGCCTCGTTTGGTCCGCGGAAAGGAAAGGAAATCAATTCCTTGTTCTTTCCCTTTCCTTGGGAAATTATAATTTCCACCCATTCCGGTGTTTGAAGAGGACAAGAAAATTAGAAGGAAAAGTGAATGCCCCTTGGTTGGATGGGGGAACCACTTTCCCCCTTATTTCCACTTTCCCCCTTATTTTCCTTCCCCATGGGAATCATTTTCCTTTCCTCCTACTTTCCTTTGACATCCAAACATAGGAAAGGAATTATTCCACCAACCAAACGAGAGGAAATCAATTCCTTGGCATTCCCTTTCCTTTGGGAATTACAATTCCCATTAATTTTCTTTTCCGATGTTTGGAAATGCCAAAGAATTTGGAAAGGAAAGTGAATACTTCAATGTTGGAAAGTGATTCCTTGCTTGAATGGATTGAATCACTTAAGGTAAACTTCGCGGAATAAGTTGATAAAAGGTACGATCAGTATTCAGGGTCATGTAACTGCAAGTATGCAATAACCTCTGGTCCTCATCTTATGAAACTTTGTCCAATAACTAAATATATGCACCTACTTCCTCCTAACTACAGCAATTCTAGATAACTTCCTCGTTCAAGTAACAGAACATATCAGATTGGGTTCATTGCCCGAAGCTTAAAAGAAGTTGAAACAAAATAAAAAAAATTGTATTCCAACCCACTCAATAGATGTGGTTTCATGGGAACAAGATACAAAACACACACACTTTTCCGATAACAGGCATTGAACTTCTCTACAATGAAATCGGCAATCGGAACCACAAGTATGAACTTGAATTACAAAACTCACGTAAACAATACAGATCTTCAAGAACTGCGGCTATTAAAACCAAAGATAACAATATTATCAACAATATTTTACATTTTTCGAATATATATATATATATATATATATATATATATAATATTAATATATATATATATGAACTACTGTTTTTTTGTAGTTTAGTTGGA
>JANAVB010010604.1:0-90000 GCA_029216955.1 Iris pallida
ATAATCAAGGAGCTCCAATCGGGAGGAGGAGATAAGGGAGGCCATTGTCATGTCCTTTTCGTCGTCGTAGAAACGGTCGAGAAAGAGGCACGTCAGGTCGTGGAAGGAAGATATTGAATTGTCGGGGAGGCTGCAGTACCAGTCGTACGCCACTCCTTTCAGTGCCCCAACAAATATGCTGGTGAGTAGCGCGTCCTCCTTCGGAAGATGTCCCGTCTGAGACTGTAAGTACGTCAGATAGTGATGCAGAGAGTCCTTTCCGTCGTACGGCGTCAGTATTTGTGGTTTATACTTTGGAGGATAAACCACCTTGTTCCACTCGAGGGGATAAGGCTGGGGGATGCCCATTTTCTGGCGCTCCTCTTGTCTCGTCTTGGACTCAAAGCGCTCGCGCAGGTTCCTGATCATCTCGACCACATCTTCCGTGGAGCTTGGAATCGGGGAAGGTGGTACCACCGGATGTTGAGCATTTGAGGGCTCTGACGTCCGAGGTGCTTTTCGGCAATCTGCGTCCGAGGATACCCGTTGAAGGGGTACACTCGACTCTCTATTGGCCCCTGGATCGGGACCGGTAGAAGGTATCCTGGTCAAAGCTGACCGTATCTCAAATACTGCTTGAGTCAGTGTTTGCATGGAGGCAGAGAGGGTTTTGAGTCCTCCCTCTAGGGTATCTATGCGCTGGACGAGGTCTGTTGGCGGCGCATCAGACTCGACATCAGCCCCAGTCACGTTTACTATCATGACGCGACCGGGAGTGGATGGATGGGTCGAGGCTTCACTCTCGGTCTCATTCTCTTGTAGGGGAGTTACCTCTCCTGGAGCTTCGTCTTGGCTACCCCCGGCTTTGTTCGGGAGAAAATTCACCACGGGCGCATCTGCAAGGGCCTGATCACCCTCAGCTCCGTCTTGAAGGGCCTCTTCATCTCTGAAACTTGGGTCCGCAGATGCTAGACTACCCCCAGCTATGTTCTGGGGGATATCTTCGTCTTCAGGGGCTTCTGGGAGGCTGACTTCGTCTCGAGGATCTGCCCCAGGTGTTCTTTGGACACACTCGTCTTCGGAAGGAGGCTCGACAAGGGTCTGACTACCCCCAGCTTCCTCCAAGATCTTTTTCCTCCCTCGAGTGCCTTCGAACACTCCGGAGGACGAGACAGCTGTCTTGGTTTTCCTCGGCTGGCTTTTAGACAAGGAAGAGGAACTGCCAGTCGCCTTTCGGACTGACGAGGAGTTGGAGATCACGTTGTATGAAGCAACCATTGGCTCTTCTTCTGTTGACACCTTCTTTCCGAGGCGACGTCGGAGGGGTGTCGATGATTGCAGCCGCTGGAACACCGACTGCCTTGGTGGGACTGCCGCTTTGCAACAGGAGTTGATGGTGACTACAACACAAGTGTGCCCCGTAAGGGGCGTATCGTGCTTGTTAGTCGATTCTCCTGATCGGCGCTTGTGAGTGATCACATTGCGCAGATCGTTCCAGGAGAGTGCCACCTTCACACCCCCTTCAGGCGCATGGCAAGGCCAAGCGCCGGGGTGGTCAAGTGAGTACTGCGCCCCCTGATCTAATACCAAACAGGCATCCCGATCAGTAGTGGGGGCACCACAGCATTTGAAGTGACTTGAACGGACCTCAAACGCACAACCAGAGGAGACGCAGGAGTTCAAGACCACTGGATTTGCCTTGTTCGACTTGGTTGTGTACGCAGTAGATGCGCCCAAGTGAGACAAGGACTTTGAAGGTCGGCTCGTTTTTGGCGCCGCAGCACTCGAGTCGACCTTGTACAACTTACCATCAACAGCGCACATGATTGTGAGCGCATGCTTCTGGCTTGTTGCTGGCATAGCACGTTTGGGGTGTACGGCCCATGCTGTCTTGGATTTCTTCGTACCAGTCCGCTGGGGCACATAGTACTCAGAATCCAAATTCTCCTCGCCATTACAGCGAGTAAGTCTGTCAAAGACAGAGACCTTCTGTGGCGCATCAGAAGTGATGCGCGGGACATTGGCTGTGCCCCTGCTCCGTCGACGCATCTTCCTTACCTGAGAGGGAGATGGCTGGGGAACGTGGTTAGCCGTACGTTTCCACGAGAGATGCACTGCACCAGCGGGCACATCTTGGTTGCTGAGGACGTCAGTAGGAAGGGAAGACTGGATCGGCACATCCCCTTCGGTAGTGGTGCCCGAGGCGTCGACCTTGCGCACCCAGACTCGGCGGGTCTTCTTCGGCTTCTGCAGCCGCTTCGAAGGACTCGCACTGTCTTCAGAGATGAACTCCTCATACGCCTGTTGATTGAGGCGTACGACCAGCGTCTTGTGGGAGGAGACCACCTTCACGTCGTCGGATTGCGACACAGCTTTCTCGGTGGAGGAGAAAGAGGTCTCCAGCAGAGACGCTAGCTTGTTTGCCATTAAAATTCTTTGATTGCAAATTTAAATACAAACAGAACAGTGTTACAATATAGGACTTAAATGTAGTCCTAGGAGTACACTTTTGTTTATCTGGGTTCCTTGTGCCGATGGAGTGAGTGGTAATGCGTTGACTCCGTTGATGATCTGACGACGGTTATCGGTTCTCTGAAGGTTTGGATTGCTCTGGGTGCTGGAGCTTGCTGAGAAGAGGAAGACGTTGAGTGTCTGTATCTGCCTCTCTGGTGGTGCAAAGTCTCTGTGTGTTCGTTGTGGAGGTTGGTATGTGTGTGTGTGTGAAGGAAAATGATCCCTCTATTTATAGCCTTTCAGGCTGGCTGCTCATGCGCGCATGTAGGATGCGCCTGTACGCGGGGACGCCATGTGTTGATTGCTGATGGAGGCGCATGGACGATGCGCCCTGATCGAGGGGTTGACTTCTTCATATTGCTGTTGTGAGCCGACACATAGCAGAGAAAAAGATCTTTCTGTTGCTGAGATCTTGGGTGAGTCGAGTCAAAGGACATGTGTTATCGACCCATGGCTCGGAGATCTCTGATTTGGTGGGGAATGATCTGGTAGGATGCGCCTGAGATTGGGCGCATGAGGAGACTTTGGCTCATAACCTTTAGGAGTCACGAACCATTCTGGACGCATGGCTTTTGAGGCGCATGCAGAGCTTCAGTAGTGACTTTACTCCTGTCTTTTGGGATCAGAGAGAAGTCTGGGGCGCATGGCTTTTGAGGCACATGCAGAGCTTTAATGGTGACTTTCCTTCTGTCTTTAGGGATCAGTAAAAAGTCTGAGGCGCATGGCTTTTGAGGCGCATGCAGATTTGGGCACATGGCTGTAGAGGCGCATGCGAGTGGTTGAATGGCCACGTGGCAGTAGCCGTCGGAGGGAGTAGTGATGACGCTGACGTTGGCGATGCTTCGTCTTCTGAAAAAGCTGCCGACTGTTCAGACTTCGGGAGGCGTGCTGCCAACTCTGTCAGTTCAGCATTTAATGTTTATGACATTCGATGGACAGCTGAGTGGGCGCATCGGTTGGCGTTCCACTAGGCGTATGGGGATGCATGGGGGCGCATCCCCTGTGATGCACTTGGTGCTGAAAGGCGCGTCTGTGTGATGCGCTTGATGTTGAAGGGCACGTCTGTGTGATACGCGGTCTGGTCGGCGCATCCGTTTTGTGACACGTCTTTAATGATGCGACTGTTACGTTCTTCGAGTGCTTTAAATAGCCGTTTTGACTTAGCTGAATTCGAAGCGTGCGGTTCATCCATTTAATGCAAATTCATTGCACGGAATTCGGAGAGCCATCCACTTGGTGCATGGGTTTGATTTGCCCGGCCTATAAATAGTGACATGGAGAGAGGGTTTGCTTCTCGTTCTCTCACGTCCTTCCGACATTAATTCGTTTACCTCGGATGCCTTCTGTTGATGAGATGCTCCCGAGGGTGAAGATGCGGCACAATGTCTTCATTGATGCCCTTGAAGGTGACTGTTACATCCAAAAGTCGGAGTCGAGGGCTTCTGAGGCAGGTGGAAGGTGCCTGTTGCATGCAAAGATAGGGATGCTCGAGCCTCATCTTCGTTGTGCAGGAAGAGCCGTAGATCGGAATGGCGGTGCTGCAGCTTTGGTGGCTCTTTCTGTAACGCCCCAGTCCCAAAATACGTAGGACTAAGTACGTAGACATGCCAGCTGTATTCATACGAAGTACGTAGGTCTCGTATGAATACATAAGCTATAAAATACAGTAATCCAAGACAAACTAAATCTCATCCACAATGAAAAGGATAATAATATAAATATCAACTCGAATATTTATGATACAATCGTTGGGTGGAGACAAAGTCCACTACCAACTATCTCATTGAAAGAAATGTACATGAATCGAAAAATGGCAAGACAAACCAAGCACAATTTTCTTCGGAAGAATGGAGAAGACCACGGCCTTGGCTAGAATACCTGCGAAAAACATGAACACACACCTGGGGAAAAACCAGGTCCTCAGACGGACGTAGCAAGATACAGGAAGAACAAGCTAATATGAACTGTCAGAATAAAATAATATATAAATGACTATCCTAGACACAAATATGCAAAGGAGATTCTAACCGCCTAATGTGCAATTTAGAGGACAACTTTCATGCGCATGGGTGGAATTTTAGGCTATGTGTACGTAACTGGCATCCAGTCATCTGTATCCGGCCGTAACGTCCAAAACGTCAGAGGGTATCTGCAAATATATCGCCACAGTTCCATCCGGAGACTGTGGATTACCTGTTTGGCTTCCCATACGCACTAGCGACTGTCCTCCCCCAATATATCCCACACTGTTCAAGTCATGTCCATGGCTCGTCAAGTTTTGTAACTGCTTGAGTCTCTAAAAATCCTAGTCACAGCAGTTACGATCATCTACCGTCACACGACCTTAGAGATAGCTAGTCAATAAGTCGTGCCCCTAACAACATGTCTCAAACCGTGTAGTGTGAGTGTCACAGCCAAAGGAAGATATAAGGATATCCTCCAACAAGAAGGTAGTCCGCTAACAGTAAGTCATCATGCATAAAATAAAATAACGACTAATAAAGTCGCTTGCACCCAAGTGTGACTTGGACGTGCAGTTTATAACAAATAAAAATAACAAATATGAAACAAGTAAATAAATGCTGATAATAAATAATATGACAGCTTAATTAGCAAGGTATACTTGCCTGTTGCGACGCCTGGTGAGCTGCCTGGTGTGGTAGAATAAAGGTGCACAAGATCGACTTCGGTGTTACAACTATGCAAGGTGACCTCGGGTGATGGCATGGACTGTTCCATCGGGTCCAGGACGGTCAGATTGGTTAGAGTCGACATAAGGTATTCCAGAATTGGAAGGGGAATAAGAGTAATGGACTTAGCCACGGATATGGGTGGATAATAGAAGAAAGTGTCAACAATATATGATTTAAGAAAATATTTTATAATATTTAAAACTAGTTTTTTTCATGAGTCAAAATATTCATAGGAAAATATTTAAAGTCAAGAAAAGTCGGTTTGGCAAAAATTCTAAGTTGTAAAGATATGGTTATAGATAATAACTATACTTGATAAAATGTTTTAACTAAAATAAATCAAAATATTACTAATTCATCCAAGCCAATTTATAACTCAAAATAATAAATAAATAGATAACTCCTTTAAAACCTAAAATTATTTTGGGAGTAAAAGTTTAATATTGTCAAAATATAAAACTATATCTTTTAAATGGATGTAAAAATACTATAATAATATATTTACGACCCCAATCGTATTTTGAAGATATATGTAGGGTCAAAATACCATATAATATTTGGAAATAGTAGTATCATTATAATAGTTGTATTTACTTAAGGACACAAAAAAATATTGTCATGGAATCATAATTTCCATTACCAGATTGTTTACAATTATGCTAATAATGCATTGACAGTTGGGAAACAAAAATCAATTGAATATAACTGATAACAAAATATACTAATGAATACAATAATGCATTATCAGTTATGAATTACTGAAAAATCAATTTAATATACATGAAAAGAAAAAATATAATATAATAATATATTTTTCTTTTTTTCCCTGGAATTGAAGATTAATAGTACAAAATAAATATCAACTTAAAAAACAATAAAAAAATAAAAAGGAAAAAAAGCAGAGAACGGAGAGAGAAAGGGGGCGGGAAAATAGAGAGAGAGAGGAGACGGGGGAACAGGAGGGAGAAAGGAAAGAGGCAGGCGGAGAGGGGAGTTCCGGCGGGCGTACTGGAGAGTTCCGGTGGGCGCGGACGGAGGAAGTGGAGGAGGAGAGCGGGATCCGGCCGCGGAGACTGGACGGAGGCGATTCGCCGCGGGGTTTTTGGCCACGGCGCGGTGGGACGGAGAACGGCTGAGGAAGTGCTTTCCGGCGGAGGACAGGGGTCTGATGGCCGGGGCTTGGCCGAGGACGCGGGCGGTTAGGGTGGTCTTGGCTGGGGCGGTTGGCGGATGCTCCGTCGGTGGTTGCGCAAGCACGTGGCGGCGGGGTTGCGGGAGGAAAAGGCAAGAGGGGAAGGTCTTGGTCGCAAGGGCGTCGCCGACGGACGCAATTTGGCGCGACGGTGGGTTTTCCAGGAAGAGGGCGGCGCACGGTGGTCCGGTCGCCGGGCGGCACTGCGTGCGGCGGCGCGCTCGCTTGGCGGCGGTTGCGAATGACCTGCGCAAGGACGCAGCGACCCTGGGAGGTCGACGGCGGAGCGACGGAGGACGGGGCTGGGCGACACAGGTGAGGTTCCTTATTCTAATATGTTGTTTGTTTTTGGTGGCGGTGGTTGTTGTGTGTCGGTGTTTCTGGTGTTGGTTTGGCTATGCTGGTGGTGGCAGTGGTTGCTTTGACGGGGTGTGGCCGGTGGTCCGGGTGGTGGCGACGGGTGGTGTCGACGGTGGTCGTGGTCAGGTTGGGAAGGTTCTGTGGTGGCGGGTTATGGTGTCGGGGAGAAGTTGACAGGAGTTGGGGCCGGTGGTGGCGAGTGGTCGGCTCCGGCCAAGGGGGAGGAGCCAGTGGTGGTTGACGGGGATGTAGATGCTGATGGTTGTTCGAAATTTTGGGGGATACACGTGGTGGAGGCTGTACGCTCGGTCGGGGTCGGGTGTGTCGGGACGGCCATGGTACGACGGGTTCGGGTGATGGTGGACATGGGGGACATCGACGGACGGCTGGAATTAGGTTTAGGGTTAGAGAATTGGAGATCGAAAATTAGGGTTTAGGAATTGGATTTTGGTGTCGGGGTGTGTCCGACACGGAAACAATATGTAAATGTAAAATTGGAATAAGATTATGGACGGGGAACACGGACACGAGGCACACACCATTGGTTTGTGGAATTTGGTGGATGAATAATGTGGAGGAGTACCTGCCTATTTATAGGATGTGGGAATTCCCAATAAGATAAGGATTAGGATTTGGTTTAAACCCAAAATAGATAGTTTGCAATTTAATTTAAATCAATCCAAATCCAAATCTAAATCCAATTAAATCTAATTAAATTCTTTTGGTCTAAAATCAAATCATTTTCAAATATAGATATTAGTTTAATCTATTTAAATTAATCCAAAAATTAAATCAAGATTTAAATGGCCACAATAACTTCCAAAAATATTTTTCAAAATACCTATAATAATAATTTCGAAAATAATAAATATTTTTAAATATCTTTTTGAACAATAAAATATTAATATTAATAAATTTCAAAAATTATATTTTTATTTAAAATAGACCAATAAATAATTACGAAATATATGTATGCAAAAATATTCTTTACATAATTATGCTTTTCTAGCATACAAAAATATTAGTTTATATTTAATAATTTTTAGAAATGACGTAAGAAGAAGAAGCTTAGAAATGATAGCAAAATTAATTATTATATTATTTGAAACTATAAAAATAGAACAAAATATTTTTCTAAAATATGTACGCTCGCACATATTCGCACTCGTCGAGCAAATTTGAAAAAAACAAACTTTCGCACACGACGTACAATACGACTACGCGACGTACAATACAAAATTTTAAATCAGTACCAAATTTAATAAAAAAAATAGTAGAAATTTTAGGGGTTTTACACTTTCTTCCTTCAAAATGGGTGTAGCCCATTCTGGTTGTGTTGAAAGATGCTCATTTAGTCGCGGTTTCGATCACGGTCTTCCTTGGCCTTTGGAGGCTCTTTCGAAGCCTCCCCTGGCCACAGGTTGGCTTGTGGTTCTTTTTCCTTCCTTGGCTAGAGGGTTGATTGCCACCCTCGTTCTGCTCAATAAATGCTTCATTAGTCGAAGCATTTAGACGGCGGTGAGCCTGGCTGGAAGGGCGGCACATAACTGGACTGCTGAAGGGATGCACATAACTGGGATGCACATAACTGAGCTGCTGAAGGGATGCGCCCTGCTGAGGGCGCACGGTAGGATGCGCCTGGCTGAGGGCGCATGTTGATTGCTGCGCCTACTTGAGGGCGCATATTGGCTGCTGGCTGTAGACTTAGGATCTTTTCTTCGTACAAATTCTCCTTTGTACAGTCTTTCTTAGACATGTAATAGACTTTTATATGTTAAATAAAAAGTCCTCTTTTAATGTCTATATTTGTTGCTTTTTGCTGTGAAGTACTTTGTCCAAGCTCTGGCGCATGTAGTCTGGCGCATAGACTTTCTGGTTCTGAAATTCCATGCTTCTACAGATGGGGGAGAGAGTTTTGAATATAATAAAAGCAAATTTAAGGGCAAAAAATAATTAAAGTATTAAAATCAATTAAAGGGACAAATATTGGTCTCAGTCAACATTCACCATCATGATCTTAAAATTGATAACTGATGCAAGCATAAATTAACTCATACTTTGAATATTTACGGTTGGAAGTATCTTCCTATCTCTTGTAAGCTTAATTAATTAGTTACAAGTGAACTACTTAACTACAATTACTAAATAATCCAAGACAAGAGTTGAAGATTTAATCTACAATTCTTTAAAGAACCAAGAGACCGATAAAGCAAAACAATACAAGCACAAGCGGTTGTATTTAATTTTATCAAAAAAATTTCTCCTAAGATCTAATAAAACAGAGTAGTTCATTAAATCTTGGTTGCTACATTAAACAATTACGGATTTGATATCAAATTTAGTTGTAGATCTAAATGAATACTAGTAGGCCTCCTAGTAATTAAACAAAACAACCGTAAAAGTGGTCATAGAAAAACATTCAATATTCAAAGTATAAATCAAACATATAAAAATAATTTATATCCTACAAGTTTATCGATTCCAAGGCTTCCGTTTCCTTTGACCAATAAGTCTTTTAGCCGCACATGTTCATCAAAACTTCAAAAGAAAAGTTGGAGAAGAAGAAGAAGAGTTGTGTGTTGTTCCCCTTTTTTCATGATTGTTACCCCTTTTGTATACTCTAAATTGGTTGTTTGAAAGCCGAAAATATCTTCCCTGAAACCCTCTAAAATTACAACTTCTCAACAATAATACTAAGTCATAGAACAAGTAGGAAAATAGTTATTTTGGTACCTATTTTCGTTGACAACATGTTTGACTCAACTTCAAGCCTGATTTAGTCCATTATGCAGCTTGAATCTCGAAAAACTCAAAATATGAAAGTTGTCGATCTTTGTCTTAGCTTTCCAAATCATTTTGAATCACCTCAATTTCATTTTGGATGAGAAAGTTATGCCAATTTTGGTAAAAGATTTCAAAGCTGTCCAAAATTGCTATTTAGCTCCAGTTTACACTTAGTGTCTCCAATTGCATCTTAAATCAAAATATAAGAATAATGCGTACATTTAGTATGAAATGAGCATAAAATAATGAACATTAGGGGAAAAATATAACATTTTATGTTCTTATCAAATACCCACACACTTAACTTTTGTTCGTCCTCGGACAAAACTCTAATTTGTTTTTTCCAAAACAAAAATCAAGGTTATAATGCCATAAATAAAGAATAACCAAGCTCTTCAAAATTCATAATATATCATGAAAATATATTCTTAGACAACATTTAAGCTCTCACAGGAATAAATACTCAACTCTCATGTGTTTGAAGGATATGTGTTTCGCTCAAATCTATTCCAAAAGAAATGATCTAGCATAAGCTTGCATATCTTCTCATTCTTAACCACTAAAATCACATGCATAACATAAATCATAAGAACTTTTTATGGGTTGTAGCGGGCCTTAGCATTAAGGTAGGATATATTTGGGAGTATAGCTCAAAAGCCATCAAAACTAGTGGAGCAAAAATTATTTAAATTAAGCTCGAATATATAAAGAATATAAAACCAATCATCCCATTCAGCTTCTTCAATTTGACTTTAAATGATTCAACATACCCCTTTATTGGAATTTTAGGAGAAATTATGAACTTGGATATCAAAAGTAATTGCCTCCGTCACTTCTTTTCTTTGTTACTTCTTCTTTCGATTTGTTTTCATTTGTTTTCATTTTTTACTTTTTTATTTTTTTTTTCATTTTTTCTAACAATAATGGAACTCAATAATTTGAGAATAAAAATATGTAGCCAAACTAGAAATTCAGATTCCTCCACACTAATTTCTCATACACCCATACATATCATAATGCTCCACTAGCTTTCCAGCTTCGGTAAAGATTTTTTTCAGATTAAAGCTTGTAATATTGGTACATAAAAATAAAAGAAATAAGGCTCAAAGGGGTTCAACCAAAGGAAAAAATAATTTTAGGGTCACTATTTGGCTTAAGTAGCATATAACAAAGAGGGCCTTAATCATGTTCATGTATGAATATGTTGATGTGACCTGGAAGAGAATCAAAGCAAGTTCTAGAGAAACAAATCTATAGAAGAATACCTCTCATCAAAGTAACTAAAAATCTAACCGACTGTTATCTACCAAATTTAGTCACTACCATCTCAGGAAAAATAACTAAACTAATAAATTCTAAGTTGAATGATTACTTATTCAATCATGTTACGAATTTTTCAAACTTAGTTGAATCATGTTAATGAAATACACAACCAAAAATCATTGAAAACCACAAAACAAATATATTTTTTTGAGGAAAAATAAAAAAATAAAAAAGCCTAAAATAATTTAAATCCCCTCCCTACACTTAAACTAATATTGTCCCAATATAAGGTGAAAATGCAAGAAAAAAGTTAAAAAAATAAAAGTGAAATAATAAGAACAAACTCCCCTTGGGTTGTCTATGTTTATTGTCGTGGATGTTTCCTCCTTCAATTTGTATCAATTGGATCCTCAAGGTTCAATTCATCCATATTCACCACTTTGAAACCTTCATAGAAAAGCTTGAGCCTTTGGCCATTTACCTTGAACACTTTGGAAGTTGCTAAACTTTGAATTTCAACTGCACTATGATAAAAACATTAGAAACAAAAAAAGTCCAATCCAACGAGAATGCCATTTACTCGAAAATAGACCAAGTCGTGACTGGTATAGAAGGACTTTTTGACCAACTTGAAACTCCTTCCTAGAGATCATCTTGTCATGAAAAGCCTTCGTTTTCTCTTTTTAAATTCTAGCATTCTCGTAAGCGTTATTGGGAATTTCCTCCAACTCTTGTAGTTGTAACTTTCTATATTCTCCATTTTCATGCCTTCATATTGAGACTCTTGATAGCCCAATAAGCCTTGTGTTCTAACTCAACAGGAAGATGGCACAGTTTTTCAAACACCAACTGATATGGTGACATACCGGTAGGCGTGCATGCCGTTCTATATGCCCATAAAGCATTATCCAAGCGCAAACTCTAATCTTTTCTACTCGGATTGACCGTCTTCTGATGGACTTGATCTCTCTATTTGATACCTCCACTTGTCCACTAGTTTGTGGATGATAGGTAATTGACACTTTGGTCACATGGTACTTTCTCAGCAAAGTATCTACAGTTCGATTGCAAAAGTGGGTACCTTGATCACTTATTAAGGGTTTCGGAATCCCAAACCTAGAGAATATGTTGGACTTGATAAAATCTCAAACAACATTAGAATTATTAGTCCTGGTAGCTTTAGCTTCTACCTACTTTGATACATAATCAACAGCAAGCAAAATATAAACATAACCAAAAGACATAAAGAACGGTCCCATGAAATCGACGCCCCAAATATCAAAAATTTTACAATATAGTATGAGATTTTGTGGTATTTCATTCATTTGAGATATATTACCTGTCTTTTGGCAATTATTGCATGTTTTACTGAAAGAATATGAATCATGAAATAAGGACGAACAATAGAAACCACATTCTAATACTTTTCTTGTCGTCCTTTTAGCTCCAAAATGTCCTCCACATGCATAAGAATGCCAAAAGGTGAGAATTAAAATAATTTCAATTTCATGAATGCACCTTCTTATTACTTGATCTGCGTAATGCTTCCACAGGTATGGGTTATCCCACACATAGTATTTGGCATCACTTTTGATCTTTTCTCTTTGAGCCTTTGACAAACCAGGAGGAAACATATTAATAACCAAATAATTTACAATATTTGCATACTAGGGTAATGTCGTACTTCAGCAAACAATTGCTCATCAGGGAACATTTTTTGTAGACGAACTTCATCATTTACATGAACTAAATGACTTAAATGATCTGCAACATGATTTTATGTCCCTTTTCGTCTTTAATCTCCAAATCAAATTCACTCAAGAGAAGTATCCATCTGATTAACCTTGGTTTTGCCTCTTTCTTCGTCATCAAATAATGAAGAGTTGCATGATCAGAATAGACAATAACTTTAGTACCAAGCAAATAAGATTGAAATTTTTCTAAAGCAAAAAACAAAAGCTAAAAGTTCTTTTTCAATAGTAGAGTAATTTCTCTAAGAAGCATTCAAAGTTCTTGAAGCATAATAAATTATGTGAGATGCTCTTCCAATCCTTTGACCCAATACCAGCACCCACTACATAATCACTTGCATCACACATTATCTCGAAAGGCACATTCCAGTCAGGGGGCTAGATAACTGGGTTAGTAGTCAATAGTTTATTTAGTGTATCAAATGCCTTTTTACACGCCTCATCGAATTCACAAGCCGCATCCTTTTATAGCAACTTGCACAGGAGTAACGCTATTTTAGAGAAGTCTTTTATGAATCTTCGATAAAAGCTTGCATGTCCAAGAAAAGAATGAACTTCCCGCACCCTAGTGGGATGAGGTAAAGATTGAATAATATCAATTTTGGCATTATCTACCTCAATTCCCTTAGATGAAACAATGTGACCCAAAACTATACCTTGTTCAACTATAAAATAACATTTTTCAGAGTTAACACAAGATTAGTTTCTACACATCTTTGGAGAATAAGTGTAAGGTTATGCAAGCATTTAGCAAAAGAGTCTCCATAAACTGTGAAATTATCCATAGATACTTCTATAATATTCTCAACATAGTATGAAAATATGCTAACCATACACCTTTGGAAAGTGGCTAGGGCATTGCAAAGACCAAATGGCATGCGACAATACGCAAAAGTTCCAAACGGACATGTAAAACTTGTCTTTTCTTGATCCTCCGAAGCAATTAGAATTTGAAATAACTTGAATAACCATAAAAAGCAATAGTAAGTATAACCAGCTAACCTTTTAAGCATTTGATCAATAAAACATAAAAGAAAGTAGTCCTTGCGAGTTTCAGCATTTAATTTTCTATGATCTATACAAACCCGCCACCCATTTTGGAACTAGCTCATCATTTTGATTCTTCACGACAGTTATCCCGATCGTTTTAGGAACCATTTGCACCGGAATAACCCACTGGCTATCTAAAATAGGATAGATCACTCCAACTTCAAGAAATTTTAGGATCTCCTTTTTTACTACCTCCGTCATGGGTGGGTTTAATCTTCTTTGCAGTTGACGGGATGGTTTTGCTCATTCCTCAAGTAAGATGCAATGCATGCATGTAGATGAGCTAATTTCTTTTATATCTGCAATTTTTAACCAATAGCCGTCTTGTGCTCCTTAAGGACATGCACAAGCTTTTCTTCTTATGTTGCACTAAGTTTATAAAAGATGATCACTAGTAATGTTCCTCCATCTCCAAGGAACACATACTTGAGGTGATTAGGAAGAGCCTTCTGTAGAAGCATAGAATTTTAGGAACAGAAATCCTATGCGCCTAATATTACATGCACCAGGAAGCTCAGATGAAGTACTTGGCACAGCAAACAACAAAATCATAGACATTAAAAGAAGATTTTTATTTCATATAAAAGTCTATTACATGTCTAAAAAAGGCTGTATAAATGAGAACTTCTACAAAAAGAAAAGACCCTAAGTCTATAGCCAGGCGCAACAACCGTCATGCGCTCTCAAACAGGAGCATCTCTTCGGCGTCTCAATCAGGCGCATCTCTTCGGCGTCTCAGTCAGGCACATCCCTTCAAGAGTCTCAGTTATGTGCATCATAAAGTCTCAGCATATGCGCCTTACTTCGACCCGATCAAGTGCTTCGACTAATGAAGCATTTATTGAGCAGAACCAGGGTGGGCAATCAACCCCCTAGCTGGAGGAAGAGCTCTCCAAAGTCCAAAGGAGAGGAGAGCACCGCAAATCCGCGGCTAAAGGAGCAGCTTTCAACACAACCAGAATGGGCAACACCCACTCTAGCAGGAGGAGGAGCTCTCCCAAAGTCCAAAAAAGATGATCGGAGCACAGCAATTTCGATCTACAGCTCTTCCAGCATAACGGAGACGAGGCTCGAGCATCCCGATCTTTGGATACAACATGCACCTTCCGCCGGCCTCAGAAGCCCTCGACCCCGACTTTTGGATGTAACAGTCACCTTCACGAGTACATAAATAAAGACAAGTCGTCGTATCATCACCCTCGGGAGCATCTCATCAACAGAATGTGCTCGAGCAAACAAGTTCATTCGGAAGGACGTAAGAGAACGAGAAGCAAACTCTCTCCTTGCCACTATTTATAGGCCGGGCAAATCAAACACATGCGCCAAGTGACTGGCTCGCTGAATCCTGTGCAATAAATTTGCATTAATGGTGATGAACCTGACACTTCAAATTTAGCCAAGTCAAAAACAGCTATTTAAAGCACTCGAAGAACGTAACAGTCAGACCAATAAAGACGTGTTATACAAACGGATGCGCCGGTCAGACCGTGCATCATACAGACGTGCCCATTAGCACCAAGCGCCTCATAAGGATGCGCCCCATGCGCCCCCATACGCCTAGTGGAACGTAGATCGATGCGCCCACTCAACAGCCCATCACCCGTCAAAGAACATTAAATGTTGAAGACTGACACGATAGCAGCCAGTCCCCGAGGACTGAACAGTTGACAACTTTTTCAGAAAATGAAGCGTCGCTGACGTCAGCATCATCATTACTTTCCTCTGGCGGTTACAAGACACGTGGTCGCCCAACCATTTTGCATGCGCCTCCGTAGCCATGCGCCCAAATCTCTGCGCCTCAGACTTTTTTCTGATCCTTAAAAGACAGAAGTCAAGTCACTACTGAAGCATCGCATGCGCCTCAAAAGCCGTGTGCCCATACTGGTTCGTGACTCCTAAAGGTTACAAGCCAAAGTCTCCTCATGCGCCCAATCCCAGGCGCATCCGATCAGATTACTTTCCACCAAATCCGAGATCTTTGAGCTATGGACCTACGACACGTGTCCTTTGACTCGATTTGGCCTATGAAGGGGTGCTAATTACCTAAGATCTCAGCAACTGAAAGATGCTCTCCATTGCTACGTGTCAGCTCGGTCGTAGCCCACAAAGGCAACATGAAGGGTTCAACTCCTCAATCAGAGCGTATCGCCCATGCACCTCCATCAGCAATCACCACGTGGCATCTCCACAAATAGGCCTATCCTACATATGTGTGCTTGAGCAGCCAGCCTGCAAGCTATAAATAGAGGGATCATTTCCTTCTTCCACACCCACGAACACACAGAGAGACATACCGACAGACAGAGACCTACACACAGTGAGAGAGGCAGGTACAGACACTCAACGTCTTCTTCCTCTCCGCAAGCTCTAGCACCCAGAGCAACTCAGACCTTCAGAGAACCAAAAACCGTCGTCAGATCGTCAACAGAGTCAACGTATTACCACTCGCTCCATCGGCACAAGGGACCCAGATAAACAAAAGTGTACTCCTAGGACTACATCTAAGTCCTACATTATAACACTGTTCTGTTTGTAATTGAAATTATAATCAAAAAATTTTAATGGCAAACAAGCTGGCGACTCTGCTGGTGATGTAATCCTTTATTTTTTAAATAAAGAATAAAAAGTTTTGTGGTGTGTTCATTCTTGCTGTCATGAACTTGATGATTTGTGTAGACCTATTATCTTTTGCGCACCTTGGTCATTAGGTACAGATAATAAGTTTGAGAGAACCGATATATTTGCTCAGAGGTAATGTGGACGTAGCAAATATAGGATTCAAATGATGGAATCTTCCTACTCAAAGGTGATATGGACGTGGTAGGAATGACTCTGGGGGGATATGCTGAACTACTCAGAGGTAATGTGGACATGGTTGTCCTTCTACTGGAGATAGAATGCAATGGAACAACTGGATTCCGAAAGCATAGGATTTTTTATGAAAAGGGGGGGTGTATGTGAGCTCTGATGATCAGGTCCACTGATTCCCTTGCTAGATAGAGGTGGAAGTACATATCTGAAAGATGTCAAGAGTAGTACTTCTTTAGGAACTTGCCGTTGATGGGCATCATGAACAAGTCCCCGTTTGATTGGGCGAATCCTAGGACTACATCTAAATGCTACATTGTAACACTGTTCTATTTGTAATTGAAATTGCAATCAAAAGATTTTAATGGCAAACAAGCTGACGACTCTGCTGGGGACCTCTTTCTCCTCCACCGAAAAAGTTGTGTCGCAATCCGACGACGTGAAGGTGGGCTCCTCTCACAGACGCTGGTCGTATGCCTCAATCAACAGGCCTATGAGGAGTTCATCTCTGAAGGCAGCACAAGTCCTTCGAAGCGGCTGCCGAAGCCGAAGAAGACTCGCCAAGTTTGGGTGCGCAAGGTCGACTCCTCTGGCACCACCATCGAAGGGGATGCGCCGACGCAGCCTACCCTTTCTGCTGACATCCTCAGCAGCCAAGATGTGCCTACCGCTACAGCGTATCTCTCGGGGAAACGTGCGGCTGACCACATTCCCTAGCCATCTCCCTCTCAGACGAGGAAGATGCGTCGACGGAGCAGGGGCGCAGCTAATGCCCAGCGCATCACCTCTGATGCACCACAGAAGGCCTCTGTCTTAGACAGACTCACTCGCTGTCGTGGCGAGGATAATTTGGAATCTGAGTACTATGCACCCAGCGGGCTGGTACGAAGAAGTCCAAGGCAGCACGTGCCATGCGCCTCAAACGTGCTATGCCGATAGCAAACCAGAAGCACTCACTTACAATCATGCGCGCTGCTGATGGTAAGCTGTATAAGGTCGACTCGGGTGCTTCTGTGCTAGAAACGAACTGTCAACCCCTCGACCAAAATTTCTCCTGTATTTTTTTTATTTTTTTATTTTATTATTGTTATTGATGAATTTCTAGATTCATGATTTATATTTAACAATTCTACTAGATTAT
The DNA here is from genome assembly GCA_029216955.1 of Iris pallida. Lineage (NCBI taxonomy): Eukaryota > Viridiplantae > Streptophyta > Magnoliopsida > Asparagales > Iridaceae > Iris > Iris pallida. The sequence goes on from JANAVB010010604.1 coordinate 17,536, forward strand.
ATGGATAAGTATTCAATATAGAAATCCCTTGCAAAACCATATCATCCAGGGACCTAATTGCAAAAGTTTAAATTTAAACTTTGCACCTATATGAAGAGCCCTGTACTCCTAATCAGGCCCGGGCACTGATGACTCCTAGATAACAATAGATAAGAGTTAATTTGATTCAAATTATTTGAATCTCTTCTAAATCCTTTCGATCACATCTTTGGCTTGGCTATATAAGCAGGGATGTTCTCTTGCGTTCTTCTCTTCAAACCCTAACAAGCTACCCCAATATTTCCTGTCACCAAGATCGACAAGAGCTTCTAGCAGGAGTTTTGGTGTTGCAACAGGTACCTTTCTTTTCCCTCTCAGGCAATGAGTGCCCTTATCTTGGATAGAAGGCTAGGTGTTTGATACTTTTCCCCATTAGATGCACAGGCTGTTAGGGGACTTCCCTATGACTAAGACACATGTAGTCTAGTAGCAATACCTACATAGTATAGTACATGAGTCTAGGAGGAATAGTTGGTATGTGGTGTTTGGTGAAACATCCAATCACATAGGTGTAATGCTCGATGCTTGTATCAGCTCATGATACACTCAGCTAATATTCAGAGGATGTGACCTTGTATATACATGGCAGATATCAAGGGATTTTCCTACCATACCATTGTAGGTAACTGGGCTTCCTGAAAACCAGGATGCAGGACACGTTGGGGAGGTCAAGTTCATATCACCTTAGACCATCTAGTACGCCAGTCACATCCCTGTGCAAGTTAACTTTATATGCTTAGAGTAACAGCCACATCATGTTAATGGCAGTCCTCACTTGACAGGATATCAACAGTTTCATTGGAGCCCATTACAGTACCAGCAATTGCAAAATAGGGTACTGCCAATTTGGTTGTAGAGTAGCAGATACATGAGTATCTATAGGTCCATATGCATTGCATTGCTTATATCTAGGCCCTGCCATCACAAATAATTTTCCCAACCCCTAGGGTGCAAGTCTACTTCCGTGAACCAAATCACTAGGACAGGAACCATTGGCAGGAAGGGATTGAATATGGAGCATGACCCATATGGGCTGGGGGCACATATCAGTAGTGAAATGAATAGAGGTATAGTTCACCTGGTAGGCATGGACAGCCCATATATTTTCATTCGAGTCATATCCAGTCTTGTTTTTATTTTTCCCATGTGCTTAAACCCTGGTACAGTCTAGTCCCTTTAGTATCAAAAAATGACACAGGAGTGCAGGTTGAGTAAGCCTGAGTGGACCCTGTACATGTTAAATTTCAGATCGACTAATATCCTTACAGTATCAGATCATATCAGGTACGTTATCCAGTCCTGAGATGGACTGTGCAGTCCCAGGAATTCCATGCCCTGTTCCTGCCTTATTATGTCCCAAACCCTCTATTTTTGTTTATGTTATGTATCAGTTTCCTAAATACTTAATGCTCAGGTATGTAGGCACATGTATGGGACATTGACATAGGTTCACAAACAAAGGGGATCTAGGAAGTAAAGTTCAGACACGCTCTGGGTCATCCAGCTCCCTGTCCAGAATCTGTAGGATGGGGAATCAGCATGCAGGTGTCTTGCTAATTGGCTTGTTCTTTGGATCATGCTTTAGAATTGCTACCATCTTAAGAGAGCTGATTAGGTTGCGCACTGATAGCACGTATATCCAGTCGGAATTTGGTGCCATTCATGTGATACACTCAAATTAAGTTCTAGTTTGTTTCTTTTTGTTCTCTGAAACAAGTTCTAGGTTGTCTTTTGTTGTTTGCTGATCTTCTTCTTTTCACAGACTCTTCTTTATCATCTCTCACTTTTTGCTCTATGATGATACTCTCTGATGAATCTTTTTTTTTAATGAATGAAAAGTCGCATACAAGTAACTGAAGCCTTCGTAACCATCAGTAAACTGACTAAATAGATAAGCTAAAGAACAACATATCTTGAGTATTTTTGTGTAACTTTTGGAGTCTTGTGTAGTTCTATCAAAAGACTACTTTGATATGTTCAATAGTTCTGCAATGTTTTGCTTATTTACTAAGGACAAAATGCTACTGAAACATGATTCTAGATCCAACTTCCCTCTGTTATTCCAGGTTGATGAAGAAAATTAGACCTGCTCCCTTGCTATCAAATTTTCTGTGAGGTTTTTTTTAAATGTTTATAGGCCTTGGAGAGGCCTTATGTGTCAAAATTTTGTTTACTTGTGCTAGAGAAATTGTCCTTGGTTTTCTGATTTTCTTTTAATATGACTACCTCACAAAAATGACTAGAAGAAAATGCCAAATACCTAAACTAGGACTATACTAACAAAATTGCCTTCTGAGCCACTTCCTTGTTTGTGTATGCATATATGAGAGCATGTAGGCATGGCCCTAAGATTCCAAGTAGAAGCTCAAAGTAGTAATGCAATACACCAGATTTTTCATAACAGGGAATCCTAATCTATGTCCTGCAGTGAAGGATTCTATTGCAGGACTAAAGAGGTATGCCTCTGGAGAAATAGGCCCAGACAAGTGAAATGTCTCCTATGTGAGCAGTGCTGTTGGAAGTTTTACTTCATTCTCAGAATTTCCCAATAGTTTCACTACTGTATATAAGGACAGTATAAATGTGGACTGGGTTTGGGACTCTAGTTGGCCTAAGCATGGCTGGATTAGGAAGCATAACCAATAGGTGTTGAGTTCATCCTCTGTTACTATGAACATAGCAAGGAAGATATGGACTAGTAAAGGGTTCAATAGAAAATGCAGGGATACTTGAGTATAGGAAGTTGAGGGCAGGGCTAGTGCTAATATTCATTATATAGGTCTTGTGTTTATAAATAACAAGTTACATATATGGACCATAGTATGAGGGCATCTATGTTAAGATACTAGTGAATATTACATATAAAGAGCAGAGAAGGACACACATGAGTTGACACTAGATACGAAATAAGTAACTTAGAGAACCAAGGGAAACAAGTTAATTTAGGAATGGCCTAAAACCCAAAATAAATGAGTTTGTTATTGCTTCTAGATTGAATATTAACTTGTAAATGTATAAACATGCTACTCGGATCTCGATACGCATTGTAACCTGTACCAACAGCTCAGGACCTAAGGCAAGTATACCTTGCCTTTCTACACAGCTTTATTTACATGCACTGTCTTTATTTATTATCCAATTTTTTTCTCATATCATTGATATGTATCTTTCATATCCTGTTCATATATTGGTATCAATGATTTGTAGACCGTGTTCACAGTTAGCCTTGTGTCTTATTGGTCGTGCCTTGATTGAGTCGTGCCTCCGTGTCTTGAACCTTGAAGCTAACCTGCGAGTCCACGATAGGGACGAGGGTTAGTAGTTATTGGTCCACACCTGCGAGTCCATACTAGGGACGAGGGTGATGCTAATCTGCGAGTCCACACTAGGGACGAGGATTAGTAGTAGATGCTAGCCTGCGAATCCACACTTGGGACGAGGGTTAGTGGTATAGGGTTACGCCTGCGAGTCCACACTAGGGACGGGGGTGATGCTAGCCTGCAAGTCCACGATAGGGACGAGGGTTAGTAGTAGATGCTAGCCTGCGAGTCCACACTAGGGACGAAGGTTAGCAGTATAGGGTTTACGCCTGCGAGTCCACACTAGGGACGAGGGTGATGCTAACCTGTGAGTCCACACTAGGGACGAGGGTTAGTAGTTCAAACCTGCGAGTCCACGCTAGGGACGAGGGTTTGAGTATTCGATTCGATTATCCGTTGACATCTTGACATGAGTTCTCTAGTCCTTGTTCAGCAGTTCATCTATGTGTAGACAGTATATAGTTTCGTACTTTATTCAGTGCTCAGTTTTACTTGTTTATTCTGTATTTTCTTCATGCATAAAAATTGTTAGAAAGGCTCATTTTTATGTATTTTCTTAGTCCTCTGAGGACCTGATGATCTCTTCAGGTTAGCCGAGTTTGAGTTAGGAGCAAACCAGAGGGTTGAGCCAGCATCGGATCTCATCGCTTGCACTTGAGGTGGTCTAGATTAGCAGTTTTTATTCAGTTAGTTACTCCATGTATTCTTTTATTTTCTTCCGTCTATTGGTAGTGGATTTGTGTCCACCGGACGTGACAGTGATTCTTGATATTCAGTTTATTCATTATTATTCAGTTCATGTCTTTTCATTGATCTTGACTGTGGCGTGATTATTTCTGTGGATGAGATATAGTTTTCTCGTGATTCTAGATTACCGTGACATGAATATAGACAGCGTACTACCGCCGACACTGAGGCGTAGGCTGGGCTTGGACACGTTTCGTATCCGAAAAGTGGATGCGGGTCGTGACAAGTTTTTTTGGTGGCCCATGCAGGTCTCGTTAATCACTTCGGTTACGTCACTGTGCCATCGTGAGCCTGCGAATAGGATTAGACACTTAGGATCTCATCCACATGTCTTGACTCCTCGTTAATCCTTAATCCTTGATTTCATTGAATCCTTGATTTGCATCCTGCTTGAAATTCTCTTCAACGGCTAAAGTGTTTGCTCTTGTTACGGTTAAAGGTGAACTCTCAAGACAGGAACAACGTAAGTGCCCCACCACTACCAACCGCAGAAGGAGGGCGAGCCTTTTCCATGATCACGGAAGATGCGACGACACCACGAGGCACAAATGACGGAAATTTTCAGTAGATTACAGCAAAACATTGTAAATAGGTATTATGCTTGACTTTGATTTGCGAGTATCTGCAATAATTTGATAGCAGTGGAGTTAGACTTTTCATTCTAATAGATCATGGCTTCGCTTAAATTTCGAGGACGAAATTTGTTTAAGGGGGATAGAGTTGTCAACCCCTCGACCAAATTTTCTCCTGTATTTTTTTTATTTTTTTATTTTTTTATTGTTATTGATGAATTTCTAGATTCATGATTTACATTTAACAATTCTACTAGATTATATGGATAAGTATTCAATATTGAAATCCCTTGCAAAACCATATCATCCAGGGACCTAATTGCAAAAGTTTAAATTTAAACTTTGCACCTATATGAAGAACCCTGTACTCGTAATCAGGCCCGGGCACTGATGACTCCTAGACAACAATAGATAAGAGTTAATTTGATTCAAATTATTTGAATCTCTTCTAAATCCTTTCGATCACATCTTTGGCTTGGCTATATAAGCAGGGATGTTCTCTTGCGTTCTTCTCTTCAAACCCTAACAAGCTACCCCAATATTTCCTGTCACCAAGATTGACAAGAGCTTCTAGCAGGAGTTTTGGTGTTGCAACAGGTACCTTTCTTTTCCCTCTCAGGCAATGAGTACCCTTATCTTGCATAGAAGGCTAGGTGTTTGATACTTTTCCCCATTAGATGCACAGGCTGTTAGGGGACTTCCCTATGACTGAGACACATGTAGTCTAGTAGCAATACCTACACAGTGTGGTACATGAGTCTAGGAGGAATAGTTGGTATGTGGTGTTTGGTGAAACATCCAATCACATAGGTGTAATGCTCGATGCTTGTATCAGCTCATGATACACTCAGCTAATATTCAGAGGATGTGACCTTGTATATACATGGCAGATATCAAGGGATTTTCCTACCATACCAATATAGGTAACTGGGCTTCCTGGAAACCAGGATGCAGGACACGTTGGGGAGGTCAAGTTCATATCACCTTAGACCATCTAGTACGCCAGTCACATCCCTGTGCAAGTTGACTTTATACCCTTAGAGTATCAGCCACATCATGTTAATGGCAGTCCTCACTTGACAGGATATCAACAGTTTCATTGGAGCCCATTACAGTACCAGCAATTGCGAAACAGGGTACTGCCAATTTGGTTGTAGAGTAGCAGATACATGAGTATCTATAGGTCCATATGCATTGCATTGCTTATATCTAGGCCCTGCCATCACAAATAATTTTCCCAACCCCTAGGGTGCAAGTCTACTTCTGTGAACCAAATCACTAGGACAGGAACCATTGGCCGGAAGGGATTGAATATGGAGCATGACCCATATGGGCTGGGGGCACATATCAGTAGTGCAATGAATAGAGGTATAGTTCACCTGGTAGGCATGGACAGCCCATATATTTTCATTCGAGTCATATCCAGTCTTGTTTTTATTTTTCCCATGTGCTTAAACCCTGGTACAGTCTAGTCCCTTTAGTATCAGAAAATGACACAGGAGTGCAGGTTGAGTAAGCCTGAGTGGACCCTGTACATGTTAAATTTCAGATCGACTAATATCCTTAGAGTATCAGATCACATCAGGTACGTTATCCAGTCCTGAGATGGACTGTACAGTCCCAGGAATTCCATGCCCTGTCCCTGCCTTGTTATGTCCCAAACCCTCTATTTTTGTTTATGTTATGTATCAGTTTCCTAAATACTTAATGCACAGGTATGTAGGCACATGTATGGGACATTGACACAGGTTCACAAACAAAGGGGAACTTGGAAGTAAAGTTCAGACACGCTCTGGGTCATCCAGCTCCCTGTCCAGAATCTGTAGGATGGGGAATCAGCATGCAGGTGTCTTGCTAATTGGCTTGTGCTTTAGATCATGCTTTAGAATTGCTACCATCTTAAGAGAGCTGATTAGGTTGCGCACTGATAGCACGTATATCCAGTCGGAATTTTGTGCCATTCATGTGATACATTCAAATTAAGTTCTAGTTTGTTTCTTTTTGTTCTTTGAAACAAGTTCTAGGTTGTCTTTTGTTGTTTGCTGATCTTATTCTTTTCACAGACTCTTCTTTATCATCTCTCACTTTTTGCTCTATGATGATACTCTCTGATGAATCTTTTTTTTTAATGAATGAAAAGTCGCATACAAGTAACTGAAGCCTTCGTAACCTTCAGTAAACTGACTAAATAGATAAGCTAAAGAACAACATATCTTGAGTATTTTTGTGTAACTTTTGGAGTCTTGTGTAGTTCTATCAAAAGACTACTTTGATATGTTCAATAGTTCTGCAATGTTTTGCTTATTTACTAAGGACAAAATGCTACTGAAACATGATTCTAGATCCAACTTCCCTCTGTTATTCCAGGTTGATGAAGAAAATTAGACCTGCTCCCTTGCTATAAGATTTTCTGTGAGGTTTTTTTTTAAATGTTTATAGGCCTTGGAGAGGCCTTATGTGTCAAAATTTTGTTTACTTGTGCTAGAGAAATTGTCCTTGGTTTCCTGATTTTCTTTTAATATGACTACCTCACAAAAATGACTAGAAGAAAATGCCAAATACCTAAACTAGGCCTATACTAACAAAATTGCCTTCTGAGCCACTTCCTTGTTTGTGTATGCATATATGAGAGCATGTAGGCATGGCCCTAAGATTCCAAGTAGAAGCTCAAAGTAGTAATGCAATATACCAGATTTTTCTTAACAGGGAATCCTAATCTATGTCCTGCAGTGAAGGATTCCATTGCAGGACTAAAGAGGTATGCCTCTGGAGAAATAGGCCCAGACAAGTGAAATGTCTCCTATGTGAGCAGTGCTGTTGGAAGTTTTACTTCATTCTCAGAATTTCCCAATAGTTTCACTAATATCTCACATAGCCATTTCCCCACTTGTGGTTTCATTGAGTAAATTCCTTGTGATGCTTGATGGCACAACAAAGGATTCATTCCTTGATACATTTTCTGATATAAAGGATATTACTGGTGGGAAAAGGAGAATAGCACGGTCTCATGTTTTATAACAACTGCTAGCAAGTAAAGAGGTTACCTATGATTGTGTTCTTTCCTCTTACCGGCCACATTTTAATGTGGAATTAACTCGAAACCTGTATCCATCCTTGGTGTTCAGCCAAATTATCTACTGTATATAAGGACAGTATAAATGTGGACTGGGTTTGGGACTCTAGTTGGCCTAAGCATGGCAGGATTAGGAAGCATAACCAATAGGTGTTGAGTTCATCCTCTGTTACTATGAACATAGCAAGGAAGATATGGACTAGTAAAGGGTTCAATAGAAAATGCAGGGATACTTGAGTATAGGAAGTTGAGAGCAGGACTAGTGCTAATATTCATTATATAGGTCTTGTGTTTATAAATAACAAGTTACATCTATGGACCATAGTATGAGGGCATCTATGTTAAGATACTAGTGAATATTACATATAAAGAGCAGAGAAGGACACACATGAGTTGACACTAGATACGAAATAAGTAACTTAGAGAACCAAGGGAAACAAGTTAATTTAGGAATGGCCTAAAACCCAAAATAAGTGAGTTTGTTATTGCTTCTAGATTGAATATTAACTTGTAAATGTATAAACAGGCTACTCGGATCTCGATACGCATTGTAACCTGTACCAACAGCTCAGGACCTAAGGCAAGTATACCTTGCCTTTCTACACAGCTTTATTTACATGCACTGTCTTTATTTATTATCCAATTTTTTTCTCATATCATTGATATGTATCTTTCATATCCTGTTCATATATTGGTATCAATGATTTGTAGACCATGTTCACAGTTAGCCTTGTGTCTTATTGGTCGTGCCTTGATTGAGTCGTGCCTCCGTGTCTTGAACCTCGAAGCTAACCTGCGAGTCCACGATAGGGACGAGGGTTAGTAGTTATTGGTCCACACCTGCGAGTCCACACTAGGGACGAGGGTGATGCTAATCTGCGAGTCCACACTAGGGACGAGGATTAGTAGTAGATGCTAGCCTGCGAGTCCAACAAGGGACGAGGGTTAGTGGTATAGGGTTACGCCTGCGAGTCAACACTAGGGACGAGGGTGATGCTAGCCTGCGAGTCCACGATAGGGACGAGGGTGATGCTTATCTGCGAGTCCACACTAGGGACGAGGGTTAATAGTTCAAACCTGCGAGTCCACGCTAGGGACGAGGGTTTGAGTATTCGATTCGATTATTCGTTGACATCTTGACATGAGTTCTCTAGTCCTTGTTCAGCAGTTCATCTATGTGTAGACAGTGTATAGTTTCGTGCTTTATTCAGTGCTCAGTTTTACTTGTTTATTCTGTATTTTCTCCATGCATAATAAACTGTTAGAAAGGCTCGTTTTTATGTATCTTGCTAGTCCTCTGAGGACCTGATGATCTCTTCAGGTTAGCCGAGTTTGAGTTAGGAGCAGACCAGAGGGTTGAGCCAGCATCGGATCTCATCGCTTGCACTTGAGGTGGTCTAGATTAGCAGTTTTTTTTTCAGTTAGTTACTCCATGTATTCTTTTATTTTCTTCCGTCTATTGGTAGTGGATTTGTGTCCACCGGACGTGACAGTGATTCTTGATATTCAGTTTATTCATTATTATTCAGTTCATGTCTTTTCATTGATCTTGACTGTGACATGATTATTTCTGTGGATGAGATATAGTTTTCCCGTGATTCTAGATTGCCGTGACTTGAGTATAGACAGCGTACTACCGCCGATACTACGGCGTAGGCTGGGCTTGGACACGTTTCGTATCCGAAAAGTGGATGCGGATCGTGACACGAGCCGACCTTCAAAGTCCTTGCCTCACTTGGGCGCATCTGTTGCGTTCGCAACCAAGTCGAGCAAGGCAAACCCTGTGGTCTTGAACCCCAGCGCCTTCATAGGATGTGCGTCTGTGGCTGGTTCAAGTCACTGTAAATGTTGTGCCCCCACTACTGATCTGAGCGCATCTTCTGCGTTATTTCAGGGGGCGCAGCATTCACCTGACCACCCCGACGCTTGGCCTAGCCATGCACCTGATAGGGGTACGAAGGTGGCACTCTCCTCCAATAATTTGCATAATGTGATCAGTCACAAGCGTCGATCAGGAGAGTCGACTGACAAGCACAATGCGCCCCTCACAGGGCACACCTGTGCTATAGTCACCATCAATTGTTGTTACAAAACAGCAGTCCCACCACCAAGGTGGTCGGTGTTCCAGCGGCTGCAATCATCAATACCCCTCCGACGTCACCTCGGGAAGAAGGTGTCAATTGAAGAGGAGCCAGAATTAAAGGTTGCTTCATGCAACGTAATCACTAACTCCTCGTCAATCCGAAAGGCGACTGGCAATTCCTCGTCCTCGTCCAAGAGTCAGCCGAGGAAAACTAAGACAATTGTCCCGTCCTCTGGAGTGTTTAAAGGCACTCGGAAGAGAAAGAAGATCTTGGAGGAAGCTGGGGGTAGTCAAGCCCTTGTTGATCCTCCTTCTGAAGGCGAAGACGTCCTCCAGAGCATAGCTGGAGGTAGCCAAATTCTTGCTGATCGTCCTTCTGAAGACGAAGACGTCCTCTAGAGCACAGCTGGAGATAGCCAAGTCCTTCCCTAAGGCGAAGATATCCTCCAGGACATAGCTGGGGGTAGCCAAGACGAAGCTCCAGGAGAAGCAACTCCTCTACAGGAGAGTGAAGCCGAAAGTGAAGCCTCAACCGATCCATCCACTTCCAGCCATGTCATGACAGTATACATGACTGGGGGTGATACCGAGTCAGATGTACCGCCAGCAGACCTCGTCCAGTGCATGGATACCTTGGAGGGAGGACTCAAAACCCTCTCTGCCTCCATGTAAACACTGACTCAAGTAGTGTTTGAGATACGGTCAGCTTTGGCCAGGACACCTTCTACCGATCCTGACCCAGGGGCCAATGGAGAATCAAGTGTACCCCTTCAACGGGTATCCTTGGATACAGATTGCCGCGAGGCAACTCGAACGTCGGAGCCGTCAAATGCTCAACTCCAGGCTGTACTACCATCTCCGACTCCCTGCTCCACAGAAGACGTGATGGAAATGATCAAGGACTTATGAGAGCGCTTCGAGTCAAAGAATAGACAGAAGGAAAGCCAGAAGATGGGGATCCCCCAACCATATCCTCTCGAATGGAACAAAGTGGTTTATCCTCTCAAATATAAACCGCAAACTTTGACGCCATATGACGGGAAGGACTCTCCACGCCGCTATCTGATGTACTTCCAGTCTCAAACGGGACATCTTCCGAAGGATGACGTACTACATCAGCATATTTGTCGGGGCGTTAAAAGGAGTGGCTTACGACTGGTACTGCAGTCTCTCCGACAACTCTATATCTTCCTTCGACGACTTGACATGTCTCTTTCTTGATCGTTTCTATGACGGGGGGAAGGACATGACAATGGCGTCCCTCATAGAGGTGCGTCAGAAGGAGAAGGAGACGGTTCGAGCATTTATCGAACGTTTCTGACAAGCCTATTTCCGACTGTCCTCGGGTATGCCAGAACATGCACTCCTCTCCTCCTGCAGCATGAACATGCTGCCTGCGATCAAACTTGGCTCAACTCCACTCCTCCTCCCGACTGGAGTTCCTTGATCATCGAGGCCGAAGCAGCTGAAAAGAAGGCGTCCAATGCTCGTCTTCTGGGAGTCAGTTTCCCTGCCTTTGAGGACAAAGGAAAAACGGCCTACAGCCAACAACCCTGGATGAGAGACAAAGGGGAAGCAGTCATTGACTGTCAATGCCTCCAAAGGTGCACCAGCACCTACTCAGAAGCCTCCACTTGCAGTAAGGCCAAAGAAAGTTTATTCTTTCAACGATGAAGACACCCTGCAACTCTTTAAGATATTGAAGCAGGGTGACAAGATCAAGTTGCCGGACCCAAAACGTCCCGACGAGGTTGGGAGGGTGGACAATCCCAGGTACTGTCACTACAATGGGTTTATCGGACATCCAACTAAGGACTGCTACGTCCTAAAGAACTACATCCAGCGTATGATCAATGCGAATGTTATCTCCGTCGACTACGAGGAGAAAACGGTCTCAACCAACCTGGTGTCACTCCAATTTGGCACCTTGCCGCCAACCACAACACAAGATGGCGTCGTCCCCATCCCAAAGGCGACATTGGAGGTGGTCAATCTACCACCTACTCGTGACAACGTGAGTGGACTCATCCCACTCACCACATCTCGGGGAGAGGTCTTATGGGTTCACCCTGACCTCGTCTCCAAAGTAACTCAACCGGAGGTACGCTCTGCCTCCAAAACCAAGGACAGGAAGATCAAGTCTTGCCGCATGGTCTCTTCCTCTGCGGAAGAGGCACTTCCTGTACAGACACGTTCACATCAGAACGCCCAACCTAACGAAGCTGCCATCGAGGTGGTGCCTCCTTGCACCATCCCTGCTGCCCAGGAAGAGGGCCCATCCAGGCCTCCAGCAGCCAATAAACAGAAGCATGTAGAGGCCCGTTTCGATAAGCCTTTGCGAAAGAAGAATGCTTCGGGGCTATCCAAGCCCCACAACTTCGACATACTGGCACAACTTGCCAGTACTCCCGCCCGCCTATCTCTGTTTGAGCTTCTTCGTCTTTCCAAGGACACTCGTGAAGCTCTCTCTGAAGCCCTGAAGGATGCTGAATCCTTCATCAGTCAGGTCAAGCAGCCTGAAGATACCCCGACCACATGTGCGCACTACCATTGTGCGGATGAAGTTATCCCCAACATAACTTTCACCCAACAAGACATGCTGCTCGAGCACAACTGACACAACAGGCCACTGTATTATACAGGATATGTCGGTTCCGTCAAGGTAAAGCGGATTCAGATCGATCCAGGGTCTTCCCTCAGCATCATCCCGAAGACGCTACTCTTAATACTGGGGATCCCAATGTACCGTCTGGCGCCTTCCAACACTACAATCAGTGGCTTCAATGCTAGCAAAAGCGAGCCGCTGGGCAAAATACGGCTGAAGTGTCATATCGGTAACCTCAGAACCGAGGTGACTTGCTATGTCGTGGACGCCGACGTCAACTACAACCTTCTACTGGATCGTCCGTGGCTGTATGAGTACATGGTGGTACCATCCACACTCCACTAATATATGAAGTACGTGTCCACCAATGACATCATCCGGACGGAGGTCGCGGACATTGACCCTTTCAAGGGGGTCGAAGCCTACTTCACTGATTCTACCCTGTACAAGTTGCCCGACGAAGGGGAAGCCAATGATGCTGACGATGAAGCAGAAACGGCAGCAGAGCCGGACATGGAGCCATAGATGATTCCCGACGCTCCTTTGAAAATTCGACTTAAAAGGAAACCGCCTCAGATACTGCCTCCCATGACCATCAAGCTACCTGGAAAAGAACCAACTGCTCTAGGTAGAACACCCACTGAAGCTTCCTTAAAGATACGGCTCAAGGGAAAGCCGCCTCAAATATCGGCTCCTCTTGTGGCAAAACTGCATGGGAAGGCACCAATCACTGAAGGCGCAGTTGAGGTACCTCTGAAGGTGCGTCTTAAAGGCAAGCCTCCGTAATCATCCGTCTCATCCAAGCTGCCGGAGAAGGCCCACATAGCCCTCTCGGACCCCAAGGTCAAAGCTGCGGTGGACTCTTCCGATCCAACCCCAGTACTCACAGATGAAGAGTTAGGGGAATATATATCTGCTGATGTGGATGCACCCACTCTGGACAATTAATCCAGCGGGACAAAATCTCGTATTTTATCAATAATAGAGTGTCTTTTAATTATTCTAGTCTTCCACATTGGAATGCCGTATATACATTAGATAACACTCTACGATCGTTGCAAACACAAATAACGACCGTCAATCATGTAAATCGAGTAGTCCCATCCCAAGGGGTCTATTTTGTAGTCCCACCGCGAAATCGAGACGAAGAATCCATCATCTTCGGCAAAGTCGAGGGTCATCAAGACCTTCCGCCACTCGAGCCAGAACCAGATACCGGCAGAATAGAAGTCTATCGGTACACGGACAAGGCAAAGTACCTCATTCAAAAGATGGGTTACGACCTAAAAAGCAACAAAGGCCTGAACTACGGCAAGGGTCGACGTCTTCCTCTCCGGCTCCCAACACCTAAAGGAAAGCCGCAGGACTACTATCATCGAACTCGACGGGGAGTGGGCTATGTCACGCCACCAGCAACTCCAGAGAGTTCGGAGGCAGAAGAAGTAGAACATTCTCATTCGTCCGAAGCATCAACTTGGGATTCTGATACCAGTATCGGCTCGGTCTTCAAGAAGGTGCTATCAGTCAACATGGCATCTGCACAATCTCAAGAAGATTAAGGCGAAGACCAAATGCCAGAATTCTTCGAGGAAGAACCTTGGGCTCAACGCCTAGGAGCACAGTGGGAGTCTCGTTTTGAATTACGCGAACCCCCTATCGAAGATAAAGTCGAGCAGATCGACCTTGGGGATGGATCTTCTTCCAAACCCATCTTCATCAGCAAGAGTCTAAAGGGACCAGACCGGGAATCTTTAATCCAACTGGCTAAAGAATATATCGACGTCTTCGCCTGGAGCTACGAAGATATGCCGGGACTTGATCCCCAAATCGCGATGCATAGGATTAACATCTTACCTGATACCAAGCATATAAAGCAGCAACAACGACGTTTTCTTCCTGACATCATGAACGCTATCGATCAAGAAGTGGACAAACTCCTGACCAGCAGGTTTATCCGTAAAAACAACACCCGGATTGGGTGGCCAACGTCGTCCCTGTCACCAAGAAAAACGGAAAGATACGAGTCTGTATCGACTTCAGGGACCTCAACACCGCTTGCCCGAAGGACGAATTCCCACTTCCAATCACTGACGTGATGATCGACAATATATGTGGCTTCGAACGCATGTCTTTTATGGACAGTTATTCGGGCTACAATCAGATCAAGATGTTCCCCGATGACGCAAAATATACGTCATTCAGGACTCCAAAGGGCATTTTCTGCTACACAGTGATGTCCTTCGGCTTGAAGAACGCTGGTGCGACATACCAACGTCCTATGAGCACCATTTTCCGTTAGCATTTTTGCAAGACAGTCGAATGCTATGTTGACGACATCGCAGTCAAGAGCCGTCTCAAAGGAGATCACCTGCAAGACCTCAAGACAGTCTTTGATCTCATGCGGGCGCATCAACTCAAGATGAACCCTGCTAAATCCTTCCTTGGGGTTTCTAGCGGAAAGTTCTTGGGCTTCATCATCACGACGAAAGGCATTCATGTCGATCCCGAGAAGACCAAAGCTATCCTTGATATGGACCCTCCGAAGAACCTTCGAGAACTTCGAGGCCTACAGGGACGTCTGGCATACATCCGGAGGTTCATAGAAAAGCTTTCCGGCAAATGTCAACCCTTCACCCAGCTCATGAAGAATGGAGTCTCTTACGTCTGGACAGAGGAATACCAGAAAGCTTTCGATAACATCAAAGCTTACCTGACGAGCCCGCCAGTCCTGGTGGCACCCGTCTCAGGTAAACCATTTCTTCTCTACGTCCGTGCCATGGATCACTGGCTCGGCGCTTTGTTGGCCCAGAACAACGATGCGGGCTACGAGCAAGCTATTTACTACCTCAGTAGGACACTGATCGGGGCCGAACACCGGTACAACTATGTTGAAAATGAATGTCTGGCTTTGGTGTTCGCCATCCAGAAGACTCGCCATTATGTCTCGGGCCAGACAATTCATGTCATCTCCCGAGTCAATCCGCTCAGGGTTCTCATGACGAAGATAGGATCATTGAACTTCCGGCTAGCTACATGGGCGATCCTGTTGACGCCATACAACATGGTGTTCGTTCCATAAAAAATCATCAAGGGTCAAGCTCTAGCTGACTTTTTAGCTGCACACCCCATCCCAGGGTCCTCCAGACTCTATGAAGACATCCCGGATGAGGTCCAAGAATCAAATGTCACCGAAGAAAGCTCCGTCTGGCGGATATTTTTCGATAGTGCTTCAAGAACAGGCCCCAAAGGCCAAATCATCGTCGGAGTGGGGGTAGTCTTAGTCTCCCCCGATCTGCTGGTCATCCAGCGTGCTTACTCCCTTTCGAAGCCGTGCTCCAACAACGTTGCTGAGTACAACGCTGTCATCATGGGTCTCCAGCTGGCGCAACAGCTTGGGGTGCAACATCTGAAAGCCTACGGCGACTCAAAACTCGTCGTTAACCAGATCAGAGGGCAATACGAAGTTCGCCATGAAGATCTGGTTCCTTACCATGAAGTTGTATTGAACATTATTTCAATCTTCACTAAGTTCTTCATAGAACACGTACCTCGGTTACAAAACCTGGAGGCTGATGCTCTGGCTGGCCTCGCAGTCTTATTGGCAGCACCGCTCGGGACTCAACATTACGTCACGGTAGTTGGTCGAGACTTGGTCTGTCCTAAAAAAAACCTATGCTTACAAATGGTCCATGCCATATCTACAAGTGTTGGTGTTAATGTTCGAGACTGGAGGTTCCCGTTCATCGACTTCGCTGTATACAAAATTCTCCCAGAAGACCCGAAGGAAGCCGTCTCAGTCAGGAGGCATTCCCTTCGATTCTATTACGATACAGCTACTAAAATGCTGTACCGACGCTCCTACGATGGACTTCTCCTTTGATGTTTATCTAACGAGGAAGCAGCTGAAGCCCTTTGAGAAGCTCATGATGGAACCTGCGGGGCTCATCAACCTGGGCCTAAGTTGCAGGATCGACTGTGACGCATGGGTTACTACTGGCCAACCATGGAAGCCGACGCTGTCAACTATGCTAAGAAGTGCCATACTTGTCAGCTTCATGCCGAATTCATCTATACACCGTCGGAACCACTACATCCTACGGTCGCCTCTTGGCCCTTCGAAGGTTGGAGCATGAACATTGTAGGACCTATCACTTCTCCTTCATCGAGAGGACACCGCTTCATCCTAGCAATCACCGACTACTTCTCCAAATGGGCAGAAGCAGTTCCACTGGCAGAAGTAAAAAGCTCCAGGGTGATTAGCTTCATCAAGCACCACGTCATATACCGTTTCGGAGTACCCCGGAGGATCATCCACGATAATGGTCCTCAGTTCATCAGCCATATTTTCAGCAGATTCTGTGACAAGAATCGCATTCAAAACGTGGCATAAACCGTCTACAATCCGACAGCAAACGGATTGGCCGAGGCGTTCAACAAAATTATCGTCAGGTTACTCAAAAAGGTTGTGTCATCCAACAAACGCGACTGGGACGATAAGCTCGGCGAATGCCTTTGGGCCTACCGCACAACGGTACGGACCCCGACAGGCAACACACCATTCTCCTTGGTCTACGGGAGCGAAGCGGTACTGCCTCTCGAGATTCAGATACCCTCACTCCGTATAGCAATCACAAACCAACTCACAGAAGAAGACAATCAACGTTACCGTTTGCGAGAATTGGAGGCACTTAACGAAAAACGTCTCCTAGCTCAATAGCGCATCGAACTCTATCAAGCCCGTATATCACAGGCTTTCAACAAGAAGGACAAGCAGAGGACTTTCCAAGTAGGTGACCTGGTTTTGGCAGTCAGGAGGCCGATGGTGTTGACTCATAAGACACCAGGAAAGTTCGAGCCCAAGTGGGAGGGACCTTTCATCATAGAGACGGTATACTCAAACGGTGCTTACCGCCTCGTCAAACCCAATGTGGACTTGTTCATGATGCCCATCAATGGCAAGTTCCTAAAGAAGTATTACTCTTGACATCCTTCAGACATGTACTTCTATCTCCACCCAACAAGGGAGTCTGTGGACCCAATCATCAGGGCTCACGTACACCTCCCATCCACAAAATCTTACGCTTCCGGAACCCAGCTGTTCCGTGGCGTTCTATCCTCAGTAGAAGAACAACCACGTCCACATTACCTCTGAATTGCTCTTTTATGCCTTGTAAAACATAATCTGACTCCATGTAGGATTATGCTGCTTATCATGTTTACCATGTCCATATCACCTCTGAGTAAACATTCCGTACAGACAACCTCTGCGTTGTCGTACATTGATCGCAGAACTTCCATGTCCATATTATCTCTGAGTAGTTCCGCGTATCTCTCCAGAGTCACTCCTACCACGTCCATAACACCTCTGAGTAGGAAGATTATGACATTTGAACCCCATATTTACCACGTCCACATTACCTCTGAGCAAATATGTTGGTTCTCTAAAACTTATTATCTGTACCTAAAAACCAAGGTGCGTAAAAGATAATAGGTCCACACAAATCATCAAGTTCATGACAGCAAGAATGAACACACCACAAAACTCTTTATTCTTTAATGAAGGATTACATCCCCAGCAAGAGTTGTAAATTACATAAAATAATAAAAAAAAGAGAGGCTACAACCCCTAAGCATCACCGGGATTGGCTGAAAGCTCTTCGATCTGACGCTTCAAGTCTTCTGCCCGAGTCTCTGCGGTCGCCAGGACTCGGCGTTCGGCTTCTTGACGCATCATTTCTATGGCCTCAGGGGAAGTGTCATCCTCATACTTCTCGTCCAACTGTTGCCGCTGCTGGGCCAGGGAAAGAGCCTGGCGGGTGAAAGCTGCTTCCTCCTCCTTAGATGCTACATGTTCAGCCTGGACTCGCTCAACATCTAATAAAAGTTGGGCCCGCTGGTCTTCAAGGAGGCGAATCTTGGCATTAACCTCCGCTATACTAGCGTCCAACGCAGCTCGCAACTCCGTCTTCTCCTGCGTGGACTGAGATAGCCTCTCCACTACATCCTCAGCTTCGGCTACCTCGCATTCCCAGACAGCCACGGTGGCCTGATAAGATGACTCAGTTTCAGCGATCAACTTCTTCTTTTCTGCTTCTATCAAACCAGAGAGATCATTTCGCTGGATACTATGAAACTCGGAAAGCAGCTGGTCGAGCTCTGCCATCGATGCCTCCAGAATCTCGGCCATATGGTCATGGCCCTGGTAGAAACGTATCAGACCAATCTGAGGGAGCGCCATGGTTTTTGCCATCGCAAAACTCCCGTTGGCATTCATCACTGTTGATACGCCCCTCTGCAGCATCTTGTACACCGTCTCAATGATAAACTTCATGTACTCATCCGCATCCGCCGACACTTACGACGTCACAGCAGGAGTTGGAGGAGCTGCTCTAGACGACGGACCAAAAAAAGACCCGTACTCTCCCTCAATGGGGGCTTGAACTTTGCCACTGGCCCGAGGAGCTAAAAGAGCTGAAGGAGCCGAGAGGGACGTCGTTATCGTACCCCAAGTAGAAGGAGCAAAAGGGGGTTCCAGCAAACCCTTACCCTTCCTAAGCTCGGAGGGACCACCGACGTCAGGGGCTACCTCTCCCGTCTCCAACACACTATCAGCCGGCCGTACGGGACCCTCCCCCTCTGACAAAGTAGTGAGATCATCACTTATTTCCTGACTCGGCTCCCCTGGAGTCAGGCTCGACGGACGAGTCTCACCTTCCTCATCGAATCCCTCCGCGGGGATAGAATCTGTCGCTACCTCCCGGTCGGCAGCCACCTCAGCCCCCGCTGATGAGTCTAGGATAGGGCTCGGCAATGCTATAGCCGACCTCCCCTCATCATGACAAGGAGGGAAATCTGCCCTCTCCTCTGTTTCAATCATGTCTGTTGCTCCTGCAACAAGCTCACTCATCTCTGGAGGAACGTCATCTGAAGACGATGAACTCCACTCCACATCCTCATCCGGAAGCCCCTTATCTGCTGGGTCCTCAATGTCAGAGGCCCCCACGGCGGCTTGAACCCTCTCGGGAATTGCCTCATCCTCGGCGTCCCTTCCAACATAATCTGGAGATACTAAAATCTCCGCAGGAATGACATCGTCCGGATTCTCCTCCACGGGAGACATCACAATCCGAGGAATGCGCTCGTTAGAAGAGCTCGCCACCTCCTTCGGTTTACTGACACTCGATTTCGAAACCCGAGTTTTCTTCTTCAACGGTTCCTACAAAAAGAAAGCATATGTCACAAAAATGGTGGAACTAACCAGACTTTGTGGGACATCCTTACCTCCACAAGGGCTGAATCTGTTGACACTGCCGGTGATAATGCCTTCTTCTGTCTCTTCGGCGCAGAAGAGCCAGCCTCTGTATCAGCACGTCTCTTCGGCTGATCGGCCGAAGGCTCTGCCTGACCCCATGTGGATACGACAGGAGTACCTCGATGACCTGCCTCTAGCGGGCGGTTCGACCGAGCCTTCGCCAACAGGTTCCCAGCCGCCTCTAACTGGGTACCGGCAATGAAACTGGTCTCCCGATCATATCCAGGGGGCACCGCGTTCATGGCACAGTAAAATTTGGCGGCCGAAAAAAGAATCGGCGGCTACGGATTCTGAACAGGCAGCGTAAAGCGAGCTCCGTTACATCCGGCATTATAGTAGTGCCAAGCTCGTGTACCGTCGAGCAAACTTCCAGTACACCCCAGGTTAATACTGGGGTTCTCCAACATCAGCTGAGCATAGCCGAATTGTCGTACAAAATAGCTCGGCAAATATGGTTCCAGGTAACACTAGTTTATATTCCGATACACCAGATGGGACGGTCGGATGCTTTACAACCAGCGGAATGCCTATGGATGCAGAGTGGTGGCATCTTCACCCGAGTCCGTTAAGTCTTCGTTGGCCTCAAAACCCAAAAAGACGGGACCAACTTTGGTGATCTCCCACCCCTGAAGGTGGGATAAAACATTCCTGCAAACAGGAACACCAGTATGCAACCAGCTCCTCTGGTGGAAACGGCGGAGGAATGCGTCTCCGGCCCTGTGGTCTTCTTTCGAGCCCGGGCTCATAATGTTGGGATGGTGCAAAATTAACCACCCCATCAAATAATGAAACGGCAGTTTGGCACGGGGAAAGTTGTCATTCCTACCTCGTTCATGAACCACATTTCCCGTAAATTCTCGTAAACCTCGCAGCAGGTTACACACTATTGCGGGGAGTAGAGCCAGGCGACGGCCAATAACCAACTTCACAGCTGGCAGGATTATGTTCCGGGTCACTCTCTCCACAGAGCCTGACCCGCCTGAAAAGACATAATCCCGGAGCCAAATCATCAGATACGCAGCCAACACTGCTTTGGACGACATCCGATGAGTAAGGTGCCAGAAACAGCTATAGGAGCGTTCGTCTGACTGCCAGTCCTTATTTTTTCGGGGACTCTTCTCACTTAGCCTGCTCATTTCAGAGAGCACCGCGGTACCGGAAAGCGCTGGCGGAGTTGTAAACTGAGAGAGATTCTCCTTGACTTGCTTAAAGACATAATCTCTCCAAGCAGTCACATGAGGCTGTGACCTGCCTTTATCCCTCTTCTGCATATAATAATAATGACTCGCCACTTCTTTGAAGACGGCCATCATCTCCTCTGCTTTGTCCCCCAGGACTTGGAACTCCTCGTTGGTCGGGAAGTATTCCTTATAAGGTTCTGATCCCCAAGGGAGCCTTGACACCTCGTACATTTCATGAAGTACGAGTCCCAGCTCCCCCACCGGAGTAAAGAAAATCCCGGTCTGGATATTAAACATCTCTAGGAGCACGAGAAACATATGTCTGTTGATGTCAACGCCTGCCTGGTAGCACGGATTGCGGCAGTTAGCCTAATCTCTCGGAGTTCGGTTCGAAACTACGTCAGAACCCAGAGTGTCAGCTTGTCCCACTTAGAAATATAGTGACACCAACCTTCTACCCGAAATTCACCTTTCGGGTACGACTGCTTCAACAACAATATACAATTTGCAAAAGTCGAAGCGCCAAAAGCAAATGTGTTGTTAGGGACGTCACTGTAAATGCTCCCAGGATGCATAGTCCGCCAGGTGAAAGAAAGCCCAGCCCGCGCGGCGGCCAAAGTATCCCTCTGATTGGAGGTAGCGTCGATCTTGATGGTGCCTGCCATCGCTCTCCCCTGAGACGGGGTTAGCTTCCATGACATCCTCCTCTTGGAAGCAAGGCAACAGAAAGCCATCAAAGGCCATTGACGCTTAAGTTGCTTAACAGTCATGTGTACCCCTCTTGCTGTAAAGAACCAATCTTTCTTGATCTTTAACACCTTTGCTTCAGTAGAAGTAAGGCGGTCCCCAAACAGGAACTCAGGCTTCAAGAAAGTCACATTATCATAAATGGCAGATTTCAAAATGCCACGCCCTATCATTCGTTGGAGGAACCCATGTTGTTGTTCCCGAATTTGGGTCATTCACTCGGGAGGCTGATCTAGCATAATGGCAGCTTGGGCAGGGTTTATCACCTCCTCGTTATAATCTACTTCTATCTGACAGAGGGCAGCGTCTAGAAGCACTTCATTCAAGAGCGGGACGGTCATCGACACTGGTGGTCAGTAAAAGAAGGCGAAGATTCAGATATGTTAGAAATAAAAAAAGAATCTGAGCTACGTTCTCATCAGAAGCGCATACCCTAGACTCAAGCACATCTGAAAAGAAGCTTCGGCATATCATCAGGGTCTAAACCCATGCGCGTCGGCAGTGAAGCTTCAGCGCATCATCAGGGTCTAAACCCATGTGCGTCGGCAGTGAAGCTTCAGCACATCATCAGGGTCTAAACCCATGCGCGTCAGCAGTGAAGCTTCGGTGCATCATCAGGGTCTAAACCCATGCGTGTCAGCGGTGAAGCTTCGGCACAACATCAGGGTCTAAACCCATGCACGTCAGCAGTGAATCTTCGGCGCATTCAGGGTTTAAACCCATGTGCATCGGCAAAAAAGCTTCAGCACATCATCAGGACTCAAGCCTATTCGAGTATAGAAAGATATGGTGAAGAATGATGAAACCCACCAATCACCGCCGGTCGAACGTCGACGGGCGTCCGGGGGACATCATCCGCAGCAGCCTTCACAGGCTCTTTCCCTTTGCCCCGCCCTCGGCCAGCACCACCGCGAGGAGTCTTGGGGGCCATCTCGTGAAAGAAGAAGTTAGGGTTTTTCGAAAGAAGAACTCTAGAGAAGAAGAAAGAAAAGTGGAGAAGAACCCTCTCTCTCCATCAGACGTCTATTTATAGGCTTAGGCATACACGAAAACCGATGAGAAGTGACATCAGCTGCTGCCTCGGGTTCTATGAAGTGATAACTACAAATGAATCCAAAAAGATCATCATTAATCCTTTTGGTTACTTCAAAGCGTTATCATTTGCATTAACTGAGAGGAGCATGCGCCCCATCACTGATGCGCGGAGTACTCATGTGCCCGAATAGTCATGCGCCTCGTTGAAGACACCACCATGCTTCTTATTCGAAGTATTCCTAAACTTGACAAAAAGTTTTAAAAACTTTGAAGGCAGTCTTGTAGAATTATGGAATTTCAGGAACAGAAAACCTATGCGCCTAACATTACATGCCCCAGGAAGCTCAGATGAAGTACTTGGCACAGCAAACAACAAAAGTATAGACCTTAAAAGAAGATTTTTATTTCATATAAAAGTCTATTACATGTCTAAAAAAGGCTATACAAAGGAGAACTTCTACAAAAAGAAAAGACCCTAAGTATACAGCCAGGTGCAGCAACCGCCATGCGCTCTCAAACAGGCACGTCGTTTCGGCGTCTCAATCAGGCGCATCTCTTCGGCATCTCAGTCAGGCACATCTCTTCAAGAGTCTCAGTTATGTGCATCATGAAGTCTCAGCATATGCGTCTTACTTCGACCCGATCAAGTGCTTCGACTAATGAAGTATTTATTGAGCAGAACCAGGGTGGGCAATCAACCCCCTAGATGGAGGAAGAGCTCTCCAAAGCCCAAGGAAGAGGAGAGCAGCGCAAATCCACGGCTAAAGGAGCAGCTTTCAACACAACCAGAATGGGCAATACCCACTCTAGCAGGAGGAGAAGCTCTCCCAAAGCCCAAGGAAGATGATCAGAGCACCGTAATTTCAATCTGCGGCTCTTCCAGCATAACGGAGATGAGGCTCGAGCATCCCGATCTTTGGATGCAATAGGCACCTTCCGCCTGCCTTAAAATCCCTCGACCCCGACTTTTGGATGTAACAGTCACCTTCACGAGTGCATAAATGAAGACAAGTCGTCGCATCTTCACCCTCGGGAGCATCTCGTCAACAGAATGTGCTCGAACAAACAAGTTCATTCGGAAGGACGTAAGAGAACGAGAAGCAAACTCTCTCCTTGCCACTATTTATAGGCTGCGCAAATCAAACCCATGTGCCAAGTGGCTGGCTCTCCAAATCCCGTGCAATAAATTTGCATTAATGGTGATGAACCTGACGCTTCGAATTCAGCTAAGTCAAAAATGGCTATTTAAAGCACTCGAAGAACGTAACAGTCGAACCAATAAAGACATATCATGCACACGGATGCGTCGGTCAGACCGTGCATCATACAGATGCGCCCATCAGCACCAAGCGCCTCATAAGGATGCGCCCCACGCGTCCCCATACGCCTAGTGGAATACAGATCGACGGGCCCACTCAACAGTCCATCACCCGTCAAAGAATATTAAATGCTGAAGACTGACACGATAGCAGCCAGTCCCCGAGGACTGAACAGTTGACAGCTTTTTTAGAAAATAAAGCGTCGCTAACATCAGCATCATCATTACTTTCCTCCGGCGGTTACAAGCCACGTGGCCGATCAACCATTTTGCATGTGCCTTCGTAGCCATGCACCCAAATCTCTGCACCTCAGACTTTTTCTCTGATCCTTAAAAGATAGAAGTCAAGTCACTACTGAAGCCATGCATGCACCTCAAAAGCCGTGCGCCCAGACTGGTTCGTGACTCCTAAAGGTTACAAGCCAAAGTCTCCTCATGCGCCCAATCCCAGGCGCATCCGATCAGATTACTCTCCACCAAATCCGAGATCTTTGAGCTATGGACCTACGACACGTGTCCTTTGACTCGATTCAGCCTATGAAGGGGTGTTAATCACCCAAGATCTCAACAACTGAAAGATCCTCTCTATTGCTACGTGTCAGCTCAGCCGCAGCCCACAAAGGCAACAGGAAGGGTTCAACTCTTCAATTAGAGTGCATCGCCCATGTGCCTCCATCAGCAATGACCACGTAGCATCCCCATAAACAGGCGCATCCTACATATGCGTGCATGAGCAGCCAGCCTGCAAGCTATAAATAGAGGGATCATTTCCTTCTTCCATACCCACGAACATACAGAGAGACATACCGACAGATAGAGACCTACACACAGTGAGAGAGGTAGATACAGACACTCAACGTCTTCTTTTTCTCCGCAAGCTCCAGCACCCAGAGCAACTCAGACCTTCAAAAAACCGAAAATCGTCGTCAGATCGTCAACGGAGTCAACACATTACCACTCGCTCCATCGGCACAAGGTGTTAGTCCCGGGGCTTGATCAAAGATGGTAGACTCGATGTCGAGATCAGAGGTTCAACAAACGTTCACCTTCTGATTATTCTCGAGATCCAAGAGGAACACTATAATATAAATCTGATTACAAAAGCAACAATAATCTGAAAGTAAATCTCACGTTCTTCCTCGTAATCACAGTTGCTGACGGACAGAACTGAGTTCAGAAAATAAATCTCACGTTCTTCCTTACAATCGCAGTTGCAGACGGACAAAACTGAGTTACAACTCAGATGAAGGAGAAGAATGAAGAAAGAAGAAAGAAGAAGAGGAAAGGTTCTTGCTGGGGTGATTAAGATCACTGTTGCTCAAAGCAAGATTCGCCCCACCACGATCTGCTTCCAGGAACCAGCAAGTTCACGAAGAACTTCTGGAATGCTCGTAAGTCAAAATTTGAGACTTGAACGGGCTTCCTGGACTTTACAGACTCCCTTAACTCTCTTCTTGGTGCATCTTTCAAAGGAGGCCAAAGGGCTCTATTTATAGAGTGGAGTTGAGACTTCACCTCTTCTCCTATCTGATATGGTACTAAAATACCAATACTAAAAAATAGAGTTTGATATTTTAGATCATCCCACAATCAGCATAGAAGTGTGTCAGTCCACGCCTACCCCCCGAATACTCCCATGCATGCACGAGACATCCTGGAGTCCGTGTCCGAGTCCGAGTCCGCACAACAAAAATTAACTTGCATCCTTGTTGGATTTAATCCTTTTTCCTTCTAAAAAATGCTCCCACATGGCACAAACTTGTGCCCCACTACACCTCATGTGCACACCTCAACACAAGTAATACATTATATTGAGATACTCACCATTTGGTGTAACCGATGTGGGACTATCTTTTCTAGTCCAAAGGCAAAAACACCAACAATCTCCCACATATCGCAATATATGGGTTGAGCGTTCCCCATAGTGACTGTCCATCATGCATTAGGAGAGATGTCGCTACAACTTGAATCTTCCCGCATAGGTTAAATAACAGCATGATACAAGAATGGACTAAGCCTTGAATTCTGTACCATAACTGCAATTCTTCCTACTCACATAATGACATCAACTGTGCTTCTGGCTGTACATTGAAGGCCTTGCGCCAGCCTGGTTTCAGTATATAATTTTTGGGCGTCTATAAGTTTACCCTCAAGAGACGGCCTAATATCTCTGGTCATACACTATAGGTGAGTTCTTTATAAAGAGTCATGGCATGAAGCATTACGCTTCTTTGCGGTGCTACGCCGCTATGACATGGCTTAAAGCCGAGGCTTTACCCCACCTGGGTACCTCATCGTAGTGTCATACTACTATAGTATGATGTCACAGGCCTCTTTGTAGTGCCAAACTACCGAGCATGAAGCCTTGCGCTTTCGTGCGGTGTTACGCTGCTATGACATGGCTCACAAAGTCGAGACTTTATCCTACCTGGTACCTCTTCGTGGTGTTATGCCACTGTAACATGAGGACATCGTCCTCTTTGTAGTGCTGTCTACCTCTCTTTATTATGATTATCATACAGCATTAGGCTACCTGCCTATTTGCGGTGCTACTCCGCTGTGACTTGGCTTGCAAAGCCGAGGCATTACCCCTACCTGGGAACCTCTTGGTGGAGTCACCCCACTGTAGCATGGAGTTACACTCCTTGTAGTGCTGCGCTACTGTGCTTCATGTAAAGCACTTCAGGCATTCACTCTGCCTGAGAACTCATTAAGGCATTTAAGCCAACCTTCCCACAGGATCCGTTTTCCGCAGAAAACAACAGTAGACAACAGTGGTTGTAGGTCCGTAACCTCTCCATGTCACAGAGGACAAGTACCCACCGTTCCTGATATTCTTCTGGTTAATAGTCCTCCCTTGAACCAAAAGCTAGATGCCTAATAGATTTCTCTTTGAACTAATAGCATAAAACTTTATAGTAGGATTGTAATAACATAATATCAGAATGCCTTCAAGCCCATTTTATAAGCTGTGTCATCGACCAGCTGGCGCTTGAGGCCCTTGGTGAACGGATCTGCCAGGTTCTCCTGACTTCGAACATCAATCACTTTAATAACACCCCTCTTGATGAGATCATGTACTGCCCTGTGCTTCAACTGTACAGTCCTCTTCTTTCCGTTGAAGAGGTCATTTGATGCCACCGCCGCAGTCGCCTGATTGTCGCAGTATATCGGTATCGTCGGTATTTGTGCCCCAACCACTAGAAGATCATACATGAGCTTCCAAAGCCATTCTGTTTTCTCCGCTGCGGTATCAAGTACAAAGAACTCAGATTTCATGGATGATCGCGAGAGCATAGTCTACTTCTTCGATTTCCACGATATAGCAGCTCCACCTATTGTGAAAATGTATCCACCTGTGGACCTCTCGCTCTCCACTTCTGAGCACCAGCTGGCATCACTGAAGCCTTCCACTACCGGCGGATCTCCGCTGTAGTGTAGTGCATATGTCTGAGTCTTCTTGAGATATCTCATAACCCGTTTTACAGCTTTCCAGTGCTCAGTACCTAGGTTGCTTGTGAAACGACTCAGCATTCTCACAGCAAAAGCTATGTCAGGCCTTGTGACAGTAGTATATATCAAACTCCTGATTATGCTTGCATACTCTAGCTGCCTGACGCTTTTCCTTAAATTAGGCTTCAGTTTTAGATCACACTTGTACGGCGTATCGATCCCTGGAAGATCCTGATACCCGTAATGAGTGATCATCTTCTCAACATAATGAGACTGTGACAGCGCTAGTCCAGTGTCTGTCAGGATGATCTTGAGTCCCAAGATAACATCAGTATCCCCCAAGTCCTTCATACTGAACTTCGTCGAGAGGAACTTCTTTGTCTCCGTGACACAGCTTATATCCATACCTAGGATTAGCATGTCGTCCATGTATAGACAAACGATGACTCCTCTTCCATCAGCAAACTTCGTATAGACGCACTTGTCTGTTTTACTGACCCTGTAGCCATTTGACCTTATAACTTTGTCAAACTTCTCATGCCACATTTTGGGAGCTTGTTTTAAACCGTACAGAAATTTTACCAACTTGCAGACTTTGTCTTCAAGACCTTTGACGATAAACCCTTCTGGTTGTTGCATATAGATCTCTTCGGTCAGCTCGCCATTCAGGAATGCCGTTTTCACATCCATCTAATGTATCACCATCTTATGTATCACTGCGAGAGCAATCAACATTCTGATGGTGGTCATCCGGGCTACTGGAGCATACGTGTCAAAGTAGTCGATCCCCTGCTTCTGAGAAAACCCCTTGGCCACCAACCTGGGCTTGAACTTGTCAATAGTTCCATCTGATTTCATCTTCTTCTTGAAGATCCATTTGCATCCGATGGGTTTCGCTCCTTCAGGAAGATCAACCAACACCCAAGTGTTATTTGAGGTGATGGAATCAATTTCATTGTCAATCGCCTCATTCCAGAAAATATCATCTCTGGTCTTCATCGTCTTATCATAGGTAAGCGGATCTGCTTCCACATGATACGTGATGAAGTCATCTCTGAAGTTATTCGGCCTCCTCGCTCGCTTCGACGACGGCTCAGCGAGTTCTGGTTCAACCATTGTTTCAATAACAACATCTTCTTGGACTACTTCTTTATTGAAAACTTTAGTTTCTTGTGCACCCTTATTGTTCTCCGATTTATTCGTAAGAACAATATTCTTGTGCCTTGTAAATTGTCTTTACGAGATTCGATGATATGATTTGAATCAACATCAAGAAATCTCCGAGCATCACTCTTCTCGGCATACCCTAAGAAGATCATCTTCGTAGTCCTAGTCCCCAGCTTCTAAATCTTCAGATCTGGGAGCTTCACATAAGCCAGAGACCCCCACACTCGAATGATATTCAAGTTAGGTCTGACTTTGAACTAGTGTTCATGAGGAGTTACGTCCGAAGTTGCATACGACACTCTATTTAGAATAAAAGTGGTCGTCAATGCAGCTTCTCCCCATTAGCATTTAGAAAGACCCGTAGTTAGCAGCATTGAGTTCATCATTTTTGTCAACGTTCTGTTCTTCCTCTCCGCTATCCCGTTAGATTGAGGAGAATACGGAGCAGTAGTCTCATTGATGATTCCATGTTCTTTGCGGAACGATTCGAATTCATGAGACCTATACTCTACATCTCGATCACTTTTGAGTAGTTGTAGATAGGTTTAACGTTCAGCTTCAGCCATGAAGTCTCTGAACTACTCAAATGCTGCATCCTTCTACTTGAGAAGTCATGCGAACGTGCACTTCGAGAAACACTTCGAACCGGCCTCTGTGGAGAATTGATAAAAGTCACAGATATCTGAGTGTACTAACTCCAGATGATCAGTACTTTAGTTCAATCGTCTGAGCAGCTTCCCAACAGTCTTTTATCCGCACAGACCTTAAACTCCTCCACCTCCTTACCCCCACATTCCGAAGATAAGGTCCTGGTAGGACAGCTTAAGTCTGCTTCTGTCATAGAACAACTCTCAGTCCACTCAATGAAGTAACTTCATCTCCATCAGCAGAAGTTCGAACATTCCTTCAACACCGAACATCTTTTCGAAGCATGTTCCTCGCCAAAAAATTACCATCTGGCTAGTATGAATGTCCATCTTTCATGTATCAGATAACAGACTTTTTGAGATCAAATCGCCAAAAAATCTCTGGTACGTGCAGCACGCATTTCAGTATCCTTGTCGGTGGTTAATAACCACTGTCTCGATCTTCAGAACTTCTGCTAGATATATGTTCACCATCGAGACCATCGTCATAACATGGCTCGTCCTTGGTGAACAACTCCTTTGAGAGCACACGTGGTCTGATACACTAGTGTCAGACCACTAGTCAGCTACCACACTAAAGTTTAGCTATACCTGCTATTTTGGTTTGGTCTTGGATTTGTATTCACTCATGTAGTGGCCATTCTCGTCACAGTTGAAGCAAGTCACGTGGGACTTGGACTTCTGTTGCTTGAACGAAGGACCATTCACTTTTAGATTAGTGGAGTCCTTCTTGTGATGAGAAGCTACCTGCTTCCCCTTGAACTCTCTTGTCTATACCAAATTGGCCTTAGCCAGTTGTTTGGACAGAGAGTCCATCTTCTGTTGAGATCATATTTCGTCCTCAACGTAGATCTCTTGTAGAAGATTTTCCAAGCTAATGTCCAGCTTCTTCCGATGCATTCTAGCATAGAAGTTGCTCCAACCAGCATAAAGTTTCGAGACTATCCCTCCAACGACAAACTTATCGACGAGGGGCATCTTCTCGTCATCTAACTTCTGGCGCAACTTCAGGAATTCTTTTACTTGAGGTAGCATCGCCATTTTGTCTTCGAAGAGCCACTTGTGGTACTTCTCGACGATGAAGATTTTGGACCTGTTCTCATCATCTTCATATAGCTTACCCAAAGAATCCTAGATCTCTTTGGCATTCTCCTTCTTGAAATATGACTCTGCCAGAGAGTCTTCCATAGAATTGAGAATAAGCAGTTTACAGATGTTGTTTTCTCTCTTCCATTTGCTCTGTTTGACGAGTGCAGCAACAATAGCATCGGCAGTTCCTCCTTCTGGAATCGTCGGTTCATCCTCAATCAACACATGGTCTACGTCCATGAGTTGAAGATTAAGGGTGACCTTCCACTTCCAGATTTGGAAATATTCTCCGTTGAATTTCTCTAACTTGTTAAAGCTGGTATCGATGAGAGAAGCACTAGAGTTCTCCATCTGCAAGGATCTTGCTTTGAGATTGTTAGTCCCGGGGCTTGATCAAAGATGGTAGACTCGATGTCGAGATCAGAGGTTTAACAAACGTTCACCTTCTGATTATTCTCGAGATCTAAGAGGAACACTATAATATAAATCTGATACAAAAGCAACAATAATCAGAAAGTAAATCTCACGTTCTTCCTCACAATCGCAGTTGCTGACGGATAGAACTGAGTTCAGAAAATAAATCTCACGTTCTTTCTTACAATCGCAGTTGCAGACGGACAGAACTGAGTTACAACTCAGATGAAAGAGAAGAATGAAGAAAGAAGAAAGAAGAAGAGGAAAGGTTCTTGCTGGGGTGATTAAGATCACTGTTGCTCAAATCAAGATTCGCCCCACCATGATCTGCTTCCAGGAACCAGCAAGTTCACGAAAAACTTCTAGAACACTCGTAAGTCAAAATTTGAGACTTGAACGGGCTTCCTGGACTTTACAGACTCTCTTAACTCTCTTATTGGTGCATTTTCAAAAGTGGCCAAGGGGCTCTATTTATATAGTGGAGTTGAGACTTCACCTCTTTTCCTATCCGATGTGGGACTAAAATACCAATACTCAAAAATAGAGTTTGATATTTTAGATCATCCCACAATCAGCATAGAAGTGTGCCAGTCCATGCCTACCCCCCGAACACTCCCGTGCATGCACGAGACATCCTGGAGTCCGAGTCCGAGTCCGCACAACAAAAATCAACTTGCATCCTTGTTGGATTTAGTTCTTTTTCCTTCTAGAAAAATACTCCCACATGGCATAAACTTGTGCCCCACTACACCTCATGGGCACACCTCAACACAAGCAATGCATTATATCGAGATACTCACCATTTGGTGTAACTGATGTGGGACTATCTTTTCGAGTCCAAAGGCAAAAACACCAACACAAGGGACCCAGATAAACATTAGTGTACTCCTAGGACTACATCTAAGTCCTACATTGTAACACTGTTCTGTTTGTAATTGAAATTGCAATCAAAAGATTTTAATGGCAAACACCTTCAAGTCTGGAATAAGGGCCTACAAAATAGAGGGTGAAGGCCTCTTTTTAGAAATTAATAACGAAATAGAAGAAAAGTTACCTAATGGTTGTATTTTTGGGAAATCATTCAATGCTGCTACAGTTTTGTGCAAATCAGTACTCAAAGATAACTCCTTATACTCTTTCAAGATGCGCACTAATGGCAACTTCCAATCCATCTTTGCCATCAAGTTCAAAAATATCCTATTTTAAAGAATCAACCACATCAATAGAATAAACAATATTATCATCATCAGGATATTTCATGGCAACATAAATATTAAATTTAATAATTTTACAATCAAATTCTAAAGTAATTGTGCCACTATGCATATCTATCTTAGTCTAAGATGTCTTTAAAAATTGTCTTCCTAACAAAATGGGAGCAGTTTGGTCACTATTTTTTATATCAAGCACATAAAAATCAGCAGAAAAACCAAATTATCAATTTGTATAAGAACATCCTCAACTAATCCCTTGCGATATGCATTAGATCTATTAGCCAATTGAATTACAACACTAGTTTTATTCAGAGGTCCAAGATTTAAAGATTCATATATGGAATATGAAATGACATTGATAGAAGATCCTAGATCTAACATGGCTTTCTCATCACTACAAGAAAAGTACCCTGTTATAACGCTTGAAAAGAAGCTATTACAATGATTCATATACAAACATTACAGAATTTCAGCAACACCACATAATATGACAATTCTGAGGAATTTTTGGCCTATTATAACGATTTATATCGGTAAGCATTATATATTGTTCACACATATGTGACATTGTTATAAACAATCGTTATAAAAATGGTAAAAAAAATTTAGAATCCCACTCGAACCCCCACCCAAACCCGACCCCTGAATCAAAAGCCTCGTTCCTCTCTCTGTCTCTCTCTCTCTTATTTTACTTCTCATCTCCCTTAGCTCTCTCTCTCTCCTTTCCCTAATTCCTATAGCCAGGGTTTCTTTTTCCTTTTTTTCAAGTCAATGGTCGACTGTTGCGGTTCAATCTAGGGTTTCGATCCGTCCGTTAATCTAGGTCAAGGGGTCCAACGTTTGTTCTCTTCTCCTTGACATGGGCAGGAAAGCTGTGGTCTCCGATGACGAAGGTGAGTTTCTCTCTCTTATAATAGTCTTATTTTCTTCAATTTAGGGTTTTATTTTTCCCTAATATTTCTATAAATTTTACAGACAAGTTTGAGGAGCAAGAGGAAGGACGCGTAGGCGACAAGGAAGCCGGCGGCACAGTCGAGAGGGACGATGAGGAGGAAGAGGAAGGTATGAGATTTTAGGGTTTCATGAGTTTTTTTTGTTGGGAAAATTGTGGCTTAAATGTTTGATACATGTCAGAGGAGGGCTAGGACGAGTACGAGAAGGACAGGAGAACAGGGACAGTGAAAAGAAAAATCGGAGAAGGAAGAAGAAGAAGAGAAGGTCAAAACTTAGCTCTAAACCCTCTATTTTCATTGTCGTTCATGTTATTTTTTGTTGTTTCAGAAAGTATTTTTTTTCCCTTACATCTGTGTTCATTCGAGCAGAGAATCGAAAAGAACTATGTCCTCGACGAGGACGACTACGAGTTGCTCTATGACAACAAGATCACGGGTATTCGGCGCCGAAAATTCGTATATAATTTCTCGATCCAATTACCATTTTGTCTTGCAAATTGCGATTTGTTTGTTATTGTTGCATAGTTGCTCCTTGTAACTTATAAGAAGAAAATCGATTGCATATAGGCTTTTATGCTATTTGAGCTACTTGTTCATCATTTAAAATTAATGGTATTGACTCTTTAGTAATTTTAAATTAAAATTTAAATAAATATAAATGGGAAAGCTCAAAAGTAATTGTATAATTGGATGGTTTTTGGTGCTTTGGTTATATTTTCATCAATGGAATATTTTATTGTTGCTTCTATACAAATGGTAGACGATCGATGAGCTGTATTTGTCCTTGACAAATATTTCAGATCGCCCTGATATATGGTTCATAGTACCTCAGGTAAATGAATCACTACTTGCAGTTCTTTGTTTCGTTTGTTATTTCAATTTCCTACTAATGTTTATTTAAAATTCTTTATTGTAATAGTGCTACATGAGGCAGCTCTTAACCGGACTTCATTATTGTTATGTGAATCAAGTCCTTCGTAGTGACATAAAAGGTTATTGTTAAAACCATGTTCAATATCTTGTAGGCAATTTCTTTATTTCTGAGATAAGTTGCAATATGATGTTATACTGTTGGTTCAGGATCAAACTTGCTAATTGATAATGAAGGAAATTTAAAGCTTGCTGACTTTGGCCTTACACGTTCGTTCTCAAATGACTACAATATGAATTTAACAAATCATGTGATTACTTTGTGGTATTGGTAAATTGTTATGTTTTCATAATAGCTCATGCAAGGTCTCATTTGTTTACTGTTGTTTGAAGGAATTTGCACCATGTTTTTGTTTTAGTTGGTTCACGATTACATTTGGCTTGACCACAGACCTCCAAAGCTCCTTTTTGGAACCATAAAGTATGGCCCAACTGTTGATATGTGGTCCGTTGGTTTCTATTTTTCATCCATTATTTTTTTTAAGATGGATGTATCGATGTATAGGTAGTTTTTCTCTATTAGTTTTCCAGGAATTTTGGGTGTTCGACTCTGGTATGCTTTTATTCCAGTATTTGTATGGTTCCTATTTTTCTTAGTTTTAGAAGTTGAGTGTTTATTTCCTTTCATTCTATTTTTTATTTCTTGTCTTCCCAGGCAATGCAAAATTCAATCAAGGTCGCCCAGGTATATGCTATTTTATTTTAAACTCTAGGTATCAATATCAAGTTCAATTATAACATTTGTAATTCTGTCGTAGATGCTTCAAATTCCTAGTGTAACTAGTTATATGGGTTGCATTAGAAATGACAGGTTTGAGAAGAAATGAATAAAAACTCAATGGCTGCAGGTGTTAAGGTGAGTCATATCTTCAAGTAAGGTGAACTTGTTAAGGTTTATTAGGATTTAAGAGCCTTTTGTTCTGTTCTAGTTGAGATTGTCTGCTTCATGATCTTTAAGATTCTACACATATTCGTTTTCAATATCTTTAAGATTACATTAGTGTTTTGTGACTTGAAGCATGGATGGTGGCTATGAACTTATATCTATTAGCTTTGGCTATAAAGCATAGAGGGGTTGACTGGATGCGGGATAGTAAAGATTCAGGAGGATTTAGTGTTTTTGAATGAACCGGTTTCGATCGTTTTGGTATCCTTTATCGGTTTTGGTTGATACTTGAAACTTTGATGTAAAAATCTAAATATAAAGGATAAGCAAATTACAATTTTGGACTGGTACACAGATTTAGAATGTTTATGCCCAATACAAGTGGAATTACTCATAGATGTGGACATAAGTAAAGATGTAATGAAAGTTGAGTTTGGTGTAATCACTATTTTTCGTTTCATGGTGATAGTTTCTAAATTAGACTTCTATTCACTTTTATCTTTATTTTTGTAGTGGAAGACTCTTAGAAGACAACACCTACATTCTAATATAGGATAATTAGGTTCCGATATCGTTAGGTGATATCGCTTGAATCTGGAATTGGATATAATGTGATCAACGTTAAGAAGTACAGTACTCGCTATTGATTCTTTTGTCACTCCACCATTCTTCTATTGTTCCCTACATGAATTTCTTATCTTATAAATATATATATATTTTCCATTGTCGTAACTTTGTGTCTAATGATTCCAGCCATATGCAATCCTTCCATTCCTTGTAGTTGGATATTCTTCACCTTTTCCATTGCATTTAGGTATCTAATTGTTAATTTGATATGTAATTAGTTTCTTTTAGCAACGTAGTGATCCAATCTCCATTGTATTGCCTGCATTATGAGTACAGCAGCTCCTTAAAGTTATTGTAAATGCAAATTTTGAAGAAATACACTCATTGGTTTAACTTGGTTATCTTATATTAGCAAATTTTGTGATGCCAAATAAATTAAATAATTCATTTTTCTTAAATTTTTTAAAGCTCGAGTGCTCATAGTTGAATGTCTGAAACTAATGATAGTTGATGGTTGATGCTCAGTTATTTTCTTCTGAATATACATTCATTGGATTCTTATTGAAGAAAAATTAGTAACCCTTATGTTTTTCTTACTCAAGGGTGCTCCAGATAGATGGGAGGTTAGTAAGAGCTCATGGCACTGGAGTGGGTCTTCCTACCGAGGATGACATGGGTAATAGTGAAGTGGGCCACAATGCATTGGGTGCAGGAAGGATCTATACTCAAGGGTATTACTGCTAACCTGAGTTAAATGTTCTTTTTTAGCAACTTTCTGCTATTCCAAGTTTCTATCTGGTTCCAGAAATCTTTAAAATATGGTCCCAAGTTAATTTTATATTGGGATGATTACACATATTACGTATTAGTTCTTAATTTACGCTATCTAAACTGTGCACAAGACACATGTCCTAAAGTGGGATTAAGAGACATTTAGTTGTTTAGCAGTGGTCGTGTAATTGCTATTAATTTAATTGGTTACGTAAATTGTTGCTTGTTGTCATAGTAGGCAACGGTCGAAAAATTGGATTGAGGGAAACTTACTAGCGAGTAATAGACTAGTACATGTTTATAGTCGGATTATGTGACATTTAGTTGTTTAGCAATTTATCTATTGAAGCAGACGTCCACATCAGAGTTGCCAAGATCATACTCTATGCTTAGTACTGCCAGTGTCAGGTCATTACATAGAAAATATCCTCAAGAATTAATAGATGTTCTACATTTTATATACGTTTGTGATTTTGGGGTTTTTGGACTTTTAATTTCAAACTAAGACCAGCTTTTTAAGAACTCTGCAGCATGTCAAATAAAATTAAGATATATAACAAAATATTTTATGGACTTTGAGCTTGCTGCATATCCTTCTTGGCACGTTGATGGATGATCATATTTGGTACATGTCTCGAGTGTGTATGCATTATTCCCAGCAAAGGAATATGAATGTGGATAGGGATAGTCTCAAAAATTCAACTACATCAATAGAAATTTCAATATGTACACATGAGCATTCTTGGTTGAAATTTGATTCCATATCTATAATCATCTATGTTGTATGTATATCTTTCAGACAAGTTGTCACTCGAAATTTATTATGCTCTCCCCTGATTACTTTGATGTCTTGTGGTTTCATACAAAATAAATATTTCTTATAATCATCATGTCCTTTACTGGTTATTGTTATCCCCCGCTCATTAACATATAGGCTAAGACAAAGCCTATGGTCCACGTGCTCCCCGTCTTGCCCACATGTCAGTGAGCCAGGGCGATAGACTATGGAGACAAGTAAGGATTAGGTGGTTTTGCTTCAGTTTATTGGTTCTACATGCTTTTCTTCAGTTTTGCTTCAGTTTTTTGGCAAGTTGCATATGTTTTGCTTCAGTATTGTTTCAGTTTTGCAAGGTTGGAAGATGATTATGCATGTTTTCCTTCAATTTATTGATGTTGCATATGTAATAAGTTTACCTCTATACTTGGCATACGTGCATGTTTTCCTTCAGTTTATTGATGTTGCAATGTATCATCCGATAATAAGAATTGTATCATCCGATAATAATTATTAGGCCAACCTTGTTCTATTACAAATCAGGTATTATGTGCTAATTTGTGTAAGAGAACTCCACTAGTTCTTTTGTTAATACATTGTTCA
The DNA here is from genome assembly GCA_029216955.1 of Iris pallida. Lineage (NCBI taxonomy): Eukaryota > Viridiplantae > Streptophyta > Magnoliopsida > Asparagales > Iridaceae > Iris > Iris pallida. The sequence continues at coordinate 55,037 of JANAVB010010604.1, forward strand.
ACTATGAAGTAAATTTTCGATTGGGGTGGGGGGATACAATACCCATGTAATAAAGATCCATATGAACATATAGGGTGGCCCTATTGCAAAGGCAAGCGCTATTGGCTTGCATTTGTATTAAGATTACTGGAAATGTGTATTAAGATTACTGGATTTTTTAATATTTGGATCATGAGTGCCTTGCATTTGCATCTGCAGAGGGTTCATTTTGTGGGATCACTGGAAATGTGTATTTGCAGCCAATGTACAGTTTGGATTAGGTATAAGATTCACTTCAGCCAATATGCATCAGCAGAGAGGTTTTCTGAAGTTTGTCAGTTTTTATAATTCATTACATGAGTTTGTCTTCTTATTTGTTTGAAAAATCAATAATTTTATTTGTACTACCTTTATTTGTAGGGTACAGTGTTGACTTTTGAAGTATACAATGTTGACTTTTGAAGGGATGTCACAATTTTATGTTGGTGAATGCAAAAGAAATGTTTCAATGCTTTGAGGCCTGGTGCCCTAAAAAGGAAAGATGTATGTATTTTGGATATTTTGAAATGTAATAGTTGTTGGTGAAACAAAGTTGAAAAAGAGTGATATATTTTGAAATGTAATTAAGATGGTGTGATATTTGGATACTTTTAATGAAATGTTTCAAATGTTAGTTAAATTTCATATTTATGTTTTCTCAGAAAATTAATATGCTTTTTATAACACATTGAATTATAAGCATTGACAGGTGATATATATGTGTGAATAACTAGAATAGAACGTTAGAAAGCGTTATGTATTCCTTCTTTTTATAATGTTTTATGAACACTTTATGAATGTTTGAAAACCAGATCATTTTAGAAAGCATTATGCATATATAACCTAGTCATAACGCTTTAGGATAGATATGTTATATATAATGATATATTAATGTCATTTAAAAATTTAGTGTTATATATAATTGAATTATTTATCTCATTTTTAATATAAAAAAGTGTCATATAAGTGTATATAATATATAACGATTTTTCTAAACTTTTATAACACCCGTGTTCACGACGGTTGCTGGTTTTAAAAAAAATCGTAATAAATTGTCATATATAACGGTTTTTACCCGTCATAAAAAGATATTTTTCTGGTAGTGCATATTTATTGTTACCTATCTTACAAAGGATAGTACACATTCCTGGACCTTTGTATTTCGTAAGGAGTTTTCTTAGAATTATTGCAGAAACACTCTCCCATACATTCACCTTGTTATATCCTTTAAGTTTCTGTTTCCTCTTTATTAGACACAATTCTTATAAAAATTTAGCATAACGAGGTACTTATTTGATAGCATCTAAAAGTGGAATATTTATCTCAAATTTACGAAAAGTCTCATATAACTTATTATTATATTCAACTTTCCTAGATTCTACTAAAGTTTGGGAAAAAGGAGGTACTGGCTTATAATCAAAAAGAGTTGGAAACTTACAATTGGGTACTTCATAATCATTAGAGAAGTTCGTGTTTGCAATGATTGTTTTCTCTTCCTTTTGTTTTGACGATGTAGGTGATTCTTTTACTAGAATGTCAACCTCTTTGCTACTTCTCAAAATGATTGCACTTGCATTTTCTTTTGGATTTACTATCATTTGAGTTGGTAGTTTTTATGAACTTATGCCTCTAGCTTATCAATTGTTTTAGCCATTTGGCTCATTTGATTGTCCAAGCTTTGAATACTGGCCCTTGTATCTTATTGAAATTGTAAAGTATTAGTGGCAAGAGACTTAAAAATTTCTTCTAAAGACATACTATAGTTAGAAGTTTGGCTTAGTTGTTGTTTAGGGGGATATGTGTAACGCCCCAGTCCTAAAGTACATAGGACTAAGAACGAAGCATGCCAGCTGCATATATAGGAGATATACTCCAATATGTGGAAGTCTCAAATATACACATAAGCTGTTTTGTGAATAATAATAATAAATAGTCACAGGTAAAAGCTATATCTCATCCACAGTAAATATAAAGAAATGGTATCTCATGAATCAAAGTAAATGTCGAAATGTAACTGTTGACCGAGCGGAGATAAATCCACTGCCGGCACTAGAATAAACTGAAAGGAAATAGAGACCAACCTCTAAGATAAATAGAATAAGAAATGATGACTAAATAGGCTCCTCGACCCAATAGGGACAGCTACGATCAGAAGGTACTACTCGCTCGAGCGTGAAGGATGAATCTATACCGGAGCCATACTCCTGCGGAAAGTCCTGCACACCTATACCTGGAGAGATCACCAGGTCCTCAGAGGGACGTAACAAGATACAAAAAGAACATGCCACATAAACTGAATAAATACTGCTCAATAAGAATAAGTAAAATCAGATCATAACATGGTCCAATACACACCTACTGAACGAGCGTACCATCCCCCCAACCAAACAAGGATAGGAGATGGTAAACTAATTCACGGTGACGTATCTTTCCATGCCATGAATCCAATATGGTATCCGGACCCCAACAAGGTTCAATACCTTCTCATCGAAGTAGTAAGCCACACCTACAACCAAACAAGGACAAGATGTGACGAACTAATCCGCGATAAGTTATTGTTCCAAGCCACGGTCAGATACAAGTACTCAAACCAAAAGTACTCGTACCTAACGGATAAAGGTACCTAACCGTTCTAAGTGAAATGTAGTTAAGAACAATCCTTCCTGCGCATGGGCCCTGGCTAAATAGGATCGGCATAGTCCCCTCTTGGGCACCAGAGGCCCCATAAGTAAGAGCATGACGTTCCGCAGAATCGTCAGTGGCCGTCAGTAATCATGGGTAATCTGACCCGCCTCCGGCGGAGCTCACGAGTTACAAAAGGAAAAGTGCATCGAAGCCCATACGCTAAGGAATTGTCCTCCCCGCCCAATGCCTACTATGTTGTATCCACAACAGTGAACCTCTATAACCGCTAAGTCAAACTAGCGTGCAATCCCTATTAGCGGTTATTCCTATCGCACGGCTTATACGCACCGGTGGCCAGCCAGTCACGCATGTCCGTGTTCTACATGTGACACACAACTTCGTGTTACAACGTGTCAAGGCCAATGAATGCAACACACAAAGGTGGTCCCTTAAATCTAGGTTTAATATTTAAGAAAAATAATACACAGCAGGATATAAAAATGAACAGTAAGTTCTAACAGTTTATGCCATGTATCATAGTTTATTTGCATAAAGAAAATATGTAACAATACATGTAATATGAGCTAAATAAATAAACAGCTGGTGGCAAGGTATCTTGCCTGGAGGTAGTGTGCAGAATGGCGACGTCCGATGACTCAAATCGTCAGAACAGTGAAGCAACGAAAGCCAACTTTTACGAACGACCTCGGATGCTGAAATAAACATCACGAACAGATTTGGCATAAAAGAAATACCTAAGAAATGCCTGTCCAAAAGTCCAATTCTGGAACAGGGGCAAAATCGTAATTTCGGGTCAAAACGATGTCCGCCGTTGGACCCGTTTTGCACCGAAATGCGTGCCAGAACCTACAGTCTCTAAAGTCGTCAAACTACATGTCTACGGAGCCGGTTTGAGGAGACGAACCCAACCGTATGTCCAAAGTTGGATTCCGGTGGGCTGTGCACAAATTCGCCCGTTAGAGTGGGTCGCGGGCCCGCTAATTTTGGCGTTCCGGTCAACCTTCTCAGAATCGGACCAAACTTGGCATACAGGACCAAAAAATCGATACGGTCCTGATGGCGCAAGTTTTGCGTCGATTCGACGAACGTGCACGAAGTTATGGGCTAGTTTGCAAAGCGTCGATACGGGGGTATCTCGACGGATACGCACCGATTTCGTCGCGCACGCGCAACGAAATCGAGTTCCGTCAGTTTCCACACGTCGGCAACATCTATACGCGCCTTTCGATGCGTATAACGCGCGACCACGTCGCCCGGTTTGTCGGGGCATACGCCGTATCGAAAAAGTTTTCTAAAATTTTTAGTTTTGAAAACAGATTTTCTTGAATATTTAACATCAATTATCTTCATGTACAATTACTGAAAATTAAAACTAATCAGTGCGTTTCAATCCCGTATATGTTGTGTTTCCCTATTCTCAGTTGGTTCGATGAAACCCTCAGTATATGGGTCGAAAATCGGCTTCCAAGTTGATGGTTTGGGCAGCCTAAAACTGTCATGTTTCGACAGTTTTCTCGGAAAGTTTCGGTCGATTTCCCGAGAGATATATAGGTTTTGGCTCTATTCTACCAAAGGGGGTTTTGAGAGGGTTAGATGGGCTCTACGTAGGATTCGACGAAATCAAAAATAGTGGAGTATGATGGGAGAACGACGAAGCGAAAGTTCCTTACCTGCTGTCGAGTAGAACAGAGTTGCCCTGTTCTCTTGGTCGGCCTGGTGGTGCTCAGGCGATGGCGATCGTTCGCCGGCGGCGGGATGGCGGCGTCGGGATGCGTAGCTCGCGCTGGAGTCGAACTCGAGGTGGTAGGATGTGGAGGAGATAGGGTTTCGGGGTTCTAATCTCTCGTTCAGCCGCATGATAGAGTTATATACATAACTCTGATGTTGCTCAAGCAGGCTCGGGTTGGTGCCCCTTTGGGCCGAGCGGAATTGTGCTGACGTCAGCATGACGTCAGCAGGGTTTTTTTTAAAACACAATATATATATATATATATATATATATATATATATATATATATATATATATATATATATATATATATATATATATTACTAAGGATGTAATAAAATATATACACAATAAAAATCTAATTAATCTATAAAAATATCCTAATTTTTCCCAAAATGTTACTACCATACTAGAATAAATACTTTGTATAAATTTACCTTTTATAATAACATATCTATTAAATAAATTATTAAATAGATTAAAAAGCTTATTAAAAATCTACATACTGTAATTTAAAATAACCATAATAATAACAATAATAATAATAATAATAACAACAAAAACATCAATGAATTAAATATGAATATTATGGGTGTGTAAATAATAATATAAATTTTGCCAAGAATATAAATTTTCAAGTCCCATAAATAATAAATAATTTAAATAAGCATTAAAATAAAAGATAGTCATAAATTTGTTTTTCATAATTTAAACAACTAAATATTTATGTAATAAAATATAGCAGAAAAATCCTCCAAAATTTTGGGGGATTACATCCTACCCAACTTATAAAAATTTCGTCCTCAAAATTAAAATAATATTATATATAAAAATATGACAATAAATCTTAATAAAAATATAGTGGGCTGAAAACGAAGGAAGGGCAGGTAGTCAATCCGTAACTCGGTTTCGTAAAGTTGGAGGAGGTATTTATACGAGGATCTTAAACTGGCACCATATTCTACATGACAAGGTGTTCTTGGTCTCGCCTGAATCATGGATATTCAGTTCGTCTGATGGAATGGCTCGATATTGCAGGGTTAAACATCAAAGGGGATGAAAATGGATGTCTATGGTTCTTTCTAAGAAATCGGGTTATACATGTGGTGTAATTGAAATAAGCACCTAATGGTGTGTTTTGGTGGAACAGGTATGTCATGCGTGTAGGGAGGCTCGTCTAGTCCATGTAAGTGAAGGTTGTTGGAAGAAACTGGCTGATGCTGTGCTTCAACCATCAAAGTCACGGTAAGGTATCGAAACGATATGCATAGAGATTGGGTGATTTCCTCACATCTAAAGCATACGAGTGTTGTGACGGAGGTACAGATTTTTTTAAGGCACGTCATTCAAGATTTTTAATGAAGAAGCCAAGAGTTCTATTTATAAGCTTGCTAAACTATAGTCATGATATTTCTAATGGTGCCAAGGATAGTACTCATGCATGCTGACAAAGCTAATGAATGTGTTGCTCAAATGCTAAACCATGACTTGAATAAAGAATAATGGTATAAGTAGAATAATACCTGCCAGATCTCTAATCTCAGGATGGGGGTTTCTCACAGCCATGGTAAATGCTTGCCCTTGCCTCGACGGCTCGGGGCAATCGATAAGCTTGTGTTGTTCCGATCCGCACCTCAAGCATAAGCCGAGACGAATCCGACATCCATCTCGAATATGGCCCTTCTTCCCGCAGTAGTTGCAGGTGGGCTTCTGATAGGGTGTGGGCCTCTGCTGGTACTGCCCTATAGGCCTCCTGGTTGGCCCACCTTGAGTCGCCCTAACTGGTGCAACTACTGGTGTAGGGCGCCCCTGTTCTTGATGTTCCTTGCGAAGAAGCTCCTGGGTACGTGCTTCCACCAAGACAGCTGCATGAGAGACTCGAGACTGTGTAGTAGTAAAAGTCTTAATTTCTGGTATGAGCCCCTGGTGGAATCTTCTTGCCTTCTCCTGCTCTGTCGGAATTAATGTCTCACCAAATCTACTCAAACGACTGAACTCTGCATCGTACTCATCTACTGACATGTTCCCTTGCTTCAGATGAAGGAACTGGTCATAGAGAGCGTCTCGAACGTGGAGGGGGAAAAACCGTACATAGAATAGGTCGTAGAATTGCTTCCATGTGATACCAGTGCCCAGTCGCCTCTCTTCAGCCTTCCACCAGTGATGAGCATTATCTTCTAAGAGTAAGTCGACTGCTGTCATCCAATCATGTGCTGGCAACTGGGATGCCTTCAAGTATTTCTCTGTGCTGATAAGCCATGCGAAAACTTCTAAGGGACTCTCGGTACCCTTAAATTTCTTAGGGCCCATGTCGATGAAGTCTGTAATGGAGCCCAGATATGGTTGAGAAGCTGGAGTTGGATCTGGTACCAGGGCTGGTGGTGGAGGTCTAGCTAGGTAGGCCATCATGTTCTGTCTCAACATTTCCATCTGTTGCCACTGAGATTGGAGCATAACATACATGAACTGGGTGGTCGGGTCCACATCAGTCGGAAGTGGGGGAAGCTGGGGTCCAGGTTGTGGTGAAAACTGCTGTGGCAATGGGGATGGTACAGTCTCCCCTGGTGGTATTGCAGTAGTTTGCTCAACCTGGCTGACTGGGGGCACTTGAGCTTCCTGCTGCACCGTTGATGGGTTCGCGGTATTCGGTTGTGGCTCTAGCCGATACGGTGTCACCGGGGTCATTGGGGAAACCTGTTCTTCCTGGGAAGTTGCATCACCAGATGTAATAGCTAGGGTAGAGGTGTGTCCGCTGTGTAGAGTCATACTGCTGGCACGAAGATAAGGGCAATGTTAGAATAGATAAGTTTGAGTTAAGCAATTGAAAGAGAATTTAATAAAAATTCAAGAAGTCAATAGCACGTGGATAAGATCCTAGAGGGCGAATATGTTAAACTAACCATATCTCAATCCACGTAGAATCATACGAAAGGCGAACCAAATGTACTATGGTTGATCAGACCACAATACACAGGTTCTGATAAGACATCGTATCAGTGGGCGCCCACAATAAAACATATGTCCTGAACAAGCTCGATGAGAGAGTAAGCTCGCAAAACTAGGCTATAATAGCAACATTAGACAAGGTAGTTCAATTACAAATACGCAAGATAATGATGAAGGAAAATATAAATAGCTTAAGCTACTTAAGAATCTACGTCGTGTCTGTTATTCGTGCCTATGCAGTCGTCCTACTGTCTTCTTGTCTAAGACCTTGGTTAAAGTCAAGGAAGTTAGGTTGTGAGGCTTCCTACCCAACTTAAAGGAGTTGAACTAGTTGTGTGATTGAATGGTGGAATATGACGACCTAGTACGCACGAAAGAGGGATAAAGGTTTACGGTAGAATAATACAGGCAAGAAGTAATAGACATTCGGGAGTTCGAAAATGAAGGCGAGATAGAAGGTCAGATATGTGGATGAGATCCTAAATTTCTAATCCTATACGCAGGCTTGCTTGGTACGGTAAAGTAACCAAACAATTTATCTTGACCTGCATGGGCCACCACAAAAACATGTAACGCCCCAGTCCCAAAGTACATAGGACTAAGAACGAAGCATGCCAGCTGCATATATAGGAGATATACTCCAATATGTGGAAGTCTCAAATATACACATAAGCTGTTTTGTGAATAATAATAATAAACAGTCACAGGTAAAAGCTATATCTCATCCACAGTAAATATAAAAAAATGGTATCTCATGAATCAAAGTAAATGTCGAAATGTAACTGTTGACCGAGCGAAGACAAATCCACTGCCGGCACTAGAATAAACTGAAAGAAAATAGAGTCCAACCTCTAAGATAAATAGAATAAGAAATGATGACTAAATAGGCTCCTCGACCCAATAGGGACAGCTGCGATCAGAAGGTACTACTCGCTCGAGCGTGAAGGATGAATCTATACTGGAGCCATACTCCTGCGGAAAGTCCTGCACACCTATACCTGGAGAGATCACCAGGTCCTCAGAGGGACGTAACAAGATACAAAAAGAACATGCCACATAAACTGAATAAATACTGCTCAATAAGAATAAGTAAAATCAGATCATAACATAGTCCAATACACACCTACTGAACGAGCGTACCATCCCCCCAACCAAACAAGGACAGGAGATGGTAAACTAATTCACGGTGACGTATCTTTCCATGCCATGAATCCAATATGGTATCCGGACCCCAACAAGGTTCAATACCTTCTCATCGAAGTAGTAAGCCACACCTACAACCAAACAAGGACAAGATGTGACGAACTAATCCGCGACAAGTTATTGTTCCAAGCCACGGTCAGATACAAGTACTCAAACCAAAAGTACTCGTACCTAACGGATAAAGGTACCTAACCGTTCTAAGTGAAATGTAGTTAAGAACAATCCTTCCTGCACATGGGCCCTGGCTAAATAGGATCGGCATAGTCCCCTCTTGGGCACCAGAGGCCCCATCAGTAAGAGCATGACGTTCTGCAGAATCGTCAATGGCCGTCAGTAATCATGGGTAATCTGACCCGCGTCTCCGGCGGAGCTCACGGGTTACAAAAGGGAAAGTGCATCGAAGCCCATACGCTAAGGAATTGTCCTCCCCGCCCAATGCCTACTATGTTGTATCCACAACAGTAAACCTCTATAACCGCTAAGTCAAACTAGCGTGCAATCCCTATTAGCGGTTATTCCTATCGCACGGCTTATACGCACCGGTGGCCAGCCAGTCACGCATGTCCATGTTCTACATGTGACACACAACTTCGTGTTACAACGTGTCAAGGCCAATGAATGCAACACACAAAGGTGGTCCCTTAAATCTAGGTTTAATATTTAAGAAAAATAATACACAGCAGGATATAAAAATGAACAGTAAGTTCTAACAGTTTATGCCATGTATCACAGTTTATTTGCATAAAGAAAATATGTAACAATGCATGTAATATGAGCTAAATAAATAAACAGCGGGTGGCAAGGTATCTTACCTGGAGGTAGTGTGCAGAATGGCGACGTCCGATGACTCAAATCGTCAGAACAGTGAAGCAACGGAAGCCAACTTTTACGAACGTCCTCGGATGCTGAAATAAACATCACGAACAGATTTGGCATAAAAGAAATACCTAGGAAATGTCTGTCCAAAAGTCCAATTCTGGAACAGGGGCAAAATCGTAATTTCGGGTCAAAACGATGTCCGCCGTTGGACCCGTTTTGCACCGAAACGCGTGCCAGAACCTACAGTCTCTAAAGTCGTCAAACTACATGTCTACGGAGCCGGTTTGAGGATACGAACCCAACCGTATGTCCAAAGTTGGATTCCGGTGGGCTGTGCACAAATTCGCCCGTTAGAGTGGGTCGCGGGCCCGCCAATTTTGGCGTTCCGGTCAATCTTCTCAGAATCGGACCAAACTTGGCATACAGGACCAAAAAATCGATACGGTCCTGATGGCGCAAGTTTGCGTCGATTCGACGAACGTGCACGAAGTTATGGGCTAGTTTGCAAAGCGTCGATACGGAGGTATCTCGACGGATACGCACCGATTTCGTCGCGCACGCGCAACGAAATCGAGTTCCATCAGTTCCCACACGTCGGCAACATCCATACGCGCCTTTCGATGCGTATAGCACGCGACCACGTCGCCCGGTTTGTCGGGGCGTATGCCGTATCGAAAAAGTTTTCTAAAATTTTTAGTTTTGAAAACAGATTTTCTTGAATATTTAACATCAATTATCTTCATGTACAATTACTGAAAATTAAAACTAATCAGTGCGTTTCAATCCCGTCTATGTTGTGTTTCCCTGTTCTCAATTGGTTCGATGAAACCCTCAGTATACGGGTCAAAAATCGGCTTCCAAGTTGATGGTTTGGGCAGCCTAAAACTGTCATGTTTCGACAGTTTTCTCGGAAAGTTTCGATCGATTTCCCGAGAGATGCATAAGTTTTGGCTCTATTCTACCAAAGGGGGTTTCGAGAGGGTTAGATGGGCTCTACGTAGGATTCGACGAAATCAAAAATAGTGGAGTATGATGGGAGAACGACGAAACGAAAGTTCCTTACCTGGTGTCGAGTAGAACAGAGTTGCCCTGTTCTCTTGGTCGGCCTGGTGGTGCTCAGGCGACGGCGATCGTTCGCCGGCGGCGGAATGGCGACGCCGGGATGCGTAGCTCGCGCTGGAGTCGAACTCGAGGGGGTAGGATGTGGAGGAGATAGGGTTTCGGGGTTCTAATCTCTCGTTCAGCCGCATGATAGAGTTATATACATAACTCTGATGTTGCTCAAGCAGGCTCGGGTTGGCGCCCCTTTGGGCCGAACGGAATTGTGCTGACGTCAACATGACGTCAGCAGGGGTTTTTTTTTAAAACACAATATATAGATATATATATATATATTACTAAGGATGTAATAAAATATATACACAATAAAAATCTAATTAATCTATAAAAATATCCTAAATTTTCCCAAAATGTTACTACCATACTAGAATAAATACTTTGTATAAATTTACCTTTTATAATAACATATCTATTAAATAAATTATTAAATAGATTAAAAAGCTTATTAAAAATCTACATACTGTAATTTAAAATAGCCATAATAATAACAATAATAATAATAATAATAACAACAAAAACATCAATGAATTAAATATGAATATTATGGGTGTGTAAATAATAATATAAATTTTGCCAAGAATATAAATTTTCAAGTCCCATAAATAATAAATAATTTAAATAAGCATTAAAATAAAAGATAGTCATAAATTTGCTTTTCATAATTTAAACAACTAAATATTTATGTAATAAAATATAGAAGAAAAATCCTCCAAAATTTTGGGGGATTACAATATGGTTGCTTGTACAGTTGATAACTTGGCCGATTTTGATTGACGGGCTAATTTGATTATTGATTCCCATAGTTGAAATTGGGATGATCTCTCCATCCTAGATTGTATGTGTTTGAGTAGGGATCATACTTCCTTTGTGGTTGTCCAAGAAAATCATCTACCACGTTCACTTGTTCATTGGGCTCATCTTGAAGAGTTGGGCACATGTCAGTTGGATGTCCTGCTATTGAACAAATCCCACAAGCCTTCATAATTTGTATGTTACCTATAGCCATTTGACGAACAAGAGAAGTTAAACTTGCAATTTGTTGTTCTAGGGAAGAAATATTTACCTCGTTGGAGTGCCTAGATGGAAGATCGCCTAGTGCCAAATTGTTGAGAATTCGCCATATTTGCAATTAAATTTCTTGCGGCCTCAGGAGTTCTATCTACCAAAGCTTTTACACTAGCGCTCTTCCACTAGCAGCATCTATCATGCTTCTATCATTTGGTAGAAGGCCTTTTAGAAGTAATAGATAAGTAGTTGCTCACTACTTTAATGATGGGGGCAGCTTGCACATAATTTTTTAAAATGTTCCTAGTACTCGTGGAGAGACTCTATATTGTGTTGCCTTACCCCATAAATTTCTTTTTGGATATTGACCGCCCCAGTAGCTGGAAAGTACTTTTCTAGTAACAATCTTTTTATCTCGTTCCATGTGACAATACTTCTGGAGGGTAGGTAGTAGAGCTAATCTTTAGCTGAATCCTTCAAAGAAAATGGAAAAGCTCTTAATTTGATTTGCTCCTTAGTCACCCACGTTGGCTTCATACTTGTGCATACCACATGAAGCTCCTTTAGATGCTTAAGAGGGTCTTCACCTGCAAGACCATGAAAAATTGACAATAAATGTATGAGCGTAGATTTTAATTCAAAAGTAGTAGTAGCATCTAAAGTAGGAAATGTTATGCATAAAGAGTGTTGGTTCAAATCAGGGGCAACGAGTTCTTTCAACGTTCTATTTGCAGCCAGACTCTATCTTTAGTATTAGAATTACAAGAGAATACGAAATCCGGAGCGAGGTTGTTATCGTTAGAGTTTCTATGAGTTTACTTCCTTAACCTGCGCAGAGTTCTTTCTATTTATAGATCGCTATGAAAATTACCTTGATTAGAAGATCGAGTCACACCCATAAACAATCAATTACAATATGAAAATCAATTAAAATTAGTATATGAGAATGAATAACTAATGTTTTTTTTCAGGAACGAAAATGTAATTAATTATAAGAAAAAATAAGCAAAAAATTCAACTATAATTACTTTCCAGCAACGACACCAAAATTTGGTGTACTATCGCAGACACCCAAAAATAAAAACCTTTCTCTTAAAATTATATGTAGTAGTAAGAGTAAGGATCGATCCCAAGGAGAGCAATTAGTGTACTTTTACGTAATGTGAACAAGGATGGGGGAGAGAGTTTTCAATATAATAAAAGCAAATTTAAGGGCTAAACACAATTAAAGTATTGAAATCAATTAAAGGGACAACTATTGGTCTCAGTCAACATTCCCCATAAGGCTTTTAAAATTGGTCATTGATGCAAGCATAAATTAACTCATACTTTGAGTATTTACTATTGGAAGTATCTTTCTATCTCTCTTAAGCTTAGTTAATTAGATACAAGCAAATTAATTAACTTTAATTACTAAATAATCTAAGAAAACCGTTAAAAATTTAATCTAGCAATTTCTTAAAGAACCAAGAGATCGATAAAGCAAAACATTACAAGCACAAGCGGTTGCATTTAATTTTGTCAAAAGTTTTTGTCCTAAGATCTAATAAAACAAAGCAGTTCATTAAATCTTGGTTACTTCACAAATTAGAAAAATCAAACAATTACGGATTTATATCTTTTTCAGTAGTAGATCGAAATGAATAATAAACTAGTAGGCCTCCTAGTAATTAAACAAAACAACCATGAAAGTGGACATAGAAAAAAATTCAATATTCAAAGTATAAATCAAACTTATGAAAATAATTTAGATCTCACAAGTTTATTGATTACAAGTCTTCTATTTCTTCGACCAACAAGAATTTTAGCTGCACATGTTAATCAAAACTTCAAAAGAAAAGTTGGAAAAGAAGAAGAAGAGTTGTGTGTTGTTCCCCTTTCCTCATGATTGCTACCCCTTTTATACAAACTAAATTGGTTGTTTGAAGCCCACAATATCTCTCCACAAATCCTCTAAAAGTTACAACTCCTCAATAATAAAACTAAGTCATAGAACAAGCAAAAAAATAGTTATTTTGGTTCCTATTTTCGTTCACAACATCTTTTACTCAACTTCAAGCCTGATTTCATCTATTATCCAAATTGAATCTCGAAAACTCAAAAAAAGACAGTTGTAGGTCCTTGTCTTATCTTTCTAAATCTGTTTGAATCACCTTAATTGCAGTTTGAATATGAAAGTTATGCACATTTTGGTAGAAGGTGTCAAAACTATTCAAAATTGCTATTTAGCTCCAGTTTGCAGTTAATGTCTCCAATCGCATCATAAATCAAAATATAAGAATAATGAGTACCTTTAGTCATGTAATGATCATAAAATGGTGAACATTAAGGGATACAAATATAACATTTTATGTTCTCATCATATCTTCTAAACCTTCAAGTCCGAAAGCTTCACAGACGTCAGACACCCACACACTCGAATGACATTCAAGTTGGGTCTAACTTTGAACCATAGTTCATGAGGAGTGATATCGGAAGTTGCATGTGCCATCTATTCAGAATGAACGTAGCCGTAAGCACAGCTTCTCCCCAAAACAAATTTGGAAGACCCGTAGCCAACAACATTGAGACTATTATCTCTATTAATGCTTTGTTCTTCCTTTCTACAATACCATTAAATTCAGGAGAATACGGAGCAGTCGTCTTATTGATAATTCCATGTTCATTGCAAAATGATACGAATTTAAGAGACCTAGACTCTCCGTCTCGATCACTTCAGATTCTCTTGAGTTGTTGTCCGCTTTGACGCTCAGAATCAGCTTTGAAGTCCTTAAATTTTTTGAACGCTTCATCCTTTGACTTGAGTAGATAGACAAACGCGTACTTCAAGAAATCGTCGATGAAAGTAATGAAGTACTTCATCCCGGCCTTTGTGAAGAACTGTTTAAAGTCACAGATATTTGAGTGCACCAACTCCAGAAGATTTGTGCTTCGGTTTACCTATTTGAATGATTTTCTTGTGATCTTCATCTGCGCATAGACTTCATTTTTATCCACCTTCTTACCACCATATTTGGAGATAAGCCCTAGACTAGACATCTTGTTTATCATTTTGTAATAGACATGTCCTAGTTTATCGTGCCATAACTTAAGAGAGTAACCAGAATAAGAGATTGCATTAACATTGTCAGTTGGAGTTACAAGTTGAAGTTTGAACATCTCTTCGGTACGGAAAGCTTTTTCGAAGTATGTTCCTTTGTAAGACAACCATTTGGCCACCGCTAATGTCCATCGTGAAGCCTGCATTACAGAAAAGACTTTCAGAGATCAGTTTATTGGTTATCACCGGTTTGTGCTTCACATTCTTAAGTATCAACGACTTTCTCGAAGTCAGATTCAGTACCACCGTCCTGATCCCAAAAACTTTAACTTGTGTCTGGTTTGCCACCATAACCCTTTTACATGTAGGTTTGTATGTGGTAAACAACTTCCTTTTAGAGCAAACATGGCAGGATGCACCTATGTCCATCCATAAGTCGATGTCAACACCAGATGTGTCAACCTGCACAATCATGGCAACTAAGTTTTCCTTCCTTTGATCTTTTGTTTGCTTTGATCTGCAGTCCCTCTTGAAGTAGCTCTTCTTGCCATAGTTGAAACAAGCTCCATCACCAATAGGCTTAGACTTGAACGGAGCCGACTTCACCTTTAGAAGGTTGAAGTACTTTTTCTCTGCTTTCCCTTAGAGTCTCCACCTTCAACCAGGTTGGCCTTGGCCATCTATTTGGACAGGGTTTCCACTTTGATTTGAGCTGTCAACTCATTTTCAACATGAATCCAGTGCAAAAGACGTCTAAGATCTACCTCCATATTCTTACGGTGCATGTCCACAACAAAGTCGCTCCATTCAGGCAGGAGCTTGACGATAATATCGCCGACAATAAAAGCATCAACTAGGGCATGCCATCATCCTCAAGGTTTTTACGTAACTTATAAAATTTCTTGACTTGAGGCAGCATCGTCTTGTCATCCTCAAATTACATTTTCCAGACCTTTTAAGACACATGGTTCTTGTTCATGTTCTCATCTGACTTATAATGCTTCTCCAAAGATTTCCAGATGTCCTTTGCTTGGGCCATCTTGTTGGACAACTCTGCTAGAGAATCTTCTATGGAGTTCAGTATCAGCAACTTATAGAGGTTGTCATCTCTCCTCCACTTCGTCTCCAAAGCAGTAGCGTCAACGACCCTCCGAGCATTTTTATCCTCTAGAATAATAGGCTTCGGATCTGTCAACACGTATACGAGTTGAAGATTAAGGCTGACCTTCCTCTTCCAGACGTTGTAATTCTCACAGTGAAACTTTTCAAGTTTGTTAAAACTTGTATTGAGAAGGTTTGCACGGTTGTTCTCCTTTGGATCCAAATCTTGTTTTGAGATTGTTGTTTCCAATACAGATATTAGATGGCAAAACAATTAGAAATAGAGATTTCACACAAACAAGTTTTCTCCTTCTATTCTGAGTTTAAGGATTTCGGAGATTCATGCAAACAAGTTTGCTCTCCAAAGAACTTTAAGCCGCTGCAGGGGCCACTATAACCTTTTGATTACAACTTCTGTTACAAACTGACAAAATAACTTCTTTTCTTCCTTGCAATCGTAATTGCATACAGATAGAACAAATTATAATAATTCTGAAGAAAGAGAGAAGAAGAAGATGAAACAATCCTTGCTGGGGTGATTAAGATCACCGTTGCTCAAAGCAAAATTCTCCCCAACGTGATCTGCTTTCAGGAACCAATAAGTTCTTGAATAACTTTTGGAACACACGCTGTCACCTCCTTTCTGGACTCGCATAAACTTCTTAAACTCCAATGGCGGCATCAAAGATAATCTCTTCGTTTATTCTTGTTTCGAAGTAAGTCCTCAAAGAGGCACGAAGAGAGTATTTATAGAGAAGGGTGAAAACTCTAACCCTAGACATGGTCGCCTACTGATTAGAATAGATAAGAATAATTTAAATTTAAATCCTATAAAAAAACATATCTGAATTAATCACTTAATCTTTCCATAACCGTTTACGTGAAACTAGGAACAATTTATGGAGAGATTTGATTTGAGTTAATTTCCAATCCTTCAAAAGATGAATATGCATAATTGACTCAATCTTCCATAACCGTTCGAATCCTCCAATCAGTGTCCAACTACACAACAGCTCATGAGCATGCATGTAGCCGTACAGCGGCACATGCGCGCATATGAACATAGCCTGGGCATACACTGCCAACAAAGTGCCACTTTGTGCCTTTGAGCCCAAGTCGCTAAGCCCCTTTTGGGCTTAGTTTCATAAGAATTTTCCATGAGCATGACAAAAAGCATGAATGCTTTCCTTTAGGAGTTAATCATTTTTTCCTAGGAAAGCACTCCTACATGGCACCTATATATGCCCTACCATACCCCATGTGCACATTTCAACACAAGCAAAGCATTATAGTGAGATACTCACTTTGTGGTATATCTAATGTGGGCTATTCTCACTAATCCAAAGGCAAAAATACCAACAAACTTGACCCTTTAATGGTGAGAGAATTTTTCATTGGTACTCCTCGACTTAGAACGGGTACATGTGCATGGATTTATGAACATATTGTTGTTTTTTCACTTTTGATGTTACTTTGTCCAAATAGAGTAATATTTCTCTCCCTTAAAGTCTTCGTGACAACAAAGTCCTAATCAATGTCCCTCACAAATACCATGTTAGCAACCTATTATCGAGGATATTCCTATTCATATAATAGAAAAGAGCCGAGTATGGATTTACCACCTCTATCGAATGCCTTACCAAAGGTCCAAGACGAATCTAGTAGTGTTTTTGACTCGTAAAGGTACTTTGAGGCTATTGATAAAGGTAGTAGAGTAGGGATTTACTTTTAGGCCATTCATAAAGGTAGTATAGTATGGAAAGAGCCAAGTATGAATTTACCACCTCAAACGAATCTAGTAGTGTTTCTCAACAGGTCTTGCATGTTGCTCTACATAAAGGTAGTAGAAAAATTAATCCTCATGTTTGTTATGATTCCACTGGTCATCCTATTTTTGATTATCTCACATATACTAATTGTTCACCATTATATTTTCTATCTCTTTACTAGTACCGCTGTTCCTTCTAGGTACTTTGAGGCAGGATCCTAAGTGCCAAGCAACTAAGGAAGTCGATATATAGGCACTAAAACAAAATAGTATTTGGTCTGGTGGATCTTCTAGGAGGAAAGAAATAGGTTGGATGTCGGTGGTGTTTACAATTAAACACAGTACAGATGGAAACATTGTACAATATAATGCTCGAGTAATAGAAAAAGGTTAACCCAAACTTATATGATCAACTTTGTTGAGATATTTTTCCCAATTACAAAACATAATACAATCAAGGGATTGTTCTCCCTCGCAACCATTTTTTAATGAGAACTTCACCGATTGGATGTTAAAAATAAATTCTTGAATAAAGACACACAAAGAAGAGGTTTTTATGAGTCTCCCACGGAATTAGTTACAATTGGGAAAATGTACAAGCTCCATTTGTGGATTGAATTGATCACCATGGGCATGTTTGGTAGGTTGAGTAATTATATGCTTCAATTTGGTTACCATGAAAGCAAGGCAAACAATACTCTCTTTATCAAGAGAGACAAGGAGAGGATCATACTACTATGTGTGTATGTTGATGACATGATTATCATAGGAAATGATGTTGCGGATGTGGTAAAGTTGAAGCAATTTCTAGGGACTAAATTTGAGATTATATATCTTAAAAACTTGAGATATTTAATTGGGATAAAAGGTGGCGAAGTCATAAAAGAACCTTTTTCATATGTTAGCGACAGTATGCACTTGACTTACTGAAGGAAACTGACAAACTAGGTCCAAGACCAATTGAATCACCTATTGATCTAAGTCAAGGTCTCAGTGCCACAATAGGTGATCCGTTAGTAGATTAGCCAATATCAGAGATTGGTTGGAAAATTCTTTACCTTTCACTCACTCATTCAAACATTGCATTTGTGGAGAGTCTTGTAAGTCAATTTATGCATACTCATCGGATGATCGATCTTGTTTTGGATTAAATTTTATGTTCTTGAAGACTTATCTACAAAGAGCGATGTTGTTCAAGAAAAAAATTATCTTCGAATTGAGTTGTTTATGGATGCTAATTGAGTAAGGTTCTGTTGATTATTTGAGGTCAACCATAAACTATTATTGCTATGTTCGTGGAAATTTAATAATATAAGAGAAGTAAAAACAGTAGGTGGACTCCTTATTCGGCTTTATAGTATAATTGATTTGGTTTCAGCATGATCGAACCAAGAACATATCATCATTTCATCCAGGAGAAGCTGGACCCTAAATAAGTTTGTGTTGTCTACATTCCATCATCTCAACAACTTGCAGATGTGTTCACGAAGCTAGTTGTAGGACCCATATCTCAAGTACTCTAGAAGTTCGACATGATCAACATTTACTTCATGTCTCGCTTGGTGGTAAGTGTTTAAGATACTAGAGCACAGATTTTAGTACTCTCCATAAGCATGTTCAGTCAACCGATGTTCTGCAGGAATTGAAATTTCGATTATCAGTATATTAACTCTCAACCAAAGCCATTCCAGGAATTCTGCTCGGGTCTGGTTGGTTGAGCCTATCCGACCGGATATTTTATATGTAAAAAAATTATTATTTGGTGGCATCGATCAATAAAAGTTTTTCTCCTCTCTTCAAATCTCTACACACTTAAATGCCATGAGCTTTGCAATGTTTTTTACTTTGATACCATGGCCTTTTATGACAAGGATACCTTAGAATTTCTTCATCACTTTGATACTATAAACTCCATAAAATGGTCAACGAAAATGTAAATTATCATTTTATCATGTCACTTATCTTTCTCAACCTCTTATGCACCACCCTTAGGGTCTGCTTGGATTGAGGGTTAAGAGAGTTAAGTGAGGAAAAAATAAAACCTTGCTTGGTTTAAGGGTTTGGGAGGAAGGGTTATAGATGGTTAAGTAATAGTTTATTTCACCCTCTTTTGTCCATTTTTAACCCATCAAATCGGAGGGTTAAGGAGGGAGGTTGAGGAGTTTTGTTTAAAAAGTCATAAATATTCCTTACTTGTTCTATAAAATATGATAATTTTTTCTCCATTTTTTTTGTTTTCAACATGTTCCGTAGCTTCCTAATTTGTGAAGATATTTTGAAATGTTCTAATTAAAATTTCAATCAAATTTAATTTTATGATATATATAATAAGGTTATTTTGGTAACTATCATATTTTTATTAATCATGCTCTCACTCAAAACCTTCAATACAAACAAGAGTTATTAAACACCCCCACTTAACCCTCCCTCCAATCCAAACAAGGTTCTATGGATTGATTCTACTCCCCCTCACTTAACTCTCCCTCGTTTAATCCCACTTAACTCTGCTTATTTTCTCCCTTCACCTCCTTGTTAACTGAGAAAAAAATAAAAACTATGCTTGGTTTAAGGATGGGAGTTTAGGAGGGAGGTTATAGAGGATTAAGTGGGGGTTTGTTTAACCCTCGTTTGTCTATTTTTTTAACCTCCCAAATCGGAGGGTTAATGAGGGAGATTGGAGATTTTTTGTTTAAAAATTCATAAATATCTCTTATTTGTCGTATAAAATATCATGACTTTTTTCTTTCTATTTTTTCATGTTTTCAAAATTTACTCCGTATCTTCCTCATTTATGAAGATATTTTGACAAATTTTAATTAAAATTATAATCAAATTTAATTTTATGACATAAGTGTAGAAGCATGGAAAATATGGGGTTCATGCGGATCACAACAGACCGCATGAATACTTTGGGCCAAATTGGTCTGCATAAAGAGGAGCCGCATGACAGATTCGGCATAACCCCTGCGGCCTATCTTCACTATCTCGGATTATATATTAAAAGCAACCAGGATGATTTGAGTCGCAGAAGAAAGAGTTACTTATGCGGCCAAGCTGGTCAGCCCTCCTGATAAAGCTAACAAACTCTGTCAAAACTGACAAAACTGACAGCTTCGACACTCTGACAAAAAGAAGATTAGACCAGACACAGGGTCCACGTATCTGGACATAGTTATGTGTCCAGAAGGACTGCGACCCGAGCCGCATGAACCTTATGCGGCTCAATCTATGCGCTTTATGCAGCCAAGGGTGACTACAACCTCAACCGCATGAGCTTTATGTGGCCCAGAATATAGAATCTATGCAGCTCAAAAGTCCCCAAGCTACATGCGGACTAAGGGAGACCGCGATTTAAGCCATATGAGTCTTATGCGGCCCAACATGGCCGAACATTAAAACACCTATGCGGCTCAAAATGACTCAAACAGATTGATCCTATCCTGCGATAGGACACGTGGCAGGCTAACCAAGTCTTAACACTCAGATTTGCTGCAACAAAATCTCAACAAGTCACCAGCTGGCAGCCAAAGAGCGGGTCTTTATGTGCTGTTGTAGCCACGTGGTCACGTAGCCATCTATGCGGCTCAAGATGTCTATCACTATAAATAGCTGGGTACCACACCCATGCAAAAGGCTGGCAACCTACGAAGGGCAATTTCTTCAAGAGCAAGGACCGTGTCAGATAGTCCGAGGAGTAAGACAGAGTTGCTACACTTTCCCGAGCCTCCATCGTCCCCTCCAGAATCAAAAACTAAACAATTGTACTTAGATTGTTTCCTAGGATTTCTTTCTAGGCTTTTTCTTGTACAAACGAGTTTACAATCAAGTTCAATTCGTCTATAATTTTTGTTCTTGATATTTAATGGCAAATACGATGACGACTCTCCTGTGAAATTCCTTCTCCTCTGATGAGAAGTTGGTGACGCAATTCGACGCGTCCAAACTCGGCTCTACGCAGCAAATGCTCGTGGTTCGTTTTGACCAACGAGCATTCGAAGAAGCGCACTCTAAAGGGAGAGCCAGCCCGTCGCAGAAGCGAGCCAACCCAAAGAGAACACGCAGGACGTCGAAGCACAAAACTGTTGCCCCCGACTAGGTTCTCGAAGAAGCTCCTTCTGCGGTCCAAGATGGTGATCAAAGCTCTTCTTTGGCCTTGCTTTCGACCGCGAAGAACCCCATTGTCCCCAAATCCATCAAAGGAAAACACTACGATGATGAGTTTTTGGGGGCACAAAGGAAATCCATGCGGATGAGGAAGAGGTCGCATAAAAGAGATGAGCAGTCTCCATATGCGGCAGCCAACTCTGGCCGCAGGCTGATGGCCTATGCGGCAGCCAACTCTGGCCGCAGGAAGATGGCCCATGCGACAGTCACTCACAGACAGATGGCCCATACGGCAGCCAACTCTGGCCGCAGGCAGATGGCCCATACGGCAGTCAACTCTGGCCGCAGGCAGATGGCCCATGCGGCAGCCAACTCTATCCGCAGACAGATGGCCCATGCGACAGCCAATTATGGCCACAGACAGGGTGTCTCATGTGGCCCTATTAGAAGCTATGTGTTCGACCGTCTCTCATACGGGCCCGACTCCATATGGCCCATTAAAAATATGGAATATTCCAATCTGGACTCTTCTTACTATGCGCCTTCAGGTGCTAAATCGAAGAAGTCTAGGGCAGTACGGGCCCAACAAGCCCAGTCAACTGTCCAAGCTGTTGACCGTCAGCGGGCACCGTTAACTATTATATGGGCTCCTGATGGAAAGTTGAACAGAACTACCCGTGTCCAGTCCTCCAGGACTAACGGACAGGGTGGGTCTCAAAAGTCTCCCTTAAACGATCGAGAGCAAGTGCTTTTACTAGCCTCGGATTAGGGAGCAAACATGATACCTACGCACCCGTGTGCTCGAGATACCTGAGTCCACAAATTGGATACAAAGATAGATTAGTCTGCTATCGAATTGCGAGAGGTGATTACTCACAAACGCAAGAAGAAAGAAGCAACCAGTCCATTTTTCAATGACTGCACCAGCCAGCACCTGTCCGACAACCACTTGAGGAACAGGTGCAAATTCCAGAAGATGGGAAATTTTCTTTCATCTCCTGTAATTCAACTCAGAAGGTTCTTCCCGGCAAAGGAGGAAAGAAGACAGGATCTTCCAGCCCGACAATCTCAGCCAACACTGTAAAGAAACTCTCATCTGGAGGATTGTTGCCGACAACCACATGGGGTGTCTACCTAGGCACTCGATCCAGATATAAGCTTCCAATACCCGGGGGTGCACTCTCGACCTCCCTGGGGTAGATGAAGCTGGGGGTAGCAGTCCCCTCAATATATGCGACAACCCGGTGTTCCAAGAGCATACATAGGGGGTAGCGATCCACTGGAATTATGCAACGGACTTGGACATCCCCGAGGATGACCGCCTTTGCCAAGACGATGCAGCTTCCTGCACAGGGGGTGGCACCCCCTCCGAGTTCGAAGAAGAGGCCATTTCGATATTCTGCGATGATTTTTCTGTACGAGGGTACGACATGGATACTACACCAGGTCTGAGTTACGACAACGGTCGGCGATCGTCTCTAAAGCTGTCAGCCCCGGCTGGAAAACCTCGAGATTATTACAGCAAGTTCAGACACGGTCTCGGTTATGTTAGACCAGCAACAACGTCCGAGAGTTCCGATGAGGAATGCGAGTGGCATTCTCACTTATCCGAATCGCCTACATACAATTCTGATGACAACATTGGGGATATATTTAGGCAGACATTTTTTTTCAACATGGCATTCGCTGACATTAAATAGGAAGACGAAGGTCTACTTGGACCTCTCAAATTGGAGCCATGGGTCCAACAACTGGATGCACAATAGGAGAAGCGCTTTGAACTACGTGACCCCTCCACTGAAGATGAGGTCATGCAAGTTGACCTCGATGATGAATCCTCTCCAAAGCCAATATTCGTCAGAAAAAGCCTGAAGGACGGCGAGAGAGAGAGAGTCGTTGTTGCAACTCGTTAGAGAGTATATCGACGTTTTTGCTTGGAGCTATAAAGATATGCCAGGGCTAAATCCCGAGATCGTACTTCATAAGCTCAATATTCATCTGGACGCAAAACCAGTCAAACAACAGCAACGACGGTTCCGTCCAGACATCATGAACTCCATCGAAGCGGAAGTAAGCAAGCTTACAGCTAGCGGTTTCATCCGCGAGGAGCAACACCCAGACTGGATAGCTAATATAGTACCAGTCGTCAAGAAGAACGGAAATATGTGAACCTGCATCGACTTTCGCAATCTCAATACGGCATATCCTAAAGATGAATTCCCTCTTCCCATCACCGATATAATGATCGATAATACGTGTGGCTTCGAACGCATATCCTTTATGGATGGCTTTTCAGGATACAATCAAATCAAAATGTCTTCTGACGATGAGAAGCATACGTCATTTCGAACACCGATCGGCGTGTATTATTACACAGTCATGCCCTTCGGCCTAAAGAACGCCGGTGCTACATATCAACGAGCTATGAGTATCATCTTCAGAGATCACTTGTGCAAGACAGTCGAGTGTTACGTTGACGGCATCGCCGTTAAAAGCCACTCCAAGGATGATCACTTACACGATTTGAGGACAATGTTCGGCCTTAAGTGAGCACACAATCTAAAGATGAATCCCACCAAGTCCTTCCTAGGCGTGTCCAGCGGGAAATCCTTGGGCTTTGTCATTACTTCCCGGGGCATTCACATAGACCCCGATAAGACAAAAATAATCCTGGAGATGAGTCCACCGAGGAACCTCCGCGAACTCCGTGGCCTTCAGGGAAGACTAGCCTACATCAGGAGGTTCATATCTTACCTCTCAGGGCGATGTCAACCTTTCACACAACTCATTAAGAAAGGCATCTATTTCATATGGAATGAAGAATGTCAACGCATCTTTGATGACATTAAGGAATACCTGTCGAATCCGCCAGTTCTGGTAGCCTCAGTCGCCGAAAAGCCCTTCCTGCTCTATGTACGGGCGATGGAACACTTCATTGACGCCTTGCTAGCACAGAACAATGATGCGGGACACGAGCAAGCCATTTACTATCTCAGTCGGATGATGGTGGGACCAGAACATAGATACACCGTCGTGGAGAAGGAGTACCTTGTCCTGGTGTTCGCTATTCAAAAAATACGACACTATGTGACAGGGCAGACCATCCATGTTGTCTCACGAGTTAATCCCCTCATGGTTCTCATGACCAAGCCAGGCGCACTCAGTTCTCGCCTAGCTACCTAGGCGATACTATTATCCCCCTACGACATGGTCATCATTCCGCAGACGGCTGTCAAAGGTCAAGTCTTGGCCGACTTTCTAGCAGCCCATTCAGGCTTAGAAACACCCAGAATCTATGAAGAAATCCCAGACGAAGTCGTTAACTCAAACATGACTTCACATGATGATGTTTGGCGAATGTTCTTTGATGGTGCTTCAAGAACAAGGCCACAAGGTGATATCGTCGCTGGAGTCGGGGTAGTATTAATTTCTTCCTCTGGGTTGGAAGTCAATCGGGCATATTCTCTCACAGAACCTTGTTCAAAGAATGTAGCCGAATATAACGCTCTGGTCATCGGACTCCGACTCGTAAAAGAGGTAGGGGTCAAATACCTGGAAGCGTATGGCGACACAGCTGATTGTTAATCAGATTCGAGGCTCATACGAGGTTCGCAATAAGGACCTGATTCCTTACCATCAGACAGCAATTGCCATCATTGCAACCTTGGAGGGGTTCTTTATAGAGCATGTTCCTAGGCTCCAGAATATTGAAGACGATGCCCTAGCAGGCCTCGTTGCTTCTTTGGCGGTTCAAAATTATGCTCATCATCTAGTCGATGTGATAGGCCATGAGTTGGTCTGTCCCAAAAACAACGTTCAACTAGGTACGAGTTACTCCGCCCAGATAGCCAATGACGTGTAAGACTGGAGACTTCCGTTCATCGACTTTGCAGTCTACGGAATCCTATCTGAGAATGTGAAGGAAGTGACTTCAATCAGAAAGCGTTCTCTCAGATTCTTTTATGTCACAGAAACAAAAATGTTATATCGAACATCCTATGACGGACTACTGTTAAGATGTCTGTCAAATACAGAAGCCAAAGAATCCCTATGCGAGGCTCATGATGGCATTTGTGGGGCTCACCAACCTAGCCCAAAGTTCCAGGTCCATCTCCGTTGGATGGGCTACTACTGGCCTACGATGGTAGCAGACGTTGTCGACTATCGAAAAAAGTGTAAGGCTTGTCAGATCCACGCAGACTTCATACATCTGCCATCCGAATTTTTACACCCAACAGTGGCCTCTTGGCTATTTGAAGCATGGGAAATGGACATCATTGGCCCAATCACCCTACCGTCATCTAGGGGACAACGATTTATACTTGCAGTCACCGACTACTTCTCCAAGTGGGCGGAAGATGTTTCGCTGGCAGAGGTAAATACATCAAATGTGATCAGTTTCATAAAACATTACGTCATTTACCGTTTTGGACTGCCACGGAGGATCATTCATGACAATGGTCCGCAGTTCGCAAGTCATGCCTTCTATCGATTTTGTGACAAGAATTGGATTCAGAATGTTGCTTCAACGGCGTACAACCCATCAGCTAATGGTCTGGCCGAAGCCTTTAACAAGACCATAATCAAGCTTCTTAGGAAGTTCGTATCTTCAAACAAGCACGACTGGAATGAAAAGTTGGACGAATGCTTATGGACGTACCGCACTACGAGTCGAACGACTTCGGGAAATATACGTTCTCTCTGGTGTACGGGAGCGAGACAGTTCTTCCATTGGAGACCCAGATCCCCTCACTTCGTGTGGCCCTTACTTACCGGTTGACGTCGGACGATAACTACCGCCGACGGCTGCAAGAATTGGAAGCTTTAGACGAGAAGCGTTTGCAAGCTCAACAAAGTATCGAGCTATATCAAGCAAGCATCTCTCGGGCCTTCAATAAGAAAGTTAGGAAGAGGACATTCCAAATAGGCGATCTCATCTTAGCCGTTCGCAGACCGATGGTCATGAATCACAAAACCGCCAGCAAATTCCATCCCAAGTGGGAGGGTCCATACATCATCGAGACCGTATTCTCCAACGGCGCATACCGACTCGCGAAGCAGAATGGAGACTTGCTCATGATGCCCATAAATGGCAAATTCCTGAAGAAATACTATGTATAAAGACATGCTGGTACTCCCTTAAACCACCAAATCTTCCAAGCTATCGAGTTATGTACACCAAGTACCTCTGAACTCATACTCTATTTTGCTCCGAGTGGATTCACATCGCATCTCCCTTAGTGGCGAGTCATGTATGTTGATACCTCTAAACTTTTACTCTAATGCTATATCACATAGGAAACTTCTTGGTCCTGATTATCGCGTATCACGTCCATATTATCTCTGATACCGATAGTCCCTTGACTTAACACCTGTTCCCAACCCGGTATAAAAGACATGGTGTTAAGACCACAAAACCTATCACGTCCATATTACCTCTGTCGGGTTTTGTCTCAAAATCTAATACTCATACCACCAGCGCAGAAGAGTAATAGGTCCACCAAAGATTATTCCTGATTATCGTGTATCACGTCCATATTACCTCTGATACCGATAGTCTTTCGACTTAACACCTGTATCCATCACAGGATAAAAGACATGGTGTTAAGACCACAAAACCTATCACGTCTATATTACCTCCATTGGATTTTGCCTCAAAATCTATTACTCGCACCACCAGTGCACAGAAGAGTAATAGGTCCACCAAAAGTTTTACGATTATCGTGTATCACGTCCATATTACCTCTGATACCGATGGCCTCTTGACTTAACACATGTACCCAACCTGGGATAAAAGATATGGTGTTAAGACCAGAAAATCTATCACGTCCATATTACCTCTATTAGATTTCGTTTCAAATCTATTACCCGCGCCACTAGTACGCAAAAGGGTAATAGGTCCACAGAAGTTATCCTAATCTACTACTCATACCATTGGAGCACAAAAAGAGTAATAGGTCCACAAAACACTATTTAAATCTATTGCTCGCATCTCCAGATGCACAAAAGGGCAGTAGGTCCACAAAAGTCCCCCAGTGGGATGTCCTTTATCAAAACACAAATGTTGTATTAGGCCCTCTAGTACAAGCACCACAAATACCACAAGAAAAGAATGGAGTGAATGTATTCTGTTTATTCAAAATCAGTTACATTCATAGGACTACGTCTCCAAAAAAAGGGGGTCCTTCATTTCTTTATCTAGACAGGAAGTAAAGGACTACATTGATGTCCAAAAGAAGCAAAACACAAACTACAGCTAAAGACAGATAGAAACACCAAGACAAAATACGGACATTTATTTTTCATACTCTCGGAAACAACAATTACATGGTGTCACAACCCGCACCCGAATATACGGGTACGAATACGTGGACCACGCCCAGCCTACGCCGCAGTATCGGCGGTAGAGCGCTGTCAAGTACCCGATACTAACTACAACATCTAAAGATCCATAACTAAAAATGTACTCATATCACATCACGAAAACTAAGGAAGATAAGACAAGAAATAATAACAATATCACTAGAACAACTAGAATCTACAATGATCATATGAGACAAGAATAAAACAGAGAAAAACTATACCAAAACTAAATAACTACCAGGCCTAGAACTCCTGAGAGACAAACCACGGTGAAGAATACCGAGAACCACCCCAGCTAGCAACATCCTGCAGTCTAATACTGAGGGCACAAGTACTCCTAAAATTTTGTCAACATATCCAGTCAGGATGGAACGAGCACAAATCTCAAATAATAGTTCTAATTAGACGATATTGAAAATATAGCAGTAAATAGATAGAATATACAAGAAATCATGAAATATACATATGAGTATCATGGCAAGGTAAGCTATAAATCTAGAGCTACAACAAGGCAAGTAAAACTGAGCATGGCATGTACAAGAATCAAGAATCATCTATCTAGGTGTGTGAGTACTAGTTTCAACATGTGGCCGACTTGGGTCTGCACAAGGTCTAATGATCCGGCCAATCATACGTGGAGTATAGGATTGGCTATTCAACAAGGTCTACAAGAATAAATAAGGTGGATAATGACCACACATCTACACTAATACTCCCCGTCCCCGATTAGTATAGTGGATCAAACCATGACACATTATGACACGCGATTCTCCGAGAGGGTAGCTAGCCTTCGCAGGAATCGTGTCTATATAATGCACAAGGAACAAGAAAGACTTGTATAAGATATATCAAGGAAAGCGAGGAATAACATCTCATGACGGGATCCAGATAAATACCAATCCGTATGAACAATGTGTCGAGAGAACAAGGATATCTACACTAAATACAAGAAACATAGACAATATCATAAAACAGAAATATTATCAGAGAATGTACTCGCCTGAGATCTGGTGGAATATGTCAACTGAGTCCAAGAACAGTGTCTCGAGGACCTATAGATGGAATACTGTATCAATATAAGGGTTTGGAAGTAAAATCAAGTCATACTAAGTCAAACTAGGTCAATGCAAGTCAAACTAGGTCAATCTAAGTCAAGGGTTGACTTACAGTTGACTTCTGGTCATAAGGTCAACCCTAGGTCAACTCTAGGTCAAACGTTGACTAATAGTTGACTTTGGGTCAACTGGTCAACTCTGGTCCAGTTCTAGTCAATTTTAGGCTACGGTTGACTTCCGGTTGACTTTTAGTCAAAATAGTCAACTGTGGTCAACCAGGATCAAAACTAGTCTAACCTATGTCAAATGTTGACTCCACTTCGACGTTCAGTCAAAGTAGTCAACCAAGGTCAGCACCTTCAATTTCAGTGGTTGTGAAATCACTGGAATCGATGGATCTCAAAATACAACAAAAGGAGAGATTATAATAATAGGGTGCAAACCTACATATGATGTCGAATGGTGAAACAACTATTACCAACGTGTCCAGAATGGTTAAATTAGCTAGGATAGCCTGCCCATAAGTCCAATTTGGACACAGGGGTAAAAAGGTAATTTTGGGTCAAAACGGTATCCGTGTCGGACCCACTTTGTACCAAAAAATGTACAAGAATACTAGTCTACTAAACCTAACAAATTATATGTCCACGAATCCAGAATGACGATACGAACCCAACGGTATATTCAGAATTGGATTCCGTTGACCCGATTTCAAATTGGTCCGTTGACTAGGACATTGAAATTCTGTTTTGCACGGAAAAGCATGTCGGAGCCAATGTCCTCAAAACTCAGCAAATTTTATGTCAACGAGTCCAGAATGACGAAACGAACTCAACGGTATGTCCAGAATTGGATTTCGATGAGCCGATCTCAAAATGACCCGTTGACCTG
Source organism: Iris pallida (assembly GCA_029216955.1). Lineage (NCBI taxonomy): Eukaryota > Viridiplantae > Streptophyta > Magnoliopsida > Asparagales > Iridaceae > Iris > Iris pallida. The sequence goes on from JANAVB010010604.1 coordinate 84,844, forward strand.
GATATTGGTATCCGACTTGCACCAAAATGCATGTCGGAACCAATGTCCACAAAAACCTAGCAAATTATATGTAAACAAGTCCAGAATGACGATACGAACTCAACGGTATATCCGAAATTGGATTTCGATGAGCCGGCATCAAAAAGTCCCGTTGACCCGGACTCTAGGGCCCGTTTTGCACCGAAATGCGTGCCAGAGCCCACGTCCTCCAAACTAAGCAAACTTTATATGAAAACGTGCCAGAACGGTTCCACGAGTCAATTGGTGATGTCAAAAATCGAATTCGGAGTCCCGGATTCAAAAATAGAATTTTATAAGTGTAAATTAAAGAATTCAGACGGTCAACTTTGGCGTCGAATTCGACCAACCGAACGTGCTCACAATGAAACGAAACTGGAGGGGTAGGAAGAGGGTTATACCAGCTTCCCATAGGAACTGGTAGCACGCCAGACGGAGCTACGATGGACGAGATATGAACCGACGAAGTTGGCTCCGCAAAACTGTCCAAAAATAACACAATTTAAACGGTCAACTTGGTGGCCGGTTTTGATGTATCAAACGACGAAATTAACGGACGAAAAGTGATGAGTGAAGGGCTATATACCGAGATTGAGACGAAAGAAACGGTTCGACGATCCAACGGTCAGATTTCTCAAAAAACGTGTGCGAAGTTGCTGCGACGAGACACCATTTCGGGATCTCGTTCGCGCGCGCGTCGACGGGATTCCGTGCAAAACGCACGAATCGCCTAGACGGCGCGTCCCGGAGGACTGTGGCCGCCACGGGAAGGTGCGCCCGGCCAATGGGGCCACGGGGGACCGTGCGGCGGCCGGCCACGGTGGCCCACGGCGGCGGCACGGCGTCGGTCGGTCGCGGCTACTGCTGCGCCTACTCGCTGCAGCTGCTGCTGCAGCACGCGCAGCCAGGGGCGGCGATGGCACGGCGGTAGCAGTCGTAGCGACTTGCGGCGGCGGTTGGTGGTAGCGTTAATGGTGGTGGTGGTGATGTTGGTGTTGTTTGCATAGTAGGGGAGTGGAAGTGGTTGTGAAGAAGAAGAATGAAGAAGAAGAAATAGAGATGATGATGATAAAGGAGGAGAATGGAGGGGGTTGTGTGATGAGGAGGGTGGTGTTCGGCTATGAGGGAAGAGGGGAGTTGGTGTGTGTGTGTGTGTGTTTATTACACAAAGATAGAGAGAGGGAGATTATATATTGTGTGTGTGTACAATATTAATGAGAGAGGGAGAGAGAGAATGTGATATTAATGAGAGAGAGAGAAAGAGAAAGTAGAGAGAGAGGAGGAGAGTGTTCCCGGCCACATGGGGAGGGGTTGGCTGTGAGAGGGGAGAGAGAAAGGGAGATGAGGATGGGGTGAGGTGTAAGGAGAGAGAGATATTAATATATATATATATATATATATATATATATATATATATATATATATATATATATATATATATATAATAGAAAGAAAATGAGATATTTATAGATAGAGATATTTAGAGAGAAAAAATATCAGTGGGGTATATGGGCAGTCATGATGGAGGGTAACATGGAGCTGGGGTTGGGTTCAGTAGAGCCGGATTGGGCCAAAATGGACTAGGTACAATAAATAAATTATTTTTAGGTATTTATAATCATGAATAAATAAGTAGCATGTGGGGGCTCAAATAAATAGGACACAAGTGTCAGGCGGGTAGTAGGCTTCGTGTGGGCCATGTCCATATTTGGGGTCGACTAGGTTGGGTCGATGTCGGGTCCCGAAATTAAATTGGAAGTCAGGTCACAAATTACGATAGATAATTAAATGGTCTAAATTGACCCGAAAGTTGTGCGAAGAAAATGAAGCACAAGAGGGTGTGTCTGAGTGGGACACAAAGGTCATGGGTGAAGAGCGTCTCGAGTAGATCAGGCATGACAAGTTGGTTTCAAGAAAAAGACTAGTCTAGTGTTCCTAAATTAAAAGTCATGGTAACATGCATATGATGATCAAGAAAAAGAGTGGGAATTTAATTAATAATTAAATGGTCTAAATTGACCCGAACTTGCGCGAAGCAAAAAGAGTACAAGGGAACAAGTTCGAGTGGGACACGATATACCAAAATGAAGGTAATCTTGTCCACTACAAAACTCATGAAGAAAGTTTCCAGAGATGAACATCCCTGACACTCCAAATATCAAAGGCATGGAAAAGAGCATTTAAAGATAAATTAAATAGAATAAATTATTTATTGAAACTAATTCAATCAGAAAAATTAAAAAAATTAACCCGAAATTCATGGTGCTCACATCCTACCCACTTTATAAAAATTTCGTCCTCGAAATTAAAATTATCTAATAGGTCCAGCTAAAACATACAACTGCTATGGCTACAGTACCCAATCTGCTACCCTTGTGATCATCTATGTTGTTTCTCTCTACATGTATTTTGGTTCAGGTTCAACAAGCTTCTTCCATAAAAACTATGTCTATTTTACCCCTAAGAATCTTCATATCAATAAGAACCTTTACATATACTCTAAAATATACGTCATCCTCGAGATACTATATATCAGCAATACTTGGCCGTCAACCAAAATTTCAATCTCAATAGCAATTTGTTTGTTTCATTATCCCATCCTAAGTATCTTTATCCTATTAATCACAAGCTCCATGAAATTATACATTCAAAACCTATTCTTGGCATTGAGCCTTCTCTCTTTTTACTCAAGAACTCCTGAATATAAATCCTCAAATTCAAATTCTAAATTCATTTACCGATTTATTTATTACCCAAGTACATATGTCCTTGTTTTGTTCCTGCTATCTTCCGATCTTGCACGCAATGTTATCTCCTTCTATTTCATTCTACATATCGATCTATCCTCCAATCATAAGTAAATGGTTTGTAGATAACCAAAAATCACTTGGTCATCACAGTCTTACAATGTTCAACCCTCGAATCTAAGCACAAGATTATAGTCCTAAATCCGTAGTCACAAAATATAATATTTTATTACTCCTTCTTAGATACCTTAAAATCAATCTATACTATTAAACTAATCATTCTTAATGGTTTCTAAGTTCACTATAGTCAGTCACTCATATCTGTCCTATAAGCTCAACCCAATGAATCCCTAGGAAAAATATACTCATCACAATCACACATAATAACATATTATCGTTACACTACAGAATCTGTTAACAAGGTCTGGCTATCCAATCATCAAAAATAGAAGGTAATAGGGGCCTAAGACTGGGTCTAGCAATCCATATCAATATTCAGACAAGGTAAGGGTCAAGCAAGACAGAAAAGATTGTCGAAATATTTCCAAGAATAGTACGAGGCCAAACGAGATGCATAGGACGTAGTCGAAGTAAAACTCAAGAACCATATACCTCCGTAATTATGTCACATGAAGTTACTATCGCGCTAGTGTGCATCTGGCTGCGATTAACTTCCTTGTTCCATAATACGACGATGGCTGCAGGGCACAGCTGTCACGCCAGATAATATAGGTTCCTGAACTTAACTTCGCTATTATCCGTGAAATATTTCCAAACAATTTTTGCAAAATAAAGGAGAAGATGTTAGTCAAAAAGCTTAGGGAGTGGTCCAAGTAGAATTCGAGAAACATAATTAACCATGAAGTCATACCTCGCCAGTATTTCTCTGGATGCAAACTCCCGATTCCGTAATACAAGGATAATATACTTTTCGAACCTTTCCTGAATCAACCCATGAGGCACTTTCAACAATTACCGGGAAAGACAAGAAGAATTATCCAAGAGGCTAGCGAAGAAGAGTTTAGTCAAATCATATGAAAGATGGAACACAAACAATCATGTTGAGAAAATCCTAATTGTGGCCGTAGGTAGACAGAGTTAACCAAGACGTGGAAGAATGATGATAAGAATTTGTTCTTGCTCATCCGGTCATAACAAAGTGATCCGATTTAAAATATAATCTGATAACCATATACGTCTTCCTGAAATTATGTTGTCAGAATTTTTGCCACGCTAGTAAGTATAGCTGCAATAAACGATGGAGGCCATAACTTGGGTGTACACCCTATAATTATGTCATCTAGATTCCTTACCACGCCAACCGGTATGGCTGCAAGAAAATCTAAATTCCATAACTAGGATAGTATATCCAATATCAGGCTCCACGTCCCTGTCGTGCTAGCTAGTATGATTGCGATAAATTCTAAACTCCATAAATAAAATAGACATTTATCGTCCTCATCAAATAAGTTTATCAGAATATCTTAACTCAATTCATAAAAATTGATCTTAGATGCAAAGTCAAAGTCAACAACGAACGAACATCAATATTCAAAATTCTACGACGAATCAAGAATAAGTAAATGGGAACTAGCGAAAACAGATTCCGATACAGGGTTTAGGAAAAGTTCTCAGGAGAAGTCCCAAAGGTACTATCTAGGTCAAGATTGAAAGTTCTGGAATATAATCTAAATAATCTCAACCTTGATTTAAGATTGGCAAATCATATTTGATTCTCAACCTAGAGGATATATAAGTTCAACTTATACCTTCCCCTTGGGATCCACAACTCATCCCAAGAAAGAATAAAGTTTGATGCGGACAATATTTCAAAAAAAAATTATGACGAATAGGAACAAGTGGGAAAAGATTTGAAAACTTTCGAAATAAGATTCCCAAGGTCATCCCTGGAATCTACCAAGAGTTCCTAATATGTGACGGAGTACAAAAATCCTAAAATATTCCATGACTCAACCTTAATCCTAGGACAGGCTCGCAGTAGTACAAATATGCTCAAGCACTACCACGACTTCGTATTAACTACAAAGACTGACCTGCATGGGCTACCACAAAAATATGCCACGACCCGCACCCGGATATACGGGTACGAATACGTGGACCACGTCCAGCCTACGCTGCAGTATCGGCGGTAGAGCGCTGTCAAGTACCCGATACTAACTACAACATCTAAAGATCCATAACTAAAAATGTACTCATGTGACATCACGAAAACTAAGGAAGATAAGACAATAAATAATAACAATATCACTAGAACAACTAGAATCTACAATGATCATATGAGACAAGAATAAAACAGAGAAAAACTATACCAAAACTAAATAACTACCAGGCCTAGAACTCCTGAGAGATAACTCACGGTAAAGAATACCGA
>JANAVB010010604.1:95000-117500 GCA_029216955.1 Iris pallida
TTCAAAATTAAGTCGTCGTTTTCCTACCGTCCTTACCCTTGATAGGGGGTTGCACGTCGGGATGAATGGAAGGAGAGTCCGCAGCTCTCGACGGAGAGGCGAGTCCCTTCCCTTTGGCCGCAGCACCGGTCGACTTGGAAGCTTTTTGGGGCCATGGCTAAACTGGGACATAAAGGATGACAAAGATGATGAAGATGAAGGAGAAGAAGATGGAAGAGAAAAATCTCTCTCCGAATGACCTATATTTATAAGGTTTTCGAAAGAGCGCCGTTTCGATTCTCGAGTCCATTAAAGATAATGATGACGTTTGGGGATTTTATCCTCAGTAACCGTCAGCTTTATCTCGAAAAGAGAACCCAAATTCAAAACCAAATCAAGACATTAAGTGCAGTAGTGACAGCTGGCAGTCTGATTGGATCTTTCTGCGGCTCAAGATCTCCATGTGGCTCAAGATTTCCCTGCGGCTTAACATTTCTCCAAGCTTCTTATTCAAAGTATTCCAAATTTATAATTTGAAAACTTTGAAGGGTGTCTTGTAGAAGCATGGAAAATAAGGGATTCATGCGGATCACAACTGACCGCATGAATACTTTGGGCCAAATTGGTCCGTATAAAGAGGAACCACATGACAGACTCGGCATGCTCCCTGTGGCCCATCTTCACTATCTCGAATTATATATCAAAAGCAACCAGGCTAATTTGGGCTACAGAAGGAAGAGTTACTTATGTGGCCAAGCTGGTCAGCCCTCCTGATAAAGCTGACAAACTCTATCAAAACTGACAGCTCTGACACTCTGACATAAAGAAGATAAGACCAGATAAAGGGTCCACGTTTCTGGACATAGTCATGCGGCCAGAAGGACTGCGACCCGAGCTGTATGAACCTTATGCGGCTTAATTTATGCGCTTCATGCGGCTATGGGTGTCTACAACCTGAGCCGCATGAGCTTTATGTGACCCAGAATATAGAATCTATGCGTGTCAAAAGTCCCTAAGCTACATGCGGACTGAGAAAGACTGCGACTTAAACCGCATGAGTCTTATGCGGCCCAGCATGGCCGAACACTAAAAGACCTATGTGACTCAAAATGACTCAAACAGATTGATCCTATCCTGCGATAGGACACGTGGCAGGCTGACCAAGTCACAACCACCCAGATTTGCTGCAACAAAATCTCAACAAGTCACCAACTGAAAGCCAAAGAGCGGGTCTTTGTGTGCTGTTGTAGCCACGTGGTCACGTAGCCATCTATGCGGCTCAAAATATCTATCACTATAAATAGCTGGGTACCAAACCTATGCAAAAGGCTGGCAACCTACGAAGGACAATTTCTTCAAGATCAAGGACCGTGTCAGATAGTCAAAGGAGTAAGACAGATTTGCTACACTTTTCCGAGCCTCCATCGTCGCCTCCAGAATCAAAAACTAAACAATTGTACTTAGATTGTTTCCTAGGATTTCTTTCTAGGCTTTTTCTTGTACAAGCGAGTTTGCATTCAAGTTCAATTCGTCTGTAATTTTTGTTCTTGATATTTAATGGCAAACAATATATAGTAATGATATTTTGGTAACTATCATATTTTTATTAATGCTTCTCTCACTCAAAATTGTCAATCAAACACTCCCCACTTAACTGCACTTAACTCCCATTCACTTAACCGTACTTTACATCTTTTTTCCCCTCAATACAAGCAGACCCTTAGAGATGGTTGAGAATGGTTGCTTCCTAGTTATGGCCAACAAGAAAGTGAAGGAAGAAAGAAGAAGGTGGTGGTCAGATGGGTTTAGGCTGAAGGTAAAAGATTGTAGTGGTGGGTTGGCATTTAGGGACGAGGAAGAATGAAGAAGATGTTGTAGTTGATTAGGGTTTAGAGAGAAGGAATGAGAGACGAAGATGGTGGTGGGTCCAGATTAGGGGGCTAGGGATGTATTTTTTGTTTCTCTTTATCTTGAGGGTTATGATTGTTGGGTTTTGGCCTTTTTGGTTTTAGAACTTTACTCCCACATTGGCTTGGCCAAAGGAGGTGTATCTCTATATATTAGCTATGCTCTTTTAGAGATGCACTTGTGGTGTGGAGGTGCACATGGGTATGCCATGTGGGGTTATTTTTCAAATAGAAAAAAGACTAAATCAACAATTGAAAACATTCATGCTTTTCGCTCTTGGGAAATTTATTTCCATTGGAGCTAAGCCCCATAGGGGCTTAGTGACTCGGACTCGGACTCGGACTCGGACTCATAGGCTCATGAGGCGTAATGTGACATTTTGTTGGCGCACTTTGCACTTAGCACGTCAGCATCGTCGCTAGGCACATAGTGCGCTTAAGTAGCGCTCGTTGCACGAGCCACTTGCGCTGCCAATTGGCGCTGCCAAGTGGCGCGCCCAGTTGCACATCCAGTTGCGCGTCTAGTTGCACGGCCAAATGGTGTGTCCAGTTCCGCGACCAAGTTGCACGGCCAAGTGGCGCGTCCAGTTGTGCGGCCAAGTGGCGCGTCCAGTTGCACGGCCCAGAGGCGCGTCCAGTTGTGCGACCGAGTGGCGCGCCAGTAGGCGCTGTCTGTTATCGCGTGGTTGGCACAGGTTGGCGCAAGTTGTGCGTTGTACAAGTGGCGCAGATGGCGCGCTGTGCGCCCTTTGGCTCAGATCGTGTCTGTGCACGATTGAGCAATTATCGCATGTTCGAGACGGTTTCTTCCCACATCCCGAACATGTTGCTAACGGGCGGTTACAATGCGAGGCTATATAAGCTTCCTTGCTCTCTCTCTCAAGATACAAGTTTAGAATTCATATAAGGCAGAAGTATTTTTTAGCACCATTCCCTACGTGTTTCCACAGAGTTTGAGAGTGAAGAGAAGCAGTGCATCAGCGCCACTTAGTGCAGGAGTCCGTGCGCCTTCTGAGGAGTCAGAAGAGCAGAGTGTTCCTAAGTTCTTCGTCGAACTTGCTGGTTCCTTGAAGCTGTTCATGTGGGGCGAATTAAGCTTTGAGCAACGGTGATCATTCACCCCAGCAGACCATCTTCCATCTTTCGCCTGTCATCGCTACTGCTGTTAGCATTTCGATTCGTACCTTCTGTTTAGAAGTTCTACTATTATTTGCTACTATTATAAAATCTTTTTAGATTATCGTAATCCAGAATCCTCCTAGGATCTCTGTTGTGTACTTTCTTTGAAGTGTTGCGTTAAAATATTATGTTTACAATTATTTTATTTTCTCAGTTTTCTATCAAAAATTGTGCCCCGGTAATAACAATCTCAAAGCTTAATTGCTACGATGAAAAACTTTCGTGCTTCGCTAATCAATCCTAACTTCTCTAAGTTAGAACAATTTGATGGTGAGCACTATCAAATCTGGAAAAGAAAGGTTTTTCTCAATCTTCAATTCTCTGATGTTGATCACGTACTGATTGAGGAGGAACCTACTGTTCCAAAAACTGGATCTGCTGCCGCAATCACTACGGCTGCTAAGAACCAGAACAAGTAGAGAAGGGACAATAGCATTTGCAGGCTAATGATCCTAAATGCTAAGGAAGATCCCCTTGCCGAATCTTATTCAAAGAAGACTGTTGCTAGAGAGATTTGGGAGTCTCTGGAGAAACTTTATGACAAAGATAAGAACCGGAGCAAGATATTTCTTGTTGAGAAATATCATAAGTGGTTCTTTGAAGACGAAAAGCCAATGCTGTCGCAGGTAAAGGAGTTGCTGAAGCTGCGACAAAAGTTGGAGGATGAGGCGATGTCCCTTACCGACAAGTTTGTGGTTGGTGGGATCGTCTCTAAGCTCTCTGCTGGTGAAGCAAGTTCTATGTAAACATGCATAAGAAGAAGTTGGAGATTTCTCTCGAAGATCTCCTACAGGAAGTGTATGTTGAGGACCAGATACAGGCTCAACTGAAAGTGGACGCACTGTCCAAGCAATTGGCTAACGCCAATATGGTTCATACCAGGGAACCAAGGGGAAAGCAGACAGCTTTCCACAGCAAGAAGAAGGATCCTAACAAGCTGAAAGTCAAGGGGACTTCCTTCAAGCAAAAGAAGCCAAAATCCCATTTGGCTTGCTTCAAGTGTGGCAAGAAAGGCCACTTCAAAAGTGAATACAAATCCAAGGCCAAGAAATCAGTGCAAGGTGAGCCTAGTAAGGTCCCAATGATCACTGATGTTGTTGCTATGATTGCGCAGGTCACTGCGGTTGGGGCTGATTCTGACTGGTAGGTAGACACTGGCGCCACTTGCCATGTCTGTTCCAGCAAGGAGTGGTTCACCACCTACACACCTACTTCTGAAGTGGTTGTTGTAGCGAACCAGGCACAAGCTGAAGTTCTCGGGGTCGGGACGGTGGTGTTGAAGCAGACTTCTGGCAAGACTCTGACGCTTCAAGGTATGAAGCACGTACCTGCTATTGCCAAGAACCTGATCTCAGGGGGCCTACTCTGCAATGCAGACCTCATGATGGACATCAATGCTGGCCATATGGTGATGTCTATTAAGGGAACATATTTCGAAAAAGCTTTTTATACCGAAGGAATGTTCAAAATTTAGCTTGTAAATCAGTCCAATGTAATTAATGCAATCACTCATTCTGCTTATACACTTGAGTTATGGCATAATAGGCTATGACATGATTATTGTAAACGAATAAACAAAATGTCTAGTCTAGGACTTATTTCCAAGTGTGAGGGTAAGGTAGAGAAATGTGAAGTTTGTACTCAAACGAAGATCACAAGGAAACCCTTTCCTCGAGTTTATCGAAGTACAGATCTTCTGGAGTTGATACACTCTGATATCTGTGACTTCAAACAATTCTCTACAAAGGCCGGGATAAAGTATTTCATAACCTTCATCGATGACTTCTCAAAGTATACGTTCGTCTACTTGCTGAAGGCTAAAGACGAAGTATTCGAGAAGTTCAAGGAGTTCAGAGCCGAAGCTGAGCGGCAGATTGGACAACAACTCAAAAGAATAAGAAGTGATCGAGGTGGGGAGTACAGGTCTCATGAATTCGTATTGTTCTGTAAAGAACATGGAATTATCAATGAGACTACGGCTCCGTACTCTCCTCAATCAAACGGAGTAGCAAAGAGGAAGAACAGAACATTAACAGAAATGATTAACTCAATGTTGTTGACTGTGGGTCTTCCAAAGTGCTAATGGGGAGAAGCTGCATTGACAGCCACTTTTATTCTAAATAGAGTGCCTCATGCAACTTCAGATATTACTCCTCATGAACTCTGGTTCAAGGTCAGATGTAACTTGAATGTCATTCGAGTATGGGGGTATCTGGCATATGTCAAGCTTCCAGATCTGAAGATTCAGAAGCTTGGGACAAGGACAACAAAGATGATCTTCTTGGGGTATGCCGAGAAAAGTGATGCTCGAAGATTTTTTGATATTGTGTCAAATCATATCATTGAATCTTGCGACACAGAATCTTTTGAAGACAAAGTTGCAAGGCACAAGAATATTGTTCTTGCGGATATTCCGGAGAATAATGACGGTGCGCAAGAAACTGAAGTTTTCAATAAAGAAGTAGTCCAAGAAGATGTTATTGAAACAACGGTTGAACCAGAACTTGCTGAGCCGTCAGCGAAGCGTGTGAGGAGGCCGAAGGACTTCGGAAGTGACTTTGTCACCTATCATGCGGAAGCATATCCGCTTACCTATGATGAGGCGATGAAGAACAGAGACGCAGTTTTTTGGAAGGAGGCGATTGATAATGAAATTGATTCCATCATCTCAAATAACACTTGGATGTTGGTTGATCTTCCTGAAGGAGCAAAATCCATCGGATGCAAATGGATCTTCAAGAAGAAGATGAAAGCAGACGGAACTATTGACAAGGTCAAGGCTAGGTTGGTAGCCAATGGGTTTTCTCAGAAGCAGGGGATTGACTACTTTGACTCATTTTAATTCTTGTAATTCATTGAAAAATAAGAATCAGACTATGCTATCTCCGTTGTATTGAATTGAACGATTCACTCTTCTTTTGTAGGATTCAAGCACAATTCATTAAACAGTTGTAGAAATAGACTACTGTATCAGCATATCCCTGGCCAGTGGTACAATTGCTGTAGATTTGTGCTCGAGATCAAAATTTCCTTCTGCTTCTTGATTTGGAGGAAGATTTGTATACTACAAGAATTTCTCCAAGCCATAAATTAGGTTCTGCAAAAGCGCGGAGTAGTTAAGAGGCTGATACTCTTAGCAACCATATGAAAAGAGGAAGAGGAACGGACCCAGAAAGCATACTGCTTACCTTCAGGCGCACCACCTTCCTGATGGCTAAGATTAATCCCGGCATGAGGCTCTCGACACTTGTGATGTTGTGGTTCAGGGTGTAAACCTGTGGTGACTTTGAAGCTTGATTCACATTGCTTATTGTAAAATATTTATATTGTGGAGGAACGGAGCCATACCTCGCCAGGACCAGAGAAGTGGACTGTTGTGCTCGAAGAAAGTCCAGGGAGAACCAAGCTGTGGACTCGAATGCCATCTTCACCTAAGATTTGCCCCCTTGCCTTGGAATAACACAACAAATTACTTCTTTCCTCAAATCGAGAATTTAGGTGCAAGATATTACGGACTTCAGTTTACAATTTGTTAAAATGAAGAAGTTCCCCAAATTAATTTCTGTAATTTCAGTTAGATCTGCAAATTCCTAGTTCCATTTCTATACTGCTGCATAAAGAAACATAAGGGAGTACTGCATCACACACTGTGTATAAAGTTACTATGCTTGTTAGGAAAAACAAGATTTTATACGATTCATGACTTGTGTAATCTCTGGTAGCTTGTCAAGGGCTCATCATGTTCATTATATATAAAGCATGGGTGTTATCCATGAATTTATTCACATCATTTTTTTTTTCGTAATCAGCAATATTGAATTCTTGAATATGCATTGGAAGAAAAGTTGAGGCGAGTAGGTTCATGTGCTTTTGCATGTGGAAGTAACATCGACTATATGAAATTATGTAGGGAATTCTGGTGATAAATCAGGCTTACTGGAACATCTGTTGAGATATCTCCTGTATTGTATAGCTGGCCTAGGTTGGAAAGATTGTTGGCAATTTGGATTGCGTCTGGTGAAGGGAGGTCCTGCCATTAGAATCAAGTAGTCAAACACACTTGTCGACAGACTATACTATAAACTCGGACACAATTGTTGACACAAAAACAATTTGATATTGTTCTGTCATGTACATTCTGTAGCTTAATAATGGTTAACTGTTATTTGAGCTTACTGATGGATCGGCCCTTGATTCGACGATCTCAACGTTGTTGTAATGGAACGAGGCCGAGATTGCAGCTTGCTGGAGCAGTACCGAGCCGATAGATAGGGTCGGCGCAATGAGACAGCCCTAGGAAAAAAAAAAATTCAGAAGATAAGATAAGAAAGAAGTCGGAAGTCTGATGTTACATTGGGTAGAAGATGAGCTCACCATGCTGGCCTTGTCGCAAAATGCTGACAGTGCGCTTACTGTGTCTAACTGAAGCTTAGGAACATGGACTACACTTCTCAAGCCAAAGGCTGCTGCCTGATCAAAATTGAAGACAGATTGGGAGATTTTGTGAATTAGTTCATAAATCATGTAACCTTCCAAAGTTGCTTCTTCTGCTTTGAAAAGCACCTGCTTATTTTTTAATAAAATCAATTGGTAGAAACTACAATTTTGGCCTTTTATGGGCTTCTTTTGAAAGTAGGGATAGATTGATAGGTCGACAAAAATACTTTTAGCTTTTTAAGAAACCCCTTGTTATAATTGTAAAATTGACCTTTTTCATTAATACATGTAAAATTGACCTTTTTCATTAATACATGTTATATGATTCAATCATTTCCGATAATTTCAGTACAGAAAATCTTGTTTTTTAATTGCTTTTCACAGTAACTTCTCATCATGTAGCTACCAAACTTGGTTTTATCAACCCAAGTAACCACAAGTCTAATCACAAAAGGAACATTATTGTCAACATGCAAAAGAATGGAAACTACCTGCTTAACATTGTCAAAAACTGAGGATGGGCTGGTGAAATCCACCACAACTCCTGTTGCTTTCGACTGTCGAAGGGGAAAGAAAGAAACAAGGAATGGATGAATGAATGTATCAAGAACACACAAACACAAGCATATACAAAGGTGTATATGAAAGATTTGACATTGTACTTGAGAGATGGAGCCTAAGACCATTGTGAGGTCATTGAGAATTGGAACCTCTAATGCCTCCTCCATGCCACTCATCTTCACATGCACGTGAAACCAGAATCACAACAGTACTATTATCTGCGTGAAACATAAACAAATTATGGAGAATGGAGAGAGGGAGAACCTTCCCGGCGTCTTCCCCGACTAAGCGACTATCGACGGCGCCAGCCAACTCCATTCCTCTAGCTTTTGTCACCGCAGCGATCGCGGCCCTTCCGATGTCCTTGGTCGCACCGTTGATCACTACCTCTTTCCGTTAGGAAGAGCGTAAGCATACATAATGCAGTAACTTAGTGCTTTGTATTGTACAACGTACGTATATAGTTCGAAAGTGACACAGAGAGGCTAGAGCTTGGGGGGATGAACATAATTGCATGTACCTTGATGGTATTTTGCGAGGTCTGCATTGTGCAAGAGATGGTGGTGGTGGAGGTGATGGCATTGGTGGTTCTTGGAATGTTCTTCTTGATGTGAAGATTGATGTTTTGAAATGTTGAGTAGCTAAGAGAAGGCATGTCTTCTCACTATGGTTTGATGCGGTAGGAGTGGGAGTGTAGGAAGGAGGTCTTGCTCTCTTACTTACATAATGAGCGTTGGAAAGCGAGGACCTTATCCTCTCTTTTTTACTTGACCCAGAAATGTTTGTCAAGCTCAACTAGAGTTTTTATTTGTTTTTCTTGTGATCAAGGACAGCTTAGTGCATCCCACACCCCCACCCCACCCCACCCAACCCCACGCCACCCTAATTTGTGGTAAAGATCATATTCCTAGAAAACAAATCTAGCATAATATAAGCACAAAAAATAAATCTACAATTGTCATAGCTATTTTGCCCAAGGTTCACTCCCTTAAAAAATGGGCCATAGAGTAGATATATTGTCATGTTTTCCTTTTATTGATATGTTTTCCCTAAGAATAGTTAGCCTACAATATGACTTTCCTTCGTACACTTGACGTGTACTTCATCTTGAACCTAATGAAAACTATCTTTAATGGGACTTATTCGACTTCGCGTTTCATTTTCTAAAATGGGATAAGAGTCTTGGCTATCTATCATATCAAATTTTTCAGTAGGAATTTTTTTGTACGACGTCCTCCAACTTTCCAAATCTTCTTAGTCCTTTATGGGAACAAGTCTTTGTTATTTTCGAAACAGATCTAAATGGAGGAACGATTAAAAAATTAAAACTTCTTGCAAATAAATTTGCTCTCTATTCTGATTTAGCAACGATCAGAAACAAAGACCTCTTGCAAATAAATTTGCTCTTTGTTCTGATTAAGTAGGATTTTAGAGACTTCCTGCAAACAAGTATGCTCCCCTAACTTTCAAAATCTACTCGGTGAAGAAGAAGAAGAAGAAGAAGAAGGAAGAAGAAAACAACTCTGCTAGGGTGATAAGAATCACCGTTCCTCAAAGTACCGCGATCTAATTCCAGAAGCCAGTAAGCTTTGAGGGAACTTCTGCAACGCTCGTCGTCACCTCTTGTACGAACTCGCCGAACTCCTCCGGGCTCTGAAGGCAGTGGCCACAAGGGGGTGAGCATATAACGGTTGAAAACCAAACACCGAACCAAATCAAACCGAAATATGACAAACGGTTCAGTTTTTTGGTTATCGAATCAATTTTCGGTTTGAATATTTAAAATCTTGAAATAACGGTTTGGTTTTCGATTCTTGATCCGAGTAACCGAACTGAACCGAAAACCAATTTAGATTTAGTAGTTTGTCAAACTACCCTAAATCTATATATAGTAACATTTTTTTACCCCTAACTGAGTGCACTCTCTCCACCTATTCTATGTCTGTACTTCTTTGAGCAATCTTGCTCTTCCCTCAATCTGTATATACTAATATTTTTCACTCTCCATATTGTAATAATTCATAAATACAACATTGTCATATTTTTTTAAAGATTTGTTATTTAAATAGGCCTATTTGCTAAAAGTTTGAAGGTCTGACCCATTGGTCCATGAAATTGAACCCACCAAAAATCGAACAGAATTAATTTGGTTCACTTTCTTTATTTTTTTATAAAAACGGTTTGATTTTCGGTTTTGAGAGATACGGTTTATGGTTATTTTGGTTTTTATATATTCGGTTCGATTTGAACCGAATCAAACCGTTGCTCATCCCAAGCGGCCACACAACTCTCTTCGTCTCTTAATTTTGGAGTAAGTCCTCAAAGGAGGCACGAAGAGAGTATTTATAGAGTTGGATGGAAAACCTAACTCTAATCCGGGTCGCCAAATGATTTCTAAAATATAGGAGCGAATAATGGAAAGATGACTGAATTAAATTCAAATCCCACAAAAGATGAATCTGAATAATTGACTCAATCTTTCCATAACCGTTCAAATCTTCCAATAAACCAGATTATGCGCCAACAGTGCCATGCGCCCAACAACACATCAGCCTATGCACCAGTAAGCAGCCGCTCAGCAGCACAGGTACGCAACCCTTCATGCATGTAACCTTGTAGCAGCACATGCGCATATACGTGCCTAATCCGCACATGCCCCCGCACATGCCTCCGTCGATGCGCCTACCCATGTTCCTAGCCCATGTACCTAGCGCATGCGACTCGCGCATAACGCGAGCGCAAGAGTGGATCAACAATGCACAAAGCGACATGCGCCGATGTGCCCCTACTATACATGCTCCTGCCCATGCCCTCACCGATGCGCCCATCCTTGTGCCTAGTCCATACGCCTAGCGCATAAGACGAGCAAACAAACGCTCAACTGCCCACAAAGTACCATACGCCAATGATGACGTGCTAAGTACAAAGTGTGCCAATAAAGCACAACTTTGCATCCTTGAGCCCAAGTCCGAGTCGCTAAGCCCCTTCAGAGCTTAGCTTCTAAGGGAATAATCCCATGAGCATGACAAAAAGCATATATATACTTCATTGAGGAGGTAATCCTTTTTCCATTAGAAAAACACTACCACATAGCAACCATGTGCCCGACCCACCCCATTTGCACATCTAAACACAAGCAAAGCTATATGTTGAGATACTCACTTTTTGGTGTGAGTAATGCAGGATTATTTTCCTAGAAACAAAGGCATAGAACCAACAATTTCCTACATATCTTAATACGTGGGTTGAGCATTCCCTACAGTGATTATCCATCATGCATTACGATAGATATCGCTTCGACTTGAATCTTTCCGCATGGGATAAATAACCGCATGATACAAGAATTG
This sequence comes from Iris pallida, assembly GCA_029216955.1. Classification (NCBI taxonomy): domain Eukaryota; kingdom Viridiplantae; phylum Streptophyta; class Magnoliopsida; order Asparagales; family Iridaceae; genus Iris; species Iris pallida. The sequence goes on from JANAVB010010604.1 coordinate 106,411, forward strand.
ACTAAGCCTTGAATTCTGCAACAAAACTGTCATTCTTTTCACTCACATAATAACATCAACTGTGCTTCTAGCTGCACATTAAAGGCCCTATGTCTGCCTAATTTTTGTGTATGTATATTGGGTGTCTATAAGCTTTTCCTCAAAAGACGGCCTATATCAATTTACATACACTCTGGTGAGTTATTTTAAAGAGTCTTGGTAGGAAGTCTTTCGCTTCCTTGCGATTCTACGCCGCTCTGACGTGGCCCAAAGCAAAGGCTATACCTCATGATGGTGTCATACCACCGTAGCATGAGGGCCACCCTCTTTGTAGTGCCAATCTACCTAGCATGAAGCCTTTCGCTTCCTTGAGATGTTACGCCACAATAACATGGCTTGCAAAATCGAGACTTTACCCTTGGGTACCTCTATGGTGTCACACTACTGTAACATGAGCCCAACCTCTTTATAGTGCTTTCTACCACTCTTTATTTTACAATATTAGGCCACTTGTCTATGTGCGGTGCTACGACATTGTGACATAGGCCGAAGACGAGGCTTTACCCTCATGAGATACCTCTTGGTGGTGTCACTCGACTGTAGCATGGAGTATTATGCTCCTTTGTAGTGATGCTCTACCCTGCTTCCTGTAAATCACGTCGGACATTCCAAATGTCCGAGAACCCATTAAGGATTCCAAACCATCCTCCCACAGGACTTTGTGCTATACAAAGAACAAATAGTAGACAACAATAATTTTGGATCTGTAACCCCTTAAAGTCTCAAATGACTACCCACTATTCCTGATATTATCCTAGTAAATGGTCTATCCTTTAACCAAAAACTAGATGCCTAATAGATTTTTTTTTGAACTAATAACATAAAACTTTATGGTAGAATTACAAAGACACAATATCAGAATGTCTTCAAGCCATTTTACTTGTTATGTCTTCGACCAACAGGAGCTCGATACCTTTGGTGAATGGATCTACCAAATTCTCCTGACTCCGAATATCAACCATGACAATGACTCATCTTTTGATAAGATTATTCATTGACATGTGCCTCAATCGTACAGTCCTCTTCTTTCTATTAAAGAGGTCATTTGATGCCACCACTACTGTCACCTAGTTGTCATGGTATATCGGTACCATCGGAATCTGCACACCAACCAATAGAAGATCATATATGAGCTCTCGAAGATATTCTATTTCATATGCTGCAGTCTCCAGTGCATAGAACTTAGATTACTTAGAAGAGTGTGAGAGCATAGTCTGCTTCTTCGACTTATACGATATAGCAACTCCGCCCATGAAGAAGACATATCCTCTTGTGGACCTTTCACTCTCTACTTCTGAGCACTAGCTTGTAGCACTGAAAGCATTCAACTACTATCGAATCTCCGCAGTAGTATAGTACATACTTCTGAGTCCTCTTGAGGTATCTCATTACCCTCTTCATCTCCACAACTACATTACTCGTGAACCGACTTAGCATTCCTACGACAAAAGCTACGCCATGCCTTGTAGCAGTAGTCACATGCATCAAACTTCGGATGATGCTTGAATACTCCAGATGTCTGACACTTTCCTTTGGATTTAGCTTTAGCTTTTATCACACCTATACGGCGTATCAATCCCTGGAAGATACTGATACCCATAGCATGTAAGCATCTTCTCAATGTAATGAGACTGTGACAATGCCACTCCAGTTTTTGTCTGGATGATCTTTATCCCAAGGATAACATCAGCTTCCCATAAGTCCTTTATGCTGAACTTAGACGAGAGGAACTTCTTTTCCTTTGTGACATATGCTAAACCTGTACCCAAGATCAGCATGTTGTGTACGTACAAACAAATAATAACTTCTCTCTTGTCAGCAAAATTTGTGTACACATACTTGTCCGTCTCGCTGACACTGTAGCCGTTTGATCTTATGACTTCTTCAAACTTCTCATGCCATATCTTGGAAGCTTGCTTTAGGCCATATAACAATATTACCAAATTACAGACTTTTCCTTTAAGGTCCTTGATGACAAATCTTCTAGATGTTGCATGTAAATCTCTTTGGTCAACTCACCATTCAGGAATGTTGTTTTAACATCCATCTAATTAGTAACTAGCTTATGAATTGTACTTAGAACAATAAACATCATGATCGTCATCCGTACTACTGGAGCATATATGTCAAAATAATCGATCTCCTGCTTTTGAGAAAATTCCTTGGCTACCAGCCTTGCCTTGAACTTGTCAACAGTTCCATCGACTTTCATCTTCTTCTTGAAGATCCATTTACATCAGATCGATTTTTCTCCTTCAGGTGGATCAACTAATATCCATATTTGTTAGAGGTTATCGAGTCATACTCATCATTAATAGCCTCTTTCCAGAAGATAGAATCTCTGGTCTTAATTGCTTCATCATAGGTGACGAAATCCTCTCCAAAGTCCTTATGTCTCCCTACTCGCTTAGCGACAAGTTCTGCGAGTTCTGTTTCAATTGTTGTTTCTGTAATAATAACTTCTTCTTGGATTACATCTTCATTAGGAGCTTCAGTCTCCTGCACACCTACACTATTCTCTAAAAAGTCTGCGAGAATAATGTCCTTGCGCCTTGTAAATTTGTTTTCAAAAAAATTTGTATTGTAAAATTTAATGATATAATTTGATTCAATATCAAGGAACCTCCAAGCATCACTCTTCTCAACATGACCCAAAAATATTGTCTTTGTAGTCCTTGCTCCCAGCTTCTGAATCTTCATATCCGAAAGCTTCACATACGTCGGACACTCCCACCATCGAATGACATTTAAGTTGGGTCTAACCTTGAACCAGAGTTCACGAGAAGTAACATCAGAAGTTTCGTACAGTACTATATTCAGAATGAAAGTAGACACAAGCACAACTTCATCTAGAAGCAATTTAGAAACCCGCAGTTAACATCATTGAATTCATCATCTCTGTTAACGTTCTGTTATTCCTTTTTGCAATACCATTTGATTAAGGAGAGTTGGGAGCAGTCGTCTCATTGATAATTCCATGTTCTCTACAAAATGATGCGAATTCATGAGACCTATATTCTTTACTTCGATTAATTTTGAGTCTCTTGAGTTGCTGTCTAATTTGATGCTCTGTTTCAGCCTTGAAGTCCTTAAATTTTTCGAACGCGTTATCTTTAGACTTGAGTAGATAAACGAAATATATTTTGAGAAATCGACGATGAAAGTAATAAAATACTTTATCTGGCCTTTGTGAAGAACTGTTTGAAGTCACAGTTATCTGAGTACACAAACTTTAGAAGATCTGTACTTAGGTTTACCCGTTAGAATAGTTTTCTAATGATCTTCGTCTACGCATAGACCTCATACTTCTCCACCTCCTTATCCCAACATTTGGAGATAAGCCCTAGACTAGACATCTTGTTAATTATTTTACAATGAGCATGTCCTAGTCTATTATGCCACAAATCAAGATAATAACAAGAAAAGGAGACTGCATTTATTATCTCGATAGAAGTTAAGTTAGAGTTTGAACATCCCTTCGGTACAAAATACTTTTCTGAAGTATGTTCCTTTATAAGACACAACCACCTGACCAGCGTTAATGTCCATCCTCAAACCTTCATTGTAGAATAGACTTTCTGAGACCAAGTTCTTGGCTATAACCAGTACATGCTCCACATCTTGAAGTGTTAGCGACTTCCCTCAAGTCAGTTTCAGTACCACCATTTCGATCTCCAGAACTTCATCGTGTGTTCGGTTCGCCACCATAACCTTCTCAAAAAGAGGTTTGTATATGGTAAACCACTCCTTCTTAGAGCAAACGTTGCATGATGCCCTAGTGTCCATTTACTAGTTCGTGTCAATACTAGTCGAGTCAACCTGCACAATCATAGCAACCAAGTTAACCTCACCTTGCTTTCTGTTTAGATTTTTTTTCTTCCAGTAATTTTTAAAGTAGCCTTGCTTGCCTCAATTGAAACAACCTCCATAGTCATTAGATTTTATCTTGTACTGAGACGACTTCACCTTCAGATGGAGAACGTCATTCTTTTTATTGTAGGGAGCCTTCTGCTTCCCCTTAAAGTATCCTCCTTGCACTAAGTTAGCCTTGGCCATCTGTTTGGGCTAGGTGTCCACTTTGAGTTGAGCTCTCAACTCATCTTCACCATGTATCCAGTGCAAGAGGTGCTCAAGGTCCACATCCATCTTCTTGCAGTGCATGTCCATAATGAAATCGCTTCACCCTAGTGGGAGCTTGGTGATAATACCCGACGATGAAAGCATCAACCAAAGGAAATATATCTTTCGTAAGTTTCTGACGTAACTTAAGAAATTTCTTGACTTAAGGCAACATCAAACTGTCGTCCTCAAATCGCATCCTCCAGACCTTTTCGGTCACGTGGATCTTGTTTCTGTTATCATATGCCTTGTAAAGATTCTCCACAAAATCTCAAACATTCTTGGCATTGACCGTCATGTTGCATGACTCTACAAAAGAGTCCTCTATTGAGTTCAAGATAAACAACTTGCAGAGGTTGTTATCGCTCCTATGCTTTGATTGCAAAGCAGTGGCCTCATCAACCTTCTAGCATTTTCACCTTCTAGAATTAAAGGCTCAGAATCAATCGACATATAGTCCACGCTAACGAGTTGAAGATTAAGGCTAACATTTCTATTCCAGATATTGTAATGCCTCCCGTCAAACTTCTCACGTTTGTTAAAACTTCTATCGAGAAGGTTTGCACAGTTGTTTTCCATCGGATCTAGATATTGCTTTGAGATTGTTATTTCTGAAGCAGATCTAGATTGAAGAACGTTAGAAAATTGAGACTTTTTGTAAATAAATTTGCTCTCTATTCTGATTTAGCAATGATCAAAAGCAGAGACCTCTTGCAAATAAATTTGCTCTCTGTTCTACTTAAGTAGGATTTTAGAGACTTCCAGCAAACAAGTTTGCTCTTCTACTTTCCAAAAGACACTCAATGAAAAGAACAAGGAAAAACATAACTATATTAGGGTGATGAGATTAACCGTTGCTCAAAAAAGATTCGTCCTACCGCGAACTGCTTCCCGGAACCAGCAAGTTCTGAGGAAATTTTTGGAACGCTCGCTGTCACCTCCTGTATGAACTCGTCGAACTCCTCTAAACTCTGAAGGTAGCGGCCAAACAACTCTTTTGTCTCTCAATTTCGAAGTAAATCCTCAAAGAAGGCACGAAAATAGTATTTATAAAGTTGGGTGGAAACCTAAACCCTAATTTTGGCCGCCAACTGATGGCTAAAAGATAGGCGAGAATAATGAAAAAAATAACTAAACTAAATTCAAATCCTATAAAAGTTGTATCTGAATAATTGACTTAATCTTTCCATAAACGCTCTAATCTTCCAACCGGTCAGATTATACGCCAACAATGCCCATGCAACCAACAACACATCAGCGTAGCCCCGATGTGCGCAACAGCGCATGCGTGCATACGCATAAACATGCATATGCGCATATCCGTGCATGCCCCCGTGCATGCTTCCGTGCATGCCCTCTATTACTGTCACCCCCACTTTCCTGAATAGGGCTAATATGGTCACTTATAATATTTTATTATTTAAATATTATTGTTAGTGTTTTTATATTATTAGTTAAATAGGTATTTTATTGATAGAGTTTTTATTTATAAAAGCTTTAATATATTTAATAAATATATAAAATAAAATATTTAGTTTTTGTTTATAAATAAATTCTGATTTTATATATATATATATATATATATATATATATATAAATATATATATATATATATATATATATATATATAAAATATATATATATATATTATATATATATATATATATATATATATATATATATATATATATATATAAGGTTTAATGAAAAAGAAAAGAAAAAAAAATCAAACATAAAACAAATGCACACACACACAACTTTTGAACAAGGCAGCAGTAGCAAATCGAGCGCCCCCCTTTTCCTTATTTAAGCCGACACCCGAACCCCTTTCGTATATATGTGTTATAGAGAGAGAGAGAGAGAGAGAGAGAGAGAGTTATTTTTTAACAAAATCTAAACCCTAGCCGCCAACACCAAGACCCGACCTTCCCGACTACCTGCGCGCCGCCCTAACTGCCAGGAACGACCACCCATCATCGGTCAAACTTGTGCGGGACAGAGTATTGCAGCAACAATACTGCTGTAAAGAGCCAACTTCGGAAATAGATTTCTTCTTTCTCGCTCAGTCGTTTTGCGAACCACTCGGTCAGGTATGATCCTAACATATACACCTTTAATTCCCTTTAAATAGTTCGTGCCGATTCACATCATGTGCGACAAAAAACAAGTTCCAAAATTGAGAAAAACTTGATTTATTGGACGTTAGAAACTGTCCCGAAATCCCAACTTTGTGGCCGATTTGCTACCAGCGTGTTGCTAGTCTTCAAAATCGGTTTGAAGAGACTTGTAGACAACATATAGGAGATCAAAACCCTTCTTGTAGATTTAATTTTTATGATTATAACGAAAGTTATTGGTTTGTGAAGTTGGAGAAAAAATTGATTTTTAAAACTGAATTTTTAGAAAAAAAACTTCCCGTTACGTTGTCCGTCCCATCAATCCAGGCGACGTGGTCGTGAATTGGAAGTGTCAAAAGGTGCGTATCGACTTCGTAGACGTGTGTGCTTTGACGGAATTCAAATTGGTTGCATGTGCACGACGAATTTGATGCATATTCGTCAAAATTCACCGTATCGGCCTTTTTACAAATTTGTCAATTACTTTGTGCATGCTCGTCATATCGAGACGAAACTTGCGCCAACAGGATCTTATCATTTTTTTGGTCCTGTATGCCATGTTTGGCCCAATTTTGAGAAGGTCGACCGGAACTCAATTTTGGCAGGGCCACGACTCGATCCAACGAGCGAATTTGTACACGGCCCACCGAAATCCAACTTTGGACATACGATTGGATTCATCTCGTCAAATCGGACCCGTAGATATATAGTTTGTTGACTTTAGAGACCGTAGATACCGACATGCTTTTCGGTGCAAAGCGGGTACAACGACGGACATCGTTTTGGCCCAAAATTATCGTTTTGCTTCTGTATCCAGAATTGGACTTATGGGTAGGCGATTCGAGCTAATTTGACCATTCTGAGAACATTGATAATGTCTGTTTCAGCATTAGGAGACAGTTGTATGAGTTGACCATTCGTGGCTCATTGCGTGGGTTGTAGTTTCGATTTTTTCAGCTCATGACAGCAGGCAAGTACATTCTCTGATAGTTTTCATTACTTTGATATCTACTATATCTAATTCAGTTGTAGTGATATACTTGATTCTCGACACGAGGATACACAGACTAGTATACATTGAATCTCGTCAAGAGATGTCATTCCCGGTTTACCTGGTATATGAGTACATTGTTCAATATTATTTTCTGTACCTGTATAGACACCAATTTAGAAGTAGGCTGCCCCCCTGCTCTTCGAATTCCGTGTCATGACCTGTCATGTCTGGATTCATTATACTACTCGGGGTTGGAGGAGTTATTAGAGGTTATGTGATCATTATCGCTACTTGTTTATTACTTGTGCATATCTCCACCCTCACCACACGTAGGGTGTAGCCTAACCTTATACTACTTGTGCATAGCTTTCCATTTGGGGCCGGCCTGATCCCTACACTATTATACTACCTGTGCATAGTCGGTCAAATGGAAAAGCCTGATCTTAATCCAAGCTGATCACATAACGCTCTAATATCTCATGGCACTTTATTTTTACGTTTACATCATACCTCAGATTACTTTCTACTATTTATATTCCAGTTTTATCTTATATCTCACACATGACATGATATCCAGTTCTCTTGTACTATTTTACTTTCAGTATTGGTATTTTATCTTGTATTTTATTATAATTGTATCTTATAGTATTTATCAATTCACATGGAACTATTGTTGGTGTTTGTACTTGCTCATATCCTGACAGGATAACCCCTATTGTTTTTTAGAGGATTTAGATGCAAATTGCCCGACCTACTACGGGTTTGGCATAGATGGAGCCTACGACCAGGACCAGCCAGTGGACCCGATGCTCATAGAGGATGCACCGCCAGTAGTGACCTAGTTTACCTAGACTTTGTCTGGATTATATTCCAGTTTGATACTTTGTGACTTATAGTATTTATTTGGGATATTATTTTATGTCTTGGATTCTGAACTTGTGATTATGACTTGGTACTATTTCAGACTATTTACTTCATCTTTATCTTTATCTTTATCATCGTGCTTATCTTCCTTAGATTATGTGATTGAGTAGTGATTATATTCCTCCGTACGAAGATGACAGGTTATATTATTGTATCTTAGATTCTATATATTCTAGATGACCTTTACAGCGTTCTACCACCGATTCTGCAGCGTAGGCTGGACGTACCCACGTGCTCGTGCCCCTAAATAGGGTGCGTGTCGTGACACGTTTTTATGATGGCCCATGCAGGTCAGAGTCGCAACTAATGCAATTTTGTAATGGTGCTCGACTTAGAGTACTGATTACGAGCCTGCTATTAGGATATAGGTTCTAGGTTATGATAGGAGTTACTCAATCACATATTAGAAAAATTCCGATCTTTTGATTACCATGACAAACTCTTCTTGTATTTTAAAATAAATTTTCCTTCCTTGATGATATCCTATCATGTGACATATTGATCTCCTTGCTTAGGACTTTTGAGAGATTCCTGTGACGACCCTTGAGAATCTTGGTTGAACGTTAATTTAAAATCCTTTCCTTTTGTTTCTGTTTGCCCTTGTTCCTTATTATTGAATTTGATTTTTGTTAGATCATTGCTGATTTTGATTTTTCAAATCAAAATGAATTCTATGGCCTAAATTATGGTATCTTCTGATAACATATGTTGACGGGAATAATAGGGAAGGTAAACGTCTACTTGGTTATGGAACCTGGAGTTTATCCCAGCTATATTAGCCGGCGTGGCGGAAACGTAGAGACCTGACTTCGGATGTACATATCTTGGTCATGAGATTTGAGATTTCTCGTAGCTATACTAGTCGGCGTGGCGAGGATTCCAAACGATATGATTATAGAGGTGCATACCCGGTTATAGAATCTACCGTTTATCACAGCCTTGCTTACTGGCGTGGCAAGAATTCTGAGTATCATGATTTTGGACAGACGCTTATGATTATCAGATTGTATCTTGAGAAGGGTCCTAACATGTCATCTCTATTATTTCACTTCTATTATTATAGATTCTGTTCCATCCTCAATTAGCTTAGGAGTAAGGATACTTTCGGTTCTTTAGTCCAGGTCCTTGTAGATTCTCATTTTATGATAGGTTCTTCATAGTGTGATGGCTTGGTGATTTGCAAGTGGACTGTGTCCTTGAGTAATTGTGTTAATAGTTTATAGTATGGTTAGAAAGTATTGTATATGACTGTTGATAATTAAATATAGATGAGAACCCTAGAGTGACTAATAAGTATTAAGGTAGGAGTTGCACCAGGTACCAGAATAGGAGGAGTACCCTAGTAGCTAGAGACGAAGTATTTCAAGTGTTATAGAAGTTTAGGCACCAACAGTTTAGTGTCTAGTTGGAGGAGAGACATGAATAACCGAGTATAGGGGTACCATCCATGTATCATATAGATGAGTTAGTGCCTTGGGTAGACAGCGTCAAGACTTGGGTAGACACCCTAGAGAGAGTATCCTAGATAGACGAATGTTCTTCCATGACTTTGATTTCTAGAACGTCAGAGATGTCAATCTCTGGAAACTTCCTTCATGAGTTTGTAGTAGACAAGATTATCTTCATTCTGATATATCATGTACCACTCAAACTCGTTCTCTTGTACTATCTTTATATCGCACAACTTTTGGATCAATTTAGGCCAGTGATCATTCTCACTTTTATTTATGATTATCATATGCACATTGCCATGACTTTTAATTTAGGAGCACAAGACTAGTTATTTTCTCAAAACCAACTTCATATGCATGATCTAAATAAGACACCCTACGCCCATGACCTTCGTGTCCCACTCAGGAACACCATCTTGTGCTTTATTTTATCACACGACTTTTCTGACACAAGGCCCAATCTTGATTCACCCCACAAAGTTACTTTATTTTCGACTCGAATTGGGGACACCATTTCGACCCAAACTTGTTGACCCAAAATATGGACACGACCCACATTAAGCCTACTACACACATGACACTTGTGTCCCATTCAACTGAGACCCGTATGCTACTTATTTACCTGCATTCATTTGATGAAGACAATAGAAGGTAGCATCCCATAAGTGTAGTATAATATCCTGGATAGAGTGTGTCAGTAAGTTAAGATCTTCACTGATCACAAGAACTTGAAGTACGTGTTCACCAAGAAAAAATTGAACATGAGGCAGAGGAGGTGGCTTGAACTGATGAAGGACTTCGATATCTCTTTGCAGTACCATCCAGGAAAGGCCAACGTAGTTGTAGATGCCTTGAGCAGGTATCTAGTTGCTATGTATTTGACGGCAGATCGTCATCTATTGGCCGATCTTGATAGTTTGGGTATAGAGGTGATCATTCCGGGCATGGAGGTTCAGATGTGGGGTTTAAAGATTCAGTCTGCGTTGATGGACAGAGTCAGATCAGCACAGTTCGATGACGTGGCCCTGAGGAGCATTAGGGAGAAGGTGCAGGCAGGTTTGCTAGACGATTTCTCTATAGCCGAAGATGGGTCACTGAGGCACGGTTCTAGATTATGCATTTCGAATGGAGAGCTTCGAGAGGAGATTCTGCAGGAAGTGCATCATTTCCAGCACTCTATGCATCCTGGAGCCAACAAGATGTACAGAGACTTGAGGGAGCACGTATGGTGGTATGGCAAGAAGCGAGAGGTAAATCAGTTTGTATCTCGATGCTTAGTGTGCCAGCAGGTGAAAGCCGAGAGACAGAGGCCAGGTGGTCTACATCAGCAACTACCCACTCCTGAGTGGAAGTGGGAGCACATCACTATAGACTTTGTATCTGGACTTCCACGATCTTCAGGAGGGAAAGATGCGATTTGGGTCATCGTTGATAGATTGACCAAAT
>JANAVB010010604.1:122500-252500 GCA_029216955.1 Iris pallida
TCTACCGCCGATTTTGCGACGTAGGCTAGACGTACCCACGTGCTCGTGCCCCTAAACATGGTACGGATCGTGACAATTACTACCACATTTTTGGCCTAAGGGTATTTTGGTCATTTGTGATCTTTTGTGAAATTAATTTTTTTATTAATTAAATATGTTCTAATTATTTAATTAGGCCTTAACCTAGAAGTTAACCTAATCTTGATATGATCATGAGACTAGATATTGTTAGTACCGGGGCCCAATTTTTCGATGGAAAAAAGAAAAAATAAAACAATTGTAAAAACAATGTTCCAAATCAACACTTCAAGGAAGGTGATTCTGAATTACGAGAATCTAAAAAGATTTCATAATCAACAGCAATCGATCGTAGTACTTCTAAAAAGAAGATACAATCAGAATTACTGGCAGCAATGAAGAAGGTGACTGGCAAAAGATGGAAGATGGCCAGTTGGGGTGAATGATCACCGTTGCTTAAAGCTTTATTCGCCCTACACGAACAGCTTCCAGGAACCAGCAAGTTCGTCGGAGAACTTGTAACACTCCTGCTCTTCTGACTCCTCTGATGGACACGAACTCCCGTGCAAAAGCAACACTGGTGCGACGCCTTTTCTCTCTCTCTCGAAGGCTGCTGGAATTTGCAAGCAAATTTCGATCAGAACTGTGTTAAAGAACACTTCTGAATTCTCTGTTTACTTGTGCTAAAAAACACTTCGTAAACTATCTGTGGTGGCTTCACTTTCTTGTATATGACTAGCCTTGAGAGAGAGAGGATCTCTTATATAGGCCCTGCAGCAACTGTTCGGTTGCCACAAAGTTAGGGACGTGGTAAAAACTACCCCGAACATGTAGCAACCGCCCAGAACATGCAAACGCACGTTCTGCTGTAAGTTGCACCAACTGCGTGCACCCTGCGCTCCTTGCACTCCGCGCACTGAGCCACTTGCGCCAACCTGTGCCACTACGCGTACTGCACCACTGTGCAACCTGCATGACCTGCGCCACCTTGCGCCACTCGCACAACGTGCGCCACACACGCAACTTGCGTAACTTATGCAACGTGCGTAACCGGCGCAACCGACGCACCCGACGTAACCTGTGTGCAACCTGTGCGCAACCTGTGCGCAACCTGGCGCACAACCTGGCACGCATCCTAGCCGCGCAAACTGTGGCGCGCAACGTGGCCGCGCAAGTGGCTCGCGCAACGAGCGCAACTTAAGCGCACTATACGCCTAGCGACGATGCTGACGTGCTAAGTGCAAAGTGTGCCAACAAAATGCCACATTATGCCTCATGAGCCCATGAGCCCGAGTCCGAGTCCGAGTCGCTAAGCTCCTACAGGGCTTAGCTTCCATGGAAAAAAAATTTTCCAAGAGCAAAAAGCATGAATGCTTTAATTGTTGATTTTAGCCTTTTTTCCATTAGAAAAATAACCCCACATGGCAAACCCATGTGCACCTCCACACCACATGTGCATCTCCAATAATAGCAAAGCTAATATATAGAGATACAATCTCTTTATTTTTTCGATGTGGGACTAAAGTTTTCTAAAAGAAAAAACCAAAACTCCAATAATCCCCCACATATCTCTATATATGGGTATAAGTGTTCCCCACAGTAACTATCCATCATGTATTAGGAGAGATGTCGCTGACGACTTGAATCTTCCCGTATGGATCAAAAATCAGACTATAATACAAGAATGGACTAAGCCTTAAATTCTTCATCATAGCTGAAATTCTTTCCACTCACATAATGTAGTTACATGTGCTTCTGGCTACACATTAAAGGCCTTGTGTCAGCCTGGTTTCAGTGTATAATTTTGGGCGTCTACAAGTTTACCCTCAAGAGACGGCCTGATATCTCTTTGTCCATACACTATAGGTGAGTTCATTATAAAGAGACATGGCATGAAGCGCTTTGCGCTTCCCTTGCGGTGCTACGCCGCTATGACATGGCATAAGCCGAGGCCTTATCCCGTACCGGGAACCTCATCGTAGTGTCATACTACTGTAGCATGAGGCAACCGTCTCTTTGTAGTGCCAAACTACACAGCATGAAGCCTTAGGCTCCCTTGCGGTGTTACGCCGCAACGATATGGCTTGCAAGGCCGAGGCTTTATCTCTAACCGGGTACCTCATCGTGGTGTCGTGCCACTGTAACATGAGGAACTCTTCCTCTTTGTAGTGCTGACTACACCCTTCTTTATTTTTAACATACAGCATTAGGCTAACTGCCTATTTGCGGTGCTACGCCGCTGTGACTTGGCCTGCAAAGCTGAGGCTTTATCCTATTCCTGGGCAGCACCCCACATATAGGAACCTCAATATGGAGTCACCCCACTATAGCATGGAGTTTTACTCCTTGTAGTGCTGCTCTACCGTGCTTCCTGTAAAGCATACCAGACATTTACTCTGCCTGAGAAGTCATTAAGATAATTAAGCCAACCTTCCCACAGGAACCGTTTTCTGCAGAAAATAACAGTAGACAACAGTGGTTATAGGTCCGTAACCTCTCCATGCCCAATAGAACATGTACCCACGGTTCCTGATATTCTTCCGATTAGTGGTCCTCCCTTGAACCAAAAGCTAGATGCCTAGTAGATTTCTCTTTGAACTATTAGCATAAAACTTTATGGTAGGAATACAATAATACAATATCAGAATGCCTTCAAGCCCATTTTACAAGCTGTGTTATCGACCAGCAGGCGCTTGAGGCCCTTGGTGAACGGATCCGCCAGGATCTCCCGACTCTGAACATCAATCACTGCAATTACACATCTCTTGATAAGATCGTGTACTGCCCTGTGCTTCAACCGCACAGTCCTTTTCTTCGCGTTGAAGAGGTCATTTGATGCCACCGCCGCAGTCGCCTGGTTGTCACAGTATATCGGTATCGCCGGTATTTGTTCCCCAACCACTAAAAGATCATACATGAGCTCCCGAAGCCATTCTGCTTCCTCGGCTGCGGTATCAAGTGCAAAGAACTCAGATTCTATGGATGATTGCGAGAGCATAGTCTGCTTCTTCGACTTCCACAATATAGCAGCTCCATCCATTGTGAAAATGAATCCACCTGTGGACCTCTCTGTCACGCCCCGATCCCGCTAGGGTCGTCCGTCTTACCTGGATCCCTGCGGGATCGATCGTCCTCGCTAAGGCGTGATGCCGTACAAGCCTAAGTTGTGCTTGCACAAGGCTAGGACCTGAAGCAAGACAAGATAGACAAGATTGACAATATGCAGCGGAACGTATCATAGATAATTGAAGCAACAGCGGACATATTTCAGAATACAAGCTTTGAACACAATGGTAACAAGAAACATTTCTCTTTATTGATTTCATTTGAACAGATTACAAGCTCTCGATTCTCTCTGATACAATGTTACATTCTCTCAGAAACAATACAGATTACAATGATCCCGTTCCCATACATTACGTCTCTTTATATACAAAACCAAACTCTTGCAACGGATGTCATCTCTTGGCATCTCTTCTGATTTCTGGCTCCCGAGGATGAGGCTCGGGCTATCGCTTCAGACTATCCTTTTCGATGCATAGTGCACCTGCATGCAGACTGATGGTGGGTCAGTATATCAGCATACTGGTGATTGTGAACAAAGAGCTACATTTGTCTGAAACGATCACTGTTTATTTAGTGAGAAAACGTTTCTTGTAATATGATCTTGCTACTTTTACCTAGATTCATTTCATGCATACAGAGTCAGTTTACATTCTTTAAAAAAATCTTTGAAAAGCCAATATTTGTTTAATTTCATTTCAAGCATACAAGGGACTATTCAATTCTAGCACGATGACTATTTATTTTATGTGCAGTGCGCACCGTATTTCATGAGCATATTTTTTTTTTTTGTTTGGGCAACTGTTAGGGTCAATGACAAGCATAATACATTATCTTTTCTTTAGTGGGACATATCATTCATGGCAAAAGGTTAATCTCTGCAAGCATTTATATAGGAATTTAAGCAACACATGTATATCACTTTTTAGTGACTCTTACCATAGCCGACCGTCCATCCCTGCACAAGACAAGGATTCGCATAAACATTATAAAACCGATATTGTTCCCTGTTCGTCTCTGCATTGTTAACTTTTTAGCATTCTTACAATAGACACATGCAGACTCGATTCTATGACTCTCCGGTTCAGCTCTGCACCAACCCAACACCTATCTATATGATGGTCCATGGGCCCGTCCCCCATGATTAGCCGCTGTGACTCAATGGTTCAGCTCATCGCTATGGACATAACATTCCCGAGGTGTAGCATTTACCTCGAAGTGCTATTACAATCTCTCCTAGGCCGATCGATCCCAGGTGCCCCCAGAAACGTCGAGAGACTATTACCTTGTTAACAAGTTATCCGAGACCAATGCATGACTTGTACTTTCTATCAGATAAAACATAACAGTGCAACAGATAGCAACCAGTTCATAACTAGTCTTTACTCGTTCGGTCATTCATTCACATTCAGTACTCATTCGGTCATTCGATAGCATTCAACTCTCATTCGGTCATTCAATAGCATTCAATAGCAATTCACTTCCTTGGAACATAACAACAGTTCTATACAGATATAGCATATCATTTTACCTTTGAAAGCATACTTGTTCGGGGAATATAAGTAATCTCTTTTCTTTTCTTGTTAGCATGGCAACAGTTCAGTAATCAAAGGCAACATCTCTACTTTAGCATACAGGCATCAGTTCGTTTCTTATTAGCAGGCAACAATTCTTCTTAGCATACATGTTACTCTTTTCTTGCTCTTAGCATGGCAACATGTGAAATCTCTCATAAGCATACTCAATGATTTACCATCTTGTTATTAAAAAATAGTATTTAATCAAAAACTCATATTCTTAAGGCGTAAGCGAATCAGCAAATGAGACTTTGTCCACTCACCCAGATCAATCGTCTTCTGTTGTAAAGCCATCAATCCGATCTTTCTGTCTATCTAGTGCCTTCGCGAAGCGGGACACTACATAATTACCCACCGAAAAGAAGTTTCGTCCTCAAAACTTAAGGAGAAACTTACGACATCCGTAGCAGCGATAGTCCTCATCCTTCGCCATCATCAATCCATGAAATCATAATTCAGATCATATCAAAACTCTTGTTCAATCAAGCATTTCAATCTCAATCAATCAAATCGATAAAACATTTGCCGGCATCATAAAAATATTTACGGACTTATTGTATGGAACGTTCATCTCATTGATGATATCAAACAGGCAACGAAACTTCGATCAGGAGAACATCAACGAATTCAATCGAACCAACAATTGGTCAGAGGATCGTGTTGCTCTGATACCATTCTGTCACGCCCCGATCCCGCTAGGGTCGTCCGCCTTGCCTGGATCCCTGCGGGATCGATCGTCCTCGCTAAGGCGTGATGTCGTGCAAGCCTAAGTTGCGCTTGCACAAGGCCAGGACCTGAAGCAAGACAGGATAGACAAGATTGACAATACGCAGCGGAACGTATCGCGGATAATTGAAGCAACAACGGACATATTTCAGAATACAAGCTTTGAACACAATGGTAACAAGAAACATTTCTTTTTATTGATTTTATTTGAACAGATTACAAGCTCTCGATTCTCTCTGATACAATGTTACATTCTCTCAGAAACAATACAGATTATAATGATTCCGTTCCCATACATTACGTCCCTTTATATATAAAACTAAACTCTTGCAACGGATGTCATCTCTTGGCATCTCGTCTGATTTCTGGCTCCTGAGGATGAGGCTCGGGCTATCGCTTCGGACTATCCTTTTTGATGCATAGTACACCTGCATGCATACTGATGGTGGGTCAGTATATCAGCATACTGGTGATTGTGAACAAAGAGCTACATTTGTCTGAATCGATCACTGTTTATTTAGTGAGAAAACGTTTCTTGTGATGTGATCTTGCTACTTTTACCTATATTCATTTCATACATACAGAGTCAGTTTATATTCTTTGAAAACATCTTTGAAAAGCCAATATTTGTTTCATTTCATTTCAAGCATACAAAGGACTATTCAATTTTAGCACGATGACTATTCATTTCATGTGCAGTACGCACCGTGTTTCATAAGCATATTTATTTCTTTTGTTCGGGCAACTGTTAGGGTCAGTGACAAGCATAATACATTATATTTTCTTTAGTGGGACATATCATTCATGGCAAAAGGTTAATCTCTGTAAGCATTTATATAGGAATTTAAGCAACACATGTATATCACTTTTCAGTGACTCTTACCATAGCCGACCGTCCATCCCTGTACAAGACAAGGATTAGCATAAATATTATAAAACCGATATTGTTCCTTGTTCGTCTCTGCATTGTTAACTTTTTAGCATTCTTACAATAGACACATGCAGACTCGATTCTGTGACTCTCCGGTTCAGCTCTGCACCATCCTAACACCTATCTATATGATGGTCCATGGGCTCGTCCCCCATGATTAGCCGCTGTGACTCAATAGTTTAGTTCGTCGCTGAGGACACAACATTTCCGATGTGTAGCATTTACCCCGAGGTGCTATTACAATCTCTCCTAGGCCGATCGATCCCAGGTGCCCCCAAAATCGTCGAGAGACTATTACGTTGTTAACAAGTTGTCCGAGACCAATACATGACTTGTACTTTCTATCAGATAAAACATAATAGTGCAGTAGATAGCGACCAGTTCATAACTAGTCTTTACTCGTTCGGTCATTCATTCACATTCAATACTCATTCGGTCATTCGATAGCATTCAACTCTCATTCGGTCATTCAATAGCATTCAATAGCAATTCACTTCCTTGGAACATAACAACAGTTCTATACAGATATAGCATATCATTTTACCTTTGAAAGCATACTTGTTCGGGGTATATAAGTAATCTCTTTTCTTTTCTTGTTAGCATGGCAACAGTTCAATAATCAAAGGCAACATCTCTACTTTAGCATACGGGCATCAGTTCGTTTCTTATTAGCAGGCAACAATTCTTCTTAGCATACATGTTACTCTTTTCTTGCTCTTAGCATGGCAACATGTGAAATATCTTATAAGCATACTCAATGATTTACCATCTTATTATTAACAAATGCTATTCAATCAAAAACTCAGATTCTTAAGGCGTAAGCGAATCAGCAAATGAGACTTCGTCCACTCACCCAGATCAATCGTCTTCTGTTGTAAATCCAGCAATCCGATCTTTCTATCTATCTAGTGCCTTCGCAAAGCGGGGCACTACATACCTCTCGCTCTCCACCTCTGAGCACCAGCTGGCATCACTGAAGCCTTCCACTACCGGCGGATCTTCGCTGTAGTACAGTGCATATGTATGAGTCTTCTTGAGATATCTCATAACCCGTTTCACAGCTTTCCAGTGTTCAACACCTGGGTTGCTAGTAAAACGACTTAGCATTCCTACGGCGAAAGCTATGTCTGGCCTTGTGGCAGTAGTAGCATACATCAAACTCCCGATTACGCTTGAATACTCCAGCTGCCTGACACTTTTTCCTGAATTAGGCTTCAGCTTCAGATCACACCTGTACGACGTATCGATCCCTGGAAGATCTCGATACCCATAAAGAGTGATCATTTTCTCAATATAGTGAGACTGTGACAACGCTAGTCCAGTGTCTGTCCGGATGATCTTGATCCCTAAGATCACATCAGCTTCCCCCAAGTCCTTCATACTGAACTTGCGCGAGATGAATTTCTTTATCTCCGTGACACAACCTATACCCGTACCTAGGATAAGCATGTCGTCCACGTACAGATAAATGATCACACCTCTTCCATCAGCGAACTTCGTGTAAATACACTTGTCCGCCTCGCTGACCATGTAGCCATTTGATCTTATAACTTTGTCAAATTTCTCATGCCACATCTTGGGAGCCTGTTTAAGACCGTACAAAGATTTCACCAACTTACAGACTTTGTCTTCAAGACCCTTGACGACAAATCTCTCTGGCTGTTGTATATAAATCTCTTCGATCAGCTCGCCATTTAGGAAAGCCGTTTTCACATCCATCTGATGTATCACCATCTTATGTATTGCTGTGAGAGCAATCAACATTCTGATGGTGGTCATCGGGCTATTGGAGCATACGTGTCAAAGTAGTCAATCCCCTACTTCTGAAAAAATTCCTTGGCTACCAACCTAATCTTGAACTTGTCAATAGTTCCGTCTGCTTTCATCTTCTTCTTGAAGATCCATTTGCATTCGATGGGTTTTGCTTCTTCAGGAAGATCAACCAACACCCAAATGTTATTTAAGGTAATGGAATCAATTTCATTGTCAATCGCCTCCTTCCAGAAAACTTCGTCTCTGGTCTTCATCGCCTCATCATAGGTAAGTGGGTCTGCTTCCACATGATAGGTGACAAAGTTACTTCCGAAGTCCTTCGACCTTCTCACTTGCTTCTTGACGGCTCAGCAAGATCTGGTTCAACCGTTGTTTCAACAACAACATCTTCTTGGACCACATCTTCATTGAAGACTTCAGTTTCCTGTGCACCCTCATTATTCTTCGGTACATCCGCAAGAACAATATTCTTGTGCCTTGCAAATTTGTCTTCAAAATATTCTGTGTCGTGAGATTCAATGATATGATTCGACTCAATATCAAGAAATCTCTGAGCATCACTCTTCTCGGTATACCCCAAGAAGATCGTCTTAGTAGTCCTTGTCCCAAGCTTCTGAATCTTCAGATCTGGAAGCTTGACATATGACAGACACCCCCACACTCGAATAACATTTAAGTTAGGTCTGACCTTGAACCAGAGTTCATGAGGAGTAACGTCTGAAGTTGTATGAGGCACTCTATTTAGAATAAAAGTGGCCGTCAATGCAGCTTCTCCCCAGTAGCACTTAGAAAGACCAGCAGTCAACAATATTGAGTTAATTATTTCTGTTAACGTTCTGTTCTTCCTCTCTGCTACTCCGTTTGATTGAGAAGAGTACGGAGCCATAGTCTCATTGACAATTCCATGTTCTTTGCAGAACGATGCGAATTCATGAGACCTGTACTCCCCACCTCGATCACTTCTTATTCTTTTGAGTTGTTGTCCAGTCTACCGCTCAGCTTCGGCTCTGAACTCCTTGAACTTCTCGAATGCTTCGTCTTTAGCCTTCAGCAAGTAGACGAACGCATACTTTGAGAAGTCATCGATGAAGGTTATGAAATACTTCATCCCGGCCTTTGTAGAGAACTGTTTGAAGTCACAGATATCGGAGTGTACCAACTCCAGAAGATCTGTACTTCGATTAACCCGAGGAAAGGGTTTCCTTGTGATCTTTGTTTGAGCACAAACTTCACATTTCTCTACCTTACCCCCACACTTGGAGATAAGTCCTAGACTAGACATTCTGTTTATTCGTTTACAATGAACATGTCCTAGCCTATTTTGCCACAACTCAAGAGTATAAGCAGAAGGAGTGATTTTATTAATGACATTAATTATATTGGACTGATTTACAAGTTGAATTTTGAACATTCCTTCGGTATAAAAAGCTTTTCCCAAAATATGTTCCCTTGATAGACATCACCATCTGGCCAGTATTGATGTCCATCATGAGGCCTACATTGCAGAGTAGGCGTCATGAGATCAGGTTCTTGGCGATAGCAGGTACTGCTTTACGCCTTGAAGCGTTAGAGACTTCTCCGAAGTCAGCTTCAACACCACCGTCCCGATCCCGAGCACTTCAGCTTGTGCCTGGTTCGCCATCATAACTACTTCAGAAGTAGGTGTGTAGGTGGTGAACCACTCCTTACTGAAGCAGACATGGCAGGAGGCTCCAATGTCTACCCACCAGTCAGAGTTAGTCCTTACCGTATGAACCTGCACAATCATAGCAACAATGTCAGTGATCATAGATACCTTACTAGGCTCTTCTTGCTCTGATTGCTTGGTCTTTGCTTTGTATTCATTCTTGAAGTGGCCCTTCTTGCCACACTTGAAACAAGGCATCTGAGACTTTGTCTTCTTTCGCTTAAAGGAAGTCCCCTTCACGTTCAGATTGTTAGGGTCCTTCTTTTTACTGTGGGAAGCCACCTGCTTTCCCCTTAGTTCCTTAGTATGAACCAGATTTGCGTTAGCCAATTGCTTGGACAGTGCGTCCACCTTCAGTTGAGCCCGTATCTGGTCCTCAACATAGATTTCCTGCAAGAGATCTTCAAGGCTGATCTCAAGCTTCTTCCTATGTATATTTGCATAGAACTTACTCCACCTAGCGGGGAGCTTTGAGACAATCCCTCCAACAACAAACTTGTCAGGGAGGGGCATCGCCTCGTCTTCCAACTTCTGTCGCAGTTTCAGAAATTCTTTTACCTGCGGCAACATGGACTTCTCATCCTCAAAGAGCCATTTGTGATATTTTTTAACCACAAATATCTTGCTCATGTTTTTATCTTCTTCGTACAGTTTCTCCAGAGACTCCCATATGTCTCTGGCAATAGGTTTCTTACTGTAAGATTCTGCTAGAGAATCCTCCATAACATTCAGGATAAGCAGCCTGCAAATGCTATTCTCCTTTCTCTACTTGGCCAGTAGTTTAGTAGCCGCAGCGATTGCAGCAGCAGACCCAGTATCTGGAACAATAGGTTCCTCTTCAAGAAGTACGTGATCAACGTCTCTGAGTTGAAGAGTGAGATAAACCTTCCTCTTCCAGACTTGATAATGCTCTCCATCAATTTTTTCTAACTTACAAAAGTCAGTATTGAGGAGTGAAGCATTAAAGTTTTCCATCGTAGCAATATAGCTTTGAGATTGATAGTGCCGGGGCATAATTTTTCGATAGAAAACTGAGAAAATGAAACAATTGTAAAAACAATGTTCCAAATCAACACTTCAAGGAAGGTGATTCAGAATTACGAGAATCTAAAAAGATTTCATAATCAACAACAATCGATCGTAGTACTTCTAAAAAGAAGATACAATCAGAATTACTAGCAACAATGAAGAAGGTGACTAGCGAAAGATGGAAGATGGCCTGCTGGGGTGAATGATCACCGTTGCTCAAAGCTTTATTCGCCCTACACGAACAGCTTCCAGGAACCAGCAAGTTCGTCGGAGAACTTAGAACACTCCTGCTCTTCTGACTCCTCAAATGGACACGAACTCCCGTGCAAAAGCAATGCTGGTGTGGCGCCTTTCCTTTCTCTCTCGAAGGCTGCTGAAATTCGTAAGCAAATTTCGATCAGAACTGTGTTAAAGAACACTTCTGAATTCTCTGTTTACTTGTGCTAAAAAACACTTCATAAACTATCTGTGGTGGCTTTACTTTGTTGTATATGACTAGCCTTGAGAGAGAGAGGATACCTTATATAGGCCCTGGAGCAACTGTTCGGTTGCTACAAAGCTAGGGACGTGGTAAAAACAACCCCGAACATGTAGCAACCGCCCAGAACATGCAAACGCACGTTCTGCTGCAAGTTACACCAACTGCACGCACCCTGCGCTCCTTGCACTCCGTGCACTGAGCCACTTGCGCCAACCTGCGCCACTGCACGCACTACACCACTGCGCAACCTGTGCGACCTGCGCCACCTTGCGCCACTCGCACAAGGTGCGCCATGCGCGCAACGTACGCAACATGCGCAACCGGCACACCCGGCGCAACCTATGCGCAACCTGTGCGCAACCTGGCGCGCACCCTAGCTCGCACCCAAGTGCAAAGTGCACCAACAAAATGCCATATTACGCCTCATGAGCCCATGAGCCCGAGTCCGAGTCCGAGTCGCTAAGCCCCTACGGGGCTTAGCTCCCATGGAAATAAATTTCCCAAGAGCAAAAAGTATGAATGCTTTAAGTATTGATTTTAGCCTTTTTCCTATTAGAAAAATAATCCCACATGGCAAACCCATGTGCACTTCCACACCACATGTGCATCTCCAATAATAGCAAAGCTAATATATAGAGATACAATCTCTTTGTTTTTTTCGATGTGGGACTAAAGTTTTCTAAAGAAAAAAAACCAAAACTCCAACAGATATTACATTAGAACCTTCTAACTAAGTGCCAAGATTAGTAATATCTAGATATTAACTTTATTGAGATATTTGTTTAAGATATTTGGCTTGAACACTAATTCCTATGGGCCTTCCCTTAGAAAGCTAGAATTGGATTGCTAAAGCCTACCCACTAGTAAATATCTACCCCTAAACCCTAACCTAGTACATACATGGCCGGCCACCATTGTCCACCCTATATAACACAACATTTGGTGATACCTTGCCTCTTTTCATTCCAAATCAAAACCTAATTGAGTTCTTCCCCAAATTGCCTTGTTCAAATCAACTCCAAATTGAGCATAGTCTTTTGCTTCACCCTCCCCTACAGTAGAGAAGACCATTGGAGGCTAGCTAGCTAGGATTAGAGGCCATTGGACCTTAACAAATTGATGAAGGAGCTCATTCTAGGCATTTTGCATTGAGATCTAAATCTCAATAGATAAAACTCTTTAAACTCATTTAAATTCCTGATTTCTTTCAATAAATGTATTCATTTAGGTATACCCTAGCCGGAGACCAAGTTTGGTAGGAATTCGGGTCCATTTGATACGCGTATCGGAGGCATATCGGAGTTTTATACTAGGTGTTTGATGAAATGCCTAAGAGGACTGTTTATTTGTATTTTCTAAAACTATTTATATATTTGGGTAGCCCCATGGATAAGGATCACGAAACCCTAACTCTGAACTTGATTTGCACCCATGTCCGTGTCCAAAAAAGGGACACGAGACACTGCATGAGGCAGTGTGTGAGTGTCCTGCTAGCACACTGCCATATCACTCGATTCAGGCCACGTGGGCACATGCCATTTGGCATGGAGGTGGGGACCATGACTGACAGGTTAGCCCCCAACTCTCATGGCAAACGATCTCGTGTAGGACACGTTATAACTCACGTACGAGGTTTTTACATCCCGCGCACAGTCGAATTCCTTCGACAGATACACATCTCGTGTCCCTTGTGGACACGACGTGGACACCAGGTGATACGTCGAGCCCATAGCCCTATACTCCATTAATACGTGTGCATGTGCACAAGGTGTCACATGCAGTGTGTTGTGTCTGACACAGATCGACATGGCTGTACGAGCCTGTCTGTGCTAGGCAGTTCTGATACATGATATTTTCATGCTTGGATACCCCATGTCTAGTTTTGTGGACACGTGGACACACCGTTGACACGTACACATGTATGTATACCTCTAAAATGTTTTTTTTGGGTTTATTTTGATAATTTGGTTTGAAAATAGGGTTGAACGGTGAGTGTACTGATACTTTATAGTATGTTCTGATACTGGGTTTGAAAACTGGAATTGGGTTTGAACATTGAAAACTGAGTTGGGGCTTTAATTTAATGCACGTATGTTAACATGTTTACACCTACATTATACTGACATTTGGGTTGATATAAAAACTGAGAATTGGGTTAAGATTTGTATTTTAGATACATTGTATATAATGTAAACTGAATTTTGATTTGAATATTAACTATTACTTGTATAACTGAGAATTGAAGGTTCAAAACAAAACTGGGGATTTTGATAATGTAAACATGTAATGTTGATGATTGTGTTCTCCCTTACAGTCCAACAGCCCTTCCCTCTCTCATTGTCCCTCTTTCCACTCACACACACACACACACACTTTACTTGTCTTACCTTTTTCCCTTATATATGTATATAGATGTATACATATATGTGTATATGTATGTTATGTGTTGTATGATACATATAGATATGTAGTATAGGGTATGTGCTATGTGTTAGCTATATGGTATATATAGGTTATACATGTATACATAGGTCATGGCTAACCTAGAATTGACTAACCTAGACTAGTTTAACCTAGTTCGGCTATATAGACTTAAGGTTGACCAAAGTGGACTTAGAGTTGACTTTGACTCCTAGTTTGACCAAAGGTTGACCAAAGTAGACTTAGAGTTGACTTTGACCTATGGCCTAGAATCATGCAGAATGCATTGTTAACTTCAAATATTACCTTCTTGAATACATCATGACTTGGGTTGCTCTAAATAGGACTCAGATACCTCGATCCTGACATTTTATTCTCACAGACATTCAGGACTTCAGACGAGTACATTCTCTGATCATTTCATACTTGCTAGGACTTATATTCTTGCTCTAGTTTACTTTACTTGATGCTGTCATGATATTATCATGGATTAGTACTATATGGATCTTTTCATGAGATGTTATCCCCAAGCGGGTGCATCGGGTACTTCATGTTCATGTACATTATCATGTGTATCATGTTCTTGTACTCGTGTTTATTCATGTACACTCATGTGCTTTCATGTACTTTTATGCTTACATGAGCTTCATGTATGAACCATTCATGTGCACTCATGTTTTCATGAGCTTTATGTGCAAATTAGTTGTTATTCATGTGCAATCGTAACTTGAATGGATCCTTGTGTATTGATTGGGGCACGGGTGAGTAGAAGTGGTTATGTGAATCATTATCCCCAGTAGGCATTCATGTATAACTCCATAGCTTATTCATGTGCAACCCAACTTTTTACATAACCATATTGTGCTCTAAATCACTTAGTCACTTACAGTTCTTATTTACCATATATATATTTCCAGTTTAGAAATATCTCTTTTATCTTTCATCTACATTTCTTACAATTCATGTATCTTACTCTAATGCTTGTTTTACATTTCATGTATGACATGAACTGCCACTACAAAAAATGTGTATTTCTGGGACGTCAAAAATCTGTCTTAAAAAGACCCAAATCAGTCCTAAATTGTAATTTGGAACGAATTTTAGGACGGTAAGTGACAGTGGTATTAGGGTGGCATGGAAAAAAGTTTTAGGACGAAAAATACCGTCCTAATTTGGTTTTAGGGTCTAAAAAGCTAACCGTACCAAAAGAGTTTGAATTATTATATGTTTACGATGGTTTACAAAACTGTCCCAAAATAAAAGAGTTTGTGACGAATAACATCCGTCATAAACAAATTTGCCAGCGTTACAAAAGGATGTTGTTTATATCTAGGACAATTGCATAACCGTCCCAAAAGTAATACTTATAAAATTATTGTTTGTATTTTTCAGTTAAAAACATACAATTTAAATACACATAACATATTTCATATGATCATGGCCGTTGTCAAGCTTGTCCTTAGATCTATGTCCAGGTATCAGAGCTCCAATACAAATAAAAGCTTAACAACATCAAGCATTCTTTACCATTAAGTAGAAGACAACAAAATCCATATATAACTATATATGTTCAATTGATAATCAACAAAAAGCTTAACATTAAGCATCCTTAACCACCATTTCCAAAATAAATCCAAAACACAATACATCACCCACACCATTAGTTACAAAATGAACCCATTGTCTCCACCGTTACATACAAAATTATGAACCCAAAACATTAAGCACTACACCATATTTTTGAACATTAGTATATCCAACACGAACACAAAAAATTAACCCAAACTTTTTTCCATCACAAGATCGTCGCCCATCATTTTAGCATATCCAGAATGCTTTTGAAGGACCTGCAAATAAAGATATGCCAATATATTAGCAACCTGTTAACTGTACACGAACAACCAGAAAAGAAAGACAAGTTTTTCCAAACTGTACAGACTAGTCTACATTAGTTTGTGAATGTTTAAAACAGAATAAAAGGATGAATCCATCTGTACAGACCTATTAACAGTTCATCCAAACTGTACAGACCTGCTTACAAAAAAATTGGGAAAAAACAATGTACAGAAACAAGCTTCAAGTGACAAAAGAAGCTTCAAGTGAAAAAAGAAACTTTAAGTGAAGACACAAAAAATTGGAAACATTTTAAATGGGAACTACAATTATTCTAGCAAGAATTATAGTAACAAGCTGGGAAAAACCAATATAAAAGTTAAAATCTGTATAGACAATATACAAAGTTCAGTCTAAAAATCTGTCCAATGTAATAAATATAAATTCCAACTTGAAAGAAAGGAAATGGAGAACCAAACATAAATTGCAGCCACGGGAGAAAATCAAACATAAGAATCACAGAGAAAAACCAATGTAATAAATTGATAGTTAGCAAATTACCTGGACGATGTATTAGATTGTTGACAAAGAAGTTGAGCATTAAGGAACATGGCCATAACTTCCTCTTTGAGCTCAGTCCTAAGCTCACTCTTGACCGCCTCAAGCTCTTTCTTTTGCTGGGCCTCTTGCTCCTCACGCTCTTTCCTTAATGCGTCAGTCTCTTCTCTCAACTTCTCCGCATTTTCTCGTAACTTTTCAGCATCTTCTCGCAGTTGTACAATCTCAGCATTTGTTGCTTGTTGAATCTCAGTCTGATGAGCTACTAAGTTATCAATATAAGTAGCCATTATCAATAGCAAAAATATGTGAACAACATGTGATGGTAAAGCATTCAAACATGATATCTGAGATCATACAAAAAAGGGTCCATGAAATAGTCTGAACATGTGAGAATTAAGATACATCTGAACTGATTAAGATACATCTGAACATGTAAATGTGTCTCGAGAATAAGAATAAGGCACTTAATCTTACTTTATTGAATCAGATAGCAGTTTAGAGGAAAATAGTCCTCTAAATAGTAAAATTTGCAACAAGAAAAATGCCATTAACGGTTAAATGTTGTACCCTATAGTAAAATTTGGGATGATACATGTAGTTATATATCAAGTGAAGTTTTAAAAAAGAATTTAGTCACTTAAAGATATTCATTTTAGTACAGTAGAGGCGGACAAACAAATTGTCACATGGAATGGGCTAATTAAGATTAATATAACATATAAGTGATCAAATTAAGGAGACACCCTCGTGGTCTATAGGTAAAGATTCATATGCTAGAACATATAAAGGAAAAATATTTTTACTGAATAATAATTGGATTTGCATATAGTCTAACAAATGATCACCATTAATTGGTTGTAAATGGACTTGAAGAGGATGAAAGGAGAAGCAAATGAATTGAAGACAATTCCTGGTTTAGTATTCAGATAGTAGTATTCTCATTATCTATTTGTCACAACACATCTTCAATTTGTAGGATGTTTTCGGTTCAGGTTTTAAATCTGCACCTAAATTCCGACCCTAATGGAATCTGGGTTCAGGATTTACCATTCGGACCCGATTAAAATTGAAAGTATATATGATAAGATACATATTTGAAACCCAAACAGTGTACCACCAAACCATAAACAGGTTTAGTATAACTATAAATATATAATGTATTTATTTAAGAAACCCAAAACAGACATAATTTTCTTTCAGTTTTCACATATATTTAAGAAAACCAAACAACTCTTCCACATGGAAAGGATATCTACTACTATCAACCTGAGCACCAACTGGGTAGTAGGTGCCAGTATCACTATTTAAGGACTTTTTGCTCAGTATTTACTAAGCTCTTCCATATCTCCTTATCTCATACATTGTACAATTGGGAGGTTGTGCAACTTAAGATCCTAATTTTCTAATACTCCGAAACTAACAGACCTCCATAGAGATTTTATGAAGCTTTTACAACTAGCTGTTAACCAGACTTCCAATTTCCTAACCAAGGTAATTATAAACAAGATAAGGCCAACTATAAAACATACAATGCTAGTTGGTAGGCAGTAGGCCTACCTTTCTGGTCTTGCAATTCAGCAAGTGCAACATGTTTTAATGCATCTCATAATATGCTTCTTAATTAGACTTGTACATTGATCAATGACTAGTGGTAAATAGAATAGTGCTAGTGGTAAAGGAATAATTTTTAAGGTCCTAGCAGTGACGGCTAGCACTATTCTATTACCTAAAATATCCCGAGTTTCACAAAGAACCAAAAAACATAGAAATTGAGGAATAATAATAACAAGAAAGAATTTAACCCCTTTTTCTTTGGGGGGGGGGAGGGGGAATTAAGGAAGACTATATGTTGAAATTTTTCTTTAACCATAAAAAACTTGTCAAACTCAAAGTGAAACATTATGGCATCAACAATTCAATGTAAAGATTATTTGAACCTTACTTGACTGCCAGAGCTCTAGATCACTGAAGGAGAAATCCAAGTTGAGTTGATATAAATAAGGTAGTCGTGTTGTAAAAACTCCAACTGAAAGATATGACACAAGGTGGATCCACTAGCAGCATCAATTCTATGCAGAAGAAAATAGCAATTGGGGTACTCCACATTATCCTGAATGGAGGTACAGAGTTAGACCTGATAAAGTTACAACCATATTTATATATTATAATAAGTAACTTACACAAGAGCAGTCCAGTTGCCAGTTTGCTGTAGATTAACCAATTTCATCAAAGAATGCTTAAAATATTTAGGTATTTGTTTTGCCAAAATCCAACTTAACATACATATTGAATTTTCATCATAAATATGGAACTATGATCATATATTCATTAACGATGATTCGTTAAAGTATAAGAGAAGTATCCAAACTGTCAAGTGATGTAAGTCTGAATTTTGAAGTGTACGTGTAGAATTGTTGATGCGTTGGGTGAATTATCACAAGGAAAAGGAGAATAAAGCAAACTAAGCTTATGGAAAGAAATCAACTTTTTGAAGAGAATAAACTCATCTAAAGTGATGGTTGGAGTACCAGCTTTCTTTGCCACATGATAAAACCCAAGACTGCAATGACAACAACACAATATAGATAAAAGAAACAAAGATAGCCATAATACATGCACTGGTTTTTTTTGGCCATAACTCATCAATCATGCTATAAGCTGATGTTAGCAAGTCATGTGGATAACGCCATAACAACACCCAAGGCAAACAAAGAAGAGTATGGAGTAGATTTAGAAGGTGGTGAGGGGGAAGCAGTAGAAGTATACTAAAGATGGGCATCAGAAGCCAAGCAGTCACATAATGCATTAGTGAAAGAGCAGCTGGAAAGTTGAACCCGGCCCTTCCCATCACCTATCATACAAAAGTATTATCATAGTATAAGAACATAATTACATATGAAAAAAGTAAAGTAGACATAAAAGGAAGCTCTAAGAGAAATTTTTGTATGTGATACATCAATAAATAACCACTTTATTTGTCATAATTATTCCTACATAAACCATAAAATTAAAGGTTATTGCCACAACTAGACCACAGAATCCATGTTGTTGATGTTTTTCTCCTTCCGAAGAATAAAAGTCATCATATAAAATAATACCTTTACTCAAAGAAGCACAGGAAGAGAAAGAATATGAGTTATGTATATATAGGAAAATAATATAAAGATATATAGGAGCACCCAAGAAAGAAAAAGAAGCTTCTCAAAGTGAAACAAAAAGTCACAAGGAACAAATATACTACCTCATAATAAGTGAGGACAGAAGAAACCAAAACAAAGCCTAAAAAAATTCGAAAAAGAGAAGCATAAATCATGAAAGAGAACAAAAAAAACTGTAAAAGATAACACAAACCCCCAAGAGAATAAGTTGAAAAGGAAGGCAAACCACTACAACTACACACAAAAATTGGCTTTGGATTCAAAGACACTTTAACATGACAAATATCTCTATTTTCGGGCTGTGCCATGCTAGCCGCATGTTCCGTACCCCATGTTCAAACCCTACCATTACCAACAAATCTATCTCTATTTCTGATATGTTCCTGGAAAAAGGAAGAAGCAACAAACTATAACAGGGCCTGTGCCAGCAAATTATTCACAAAGTAGTGATTAAAGAAAAATAAATATACTCTAATGAAACAATTAATACTGGAAGGAAGATATACAAGCCCTTTAATAACTGGAGTCATTCTTGGCACATGTTGTTTATTTTGGAGTGTGTGAGCCAACTCCACTCAAAAAGTTGGGGCCCTTAGAGGTGTGTTGAATCCAATACTTGTCCAAGACTCCAACACGAAGACAACATAGACATGGCAACCACTTTGGTTTGTTTGTCCATAGTATAAATAATCAATAAAATGCACACAATTAACCTTTGTTGCATATGCAACAATATTACATGAAATGTCAAAGTGATAGAGATACATCATTGTTCTTGGTGCATCCTACTATGTTTTGGACTATTTGTGTGCCTTGTCTAATACATGTTCGACACAGGCATGACAAGGGCAACCATTTTGGATTGTCTATGCTTCCTACTTCCTAGCATTTAACCATTACAAATGCAATCATACCATAAACATAATCAGTATTTTAATTCATCTTATACTTAGCATTTGAGCCTCTCCTTGACTAAAAAGTTTTTGAGTCGATGATTGTTATACATGGACTTCATGGTGTCTCATCCATGGCCGCCTCCTTGTAGCCTTACTGGCAATAAAAAATGCCTATGAAGAGAGAGAGAGAGAGAGAGAGAGAGAGAGAGAGAGAGAGAGAGAGAGAGAATTACTTAGCAAATAACAAATAAAAGGTTAAATGTTCTGGCTTCCATGCAACTAATAAGAAGTTCAAATGAACTGAAGGCAAGCGATAACAGGCTTGTATATGAGAAAGTGTTTGCCCTTTGCTCAAACAAACGTGAAATTATTCTGTCTTTGTGCACAACTAAAATGTTACGAGAGGGAAAGATCAGACCAATACGAGTTAAATAGAGCATTTTTTTCCAAATAACGTGTAATATTTTTTATCCTTGGTCCATTACAGATTCTAAAATTATCCTGCAAGCAGTAAAATAAAATTTATTTATTTTAGATATATAACCATTTCTTTCCTTGGTCATAATAGAGAAACGTAGAATTGCCCCTTCCATACCCTATGATAATATCATTCTGCTTTGTTCTTTGATTTCATACTAAATAGGAGTGTACAGATTACTTAGCCAAACAAATTCTAACGAAACAAATATCGGCTATATCAAACATGTCACAACCTACTCAACCCTTCCCAAATTCTATACCCAAAAAACAAATGTTAACAATCAAAATTGAACATTTTCATACTAATTGATCAAATTTCAAATAAAAGTTGAACATAACATGTTCTGTAGCCAAAAACCACAACTGCTAAAAAAAAAAATCAAACATTTTCATATGAACAAATCATAGTTTCTGTTAACCACACATGGCACTTAATAAAAATTGCTCATTTCTAACACACTTTGTAACACCCTGTTTTCTGAAATTGGGGATTTTTGAAAATTTATTATTTTTATTATTTATTAATGGTGTTTTAGGGCATGATATGATTTTTGGTGATTATTAGTGTAATTAGAACCATTTTCTAAGTCATGCTAAGTCATGACTTATGACTTTGTGATTTTGTTAGTATAACTTAGTGTAAACCCTAGTTTTCCTTAACCTAGAAGTTGCCATGACCATGTGAGCTTAGCCATAGGCTGAGAACATCAAATTAGTGACTTTTGGCAAAAAGGGTATTTTGGTAATTTACTAGACTTTATTTGAGATCATGTGTTTTTAATATTATTTAATTCTTGTTAAGTACCATGATTAGTCACTAACCTATCTTACCCTAATCTAGAGGTTAGCTACTAACCTAGAAGCTTTAGGATGGATAATTAGTCAAGGGTTAAAGTAATGAAAATATCTTAGAAAGCACTTTATAGATATTTTGCTTGAAACCCTCAAAAGTGTCCCAACTTTAGCACCAAAGTCTTGCCTTCACCATGAAGGAAAGGGCAAGGACACCCCCCCATGCCATGACCGGCCAAGGGCACCCCCCTTGCCATGACCGGCCAAGGGCACCCCCTAGCAGCCACACATTGCTATATAGTCCCATTGCATCATTTATGAACAAATTTACATGAATTTAATCCTAGAAAAATCCCATTTCCTTCAAACACCCACAACTTGATCAATATTGATCCAAATTCACTCTAGTCTTTTGCATTGGGACCCTACAACATCAAGGGAGCTAAGGGAAGCTAGCAATCAAGAATTCGGAAGCTTTGGGCATCATCAAGTTGAAGGACACACACCCTCCTTTTTATTAATTTTCCTTGGAATTGCACCAATAGGTAAATTCCCTCAAACATAGTTAAAACTCTGTTTTTTCTTCATAAATGCATTCATATAGGACTACCATAACTGTGCGTAAAATTTGGTGAAAGTTAGAGTCGGTTTGGTGTCCGTATCGGACACGTATCCTAAGCTAGAAACCCTAGTTTGGTAAAATGCCACAGAGGATTCGATTTTGTTAAAATGTAAAACAAATTGCATGATCATGTAGCCCTAGACATGTAGGTCACATACCAACTTGACTGAGCACGTTTTAGTGCTGTGTCCGTGTACAAATTGGACATAAACCCGCTGCACGAGATGCGCGTGCGTGCCCTGCTACCCCACCCTTCGTGCTCACTGCACAGAGCACTAGGACACGAGATATTTGACTTGGACACGGGGGCAATGTCTGCGAACATGCTTCCAAAGTTTGGTGTCACGTCGTGTCGTGTCGAGTGAGAAATCTCACTCGTACTGGACACGCGCTGTCAGCGCACACGCGCGCGGGGGCAACTTCGAGCGTGTCGTGTCGCGCGGACACGACACTTGGGTGTCTCGTGATGACACGAGCGTGTAGCCCTATACGTGGCGTATACGAGGACACAAGCATGAGATGCATCGTATCCTGTGTCGCGAGCACGAGGCGTGTAACCCCGTGCACGACGCGGTCTGGACTCGTGTATCAGTCGTGTTTTTTACGACTGATACGGGGTTCGTATCGTGTCCACGAGTGTCGTAGACATGAGTCAGTGAGTGGGTCGTGTAGCCCTATGTGTGGGCTACACGTATGCACGACCACGAGACGTGTCGTGTCTCGTGGTGTGTCCACGAGCGTGTGGAACGCGTGCACGATGCTGTGCACGCGTTTGTGCGTATCAGTTTACCCGAGTGGGTTTTTTGAGTGTTTGGACACGTTAAACCGTGTCGTGGTGTCGTGTCAGGTACCTAGGACACTAGGGTACATATGGGGCATTAGTTACCAACCACTAGTTTCGAGTCTTAGCTCGATTTTGCGTGTGAAATCGGGTTTACCCTGTTTCCTGTGCACAGTGTCATATTTTCCAGTTTTGGGATAATTTTCCAGTTTTTAAAAGTGAATTTCAAACCTAATTTTGATCTGATTTATACTTGTATTAGTATGTTTTTAGTATATATATACGTAGTATATATGTATGTGTGAGTGTAGGTGAGTTTTGAGGATTTATGGTTGTGTGTATGTGTAGTTGTGTATGTATATACATATATATATATATATATATATATGTAACTGTGTGTGTGTTTTGGAACCAAATCCTGGTTCCAGGAATACTGTCCAGCCCTCTCTCTCACTGTCCCTCTCTCTTTCAGTCTCTCATTCACTCTCTCTCTCACTCTATGTCCCTCTCTCACTTTCTCTCTATATATATGTAATATATATAAGTTGATATATATATATATATATATATATATATATATATATATATATATATATATATATGTATATATATAAATGATATATATACATTTTGTATTAGATCCCATTATGTCATTATATATATATGTGAGTGTGGGTTGTATTATATAGAGTATTTACATATTGGTATTTGGGTAGTAGATAGATAGTGTATATCTATATATATAGACATGTATATATATATAACTTACTAGGTATAGGTTTATATAGAAACTTATAAGACTAGCCTATGGCCAAGGTACTAGCCTATGGCTTGGGGCTAACCCTAATGACCTAAAACACTACTAGTGACCCTTGTTGACTAAGGGTTGACGAAAGTCAACCTTAGGTCGAATTTGACCTAGTTAACCTAGAATTGACTAGGAATGACCTAAAACAACTAGTTTAAGTAGTTTGACTAGTGTTGACCTAACTTTGACTAGTTTGACTTTAGAGTTGACCAAGAGTTGACTTTTGACCAAATTGACCTAGAATCATGTAGTATGCATAGTAGACTTTATTTTTACTATTTAGAACACATTGTGACTTGTGTTGCTCTGATCAGGAGCCAGACACCTCTCCTCAGACAGCATATTCTCTACAGACATTTATACAGCAGGCGAGTACATTCTCTGACCGTTTCATACTTGTTCAGGCTTTACTTCTCGCTCTAGATTACTTTACTTGTTGCTGTCACATTGGTAACACGGATTGGTACTATATGGATCTTTACATGAGATGTTATCCCTCTCGGGAGCATCGGGTACTTCATGTTATGTGTATTTCACTATCATCATGTACTCCTATGCTTCCATCTTACATGTGCACTCATGTGATCATGTACTCTCATGATTCATTGAGCCCTCATGTATAACTTCACGTATACTCATTTATGAGCCTCATGTGAAGTAATCATGTATAATAATGTAACTTGTCTAGATCCTTGTGTATTGATTGGGGAAACGGAGGAGTAGAAGTAGACATGTGAATAATTCCAAAGTAGTGTAATCATGTGCAAACTCAGTAGTGTAATCATGTATAAATTCTAGCCATTCACATGCCTATCTTGTACTCTACATCACTAGTCACTTACAGTTCTCTATATACAGTAGATATTTTCTTTACAGCTATCTCTTTTACAGCGTATATTTCCTTTCAGCATTTCATGTATCTTACTCTATTGCCTGTATCGTATTTCCTAACCTGATATGAACTGTGTGAGATGTATTGTGCTCGTTCCTGTCCTGACTGGACCTGTTGAAAATATTACAGAGGATGAGGACGAGGCACGGGTGACTACATATTATGGAGCAGGACTAGATGACACTTGTGTTGAGGACCCTCAGCAGGATCCACCTGCAGCTGAGGATGTTGCTCCAGTAGTCTAGACCAGTTAGCTAGACAGTCTTTTCTACATTATATTTTGTCTCACATTCTGAGTTGTATTTTGAGATGTGGAGATGTATAGACTCTTAGACTTATTGTATTATGAGTTGACATTCTGGATGTTATGTATCCTAGACACTTAGACTTATTTCATCTATGCTATTGTTCTCTTTGAGTTAATATCTATCTATCTATCTATCTGTCTTTCATTCTTCTACCTTAGATGTGATTGAGACTGTATGTTGTGATGTTACCTCCATTCGGAGTGTATAAACTGTACAGGTACCTTTATATTGTTAGATAATTGACCTAGGACAGCGTTCTACCGCCGACACTGTGGCGTAGGCTGGATGTACCCACGTCTCATGCCCTTACTCTAGGGTGCGGGTCGTGACACATTTTTAGTGGTGGCCCATGCAGGTCCAGTTTATGTGGTGGTATTCGAACTAGAGTATCGCCACAGCCTGCAGTAGGAAATAGGATATAGTTGAGGTACTCAATCACATTAGAAAAAACTCTTATCTAAATCCCTGCTATCTAAATTCTTGCTGATATTGTTTTTCTTTTGAAATAAACTGTCTCCTTTGACTATATCGTTTCTTCTCCGTATTGATTTTCTTGTTGATCTGTCTTCAGGATGGTGGAGACACGATCGCAGCGTCTCGGTCCAGGTGCCACCACTGAGAGGTCTGCCACCTCTCGTCCAGCTCACCAGGACCCGGGGACCACAGCTCCCCTTACTCCAGCTCATGTGGGAGCTTCTGCCACATTTGGGGGTGCACCTCTACTCATTCGGGGGACCATCCCAGCTACCCCAGACATGCCTCCCCTACAGTTTTGTCAGCCACAGTTTCAGCAGCACCAGCAGCACCAGCAGCAGTTCCAGCCGCCGATGCCATCTGGATTAGTGGATGCTGCACAGATGTTTTCATACTTCCAGCATTTCCTAGAGACGCAGCAGCACCAGCAGCAGCGTCAGACAGCAGAGTTTACCAGGGGCATAGATGAGGCCCATCAGCTGGCTAGAGCGACGGTGGAGAGGTTGGCTGTCCAGCCACAGGGAAGATTGGGACAGCCGCGACAGCAGAGGATTCCGGGCATTCAGGACTTCAAAAAGATGAACCCTAGGGACTTCTTGGGGACAGAGGGGATTCTTTATGCTGATGACTGGATTGAGCACATTGAGGAGATTTTTCGACTGGCGGAGATACCAGCCGGACTCCAGCTAGAGGCAGCAGCCAGTCAGATGTGGGATCTTGCCCGTACCTGGTATCAGACGGACCCGAGAGTAGGCACTCCAGGGCAGACATGGGGAGCTTTCAAGGAGCTCTTCAAGGGGAAGTTTTTCCCGGATCAGGCAGTCGGTGCTTTGGAGACCCAGTTCGAGAACCTGGTTCAGGGGAACCAGACTGTAGAGGAGTATTCTGGTGAGTTTTGCCGATTGAGCAGATTCGTAGAGGGCCTTAGCGAGACAGCGAAGGCGAGGAGGTTCAGGAAGGGCTTGGTCAAGGAGGTCAAGTCCTTGACCAAGAGTGACAGGAATGCCACTTTTGAGGAGATCCTATCAGGAGCGATGGCGGCTGAGGATGATCTTGAGCTGAAGCTCAAGAGGGGCCACGACACCCAGGGAGCTGGCAGCAGTGGAGGACAGGCCAAGAGGCCTCATTTTCAGCACCAGCAGCAGAGGCCATTCCAGCAGTAGAGGCCGTTCCAGCAGGTGCAGCAGCCGAGGCACCAGCAGCAGGCACCCAGGCAGCAGGTCGTCAGTTGCACTTTCTGCAAGAAGCGGGGTAGTGGATGGAATGACTGCAGAAAGAGGCTTGGCAGGTGTCTACTATGTGGTTCTGGAGACCACCAGCTGAGGGAGTGTCCCATGTCTTCGGGACGACCAGTTCAGGGAGGCAGCCAAGGCTCTGGCAGGGCAGCAGAAGGGACCTTTGCCGACTCAGCAGCAGAGGTTCACCCAGCACCAGCATCAGGCCAGGGGTGGACAGCAGGGGCGAGCCTACGCCATGGCAGCAGAGGATGCCGAGGTTACTAGAGAGCTGATAGCAGGTTCTATTCTTCTCGACTCTATTCCAGCTTATGCATTGTTCGATTCTGGGGCTTCCCATAGCTTTGTATCAGTATCTTTTACGATTAGACATCATGTTATATCTGAATCGTTGCCTAGGACTTACAAGATCACGATCGGGGGTGGCATTATCCTCGTTCGTGATATTTGCAAGGGACGGAGAGTAGTTTTGGGAGGCCGAGAGTTGGATGTGTGTTTGCTCGTAATGCCACTACCGAACTACGATATTGTACTCGGTATGGATTGGTTGAGCATGCACCATGCCAGCATAGATTGCCGCGGGGGTAGAGTTCTGTTCAGAGCACCAGGAGAGCCAGAGTTTGTATATTCCCGACGGCAGACAGAGCAGACTTACGGAGTTTTCTGTAGAGCTTCAGTCGAGGAGCAGCCAGCTCCACATCCATTGATTGCTGAGTTCATGGACGTATTTCCAGAGGAATTGCCTGGGCTTCCACCAGACAGAGACGTTGAGTTCTCGATAGACTTGGTTCCAGGTACGAAACCCATTTCTCAGCATGTCTATCGGGTGAACAACAGCGAGCTGGTGGAATTGAAGAAACAGGTGGATGAGTTGCAGGACAAAGGCATCATCTGCTCTAGTTCTTCACCTTGGGGTGCACCGGTACTCTTTGTACTGAAGAAGGATGGGTCGGTACGTATGTGTATCGACTACAGGGCACTCAACAGTCTGACGATCAAGAACAGATATCCACTGCCGTGGATTGACGATCTCTTCGATTAGTTGAGCGGAGCTCGGGTATTCTCGAAGATTGATCTGAGGTCAGGCAACCATCAGGTAAAGGTGAAGAGGGAGGACATCCCGAAGACGGCGTTCAGGATGCGGTACGGCCAGTTCGAGTTTATGGTGATGCCGTTTGGGTTGACGAATGCTCCGGCGGTGTTCATGAACTTGATGAACAAGGTGTTCCACCAGTACTTAGATAAGTTCGTGGTGGTGTTCATCGACGACATCCTGGTGTACTCGAAGACCGAGGAGGAGCACGAGAAGCACTTGAGAGTGGTCCTAGAGACTCTCAGGCAGGAGCAGCTTTACGGCAAGCTTTCGAAGTACGAGTTCTTCCTAGACAGAGTTGAGTTCCTAGGTCATATAGTGACTGGAGATGGGATCTCATTCGACCCGAGGAAGATATCAGCAGTTGAGGCTTGGGCAGCACCGACATCAGTGGCAGAGATCAGGAGCTTCCTAGGATTGGCAGGCTACTACAGGAGGTTCGTCCAGGATTTCTTCCGGGTTGCAGAGTCGTTGTCTAGGCTGACCCGGAAGGACGCAGAGTTCCTCTGGTCAGAGAAGTGTCAGGCCGCTTTCGATGAGTTGAAGAAGCGGTTGATGACAGCCCCAATTCTGACATTGTTATCAGGATCAGGCGGGTTCACTATCTACAGTGACGCCTCGGGGAAGGGTTTGGGTTGTGTCTTGTAGCAGCATGGGAAGGTGATTACCTATGCTTTCAGGCAGTTACGGCCCATGAGAAGAACTAACCTACCCATGATTTAGATTTGGCGGCAGTTATCTTTGCTCTGAAGCTGTGGAAACACTATTTGTATGGAGAGCACGTGGAGATATTCACAGACCACAAGAGCTTAAAATACGTGTTTACGCAGAAGGAGCTGAACATAAGGCAGCGTAGATGGCTGGAGCTGATGAAGGACTTTGATATTTTACTGCAGTATCACCCAGGGAAGGCCAACGTAGTTGCTGATGCATTGAGCAGATATCCGACAGCTATGTGTTTGACGATGGATCGTCACTTGTTAGCGGACTTGGAGAGCCTTGGGATCGAGGTGATTGTGCCGGGAGTACAGATGCAGATGTGGGGCCTCCAGATTCAGTCGGACTTGATTGATAGGATCAAGTCGGCTCAGTTTGATGACGTTTCTCTACGATGCATCAGGGAGCAGGTCAGACAGGGATTTGCGAACGATGAGTTCACTCTTGCAGGGGATGGCGCATTGAGGCACGGTTCCAGACTGTGTGTGCCCAGTGGAGACTTTCGGGAGCAGGTTATACAGGAGGCCCACCGTTCTCAGTACTCGATACATCCGGGAGCCAACAAGATTTATAGGGATCTGAGAGAGCATGTATGGTGGAGTGGGATGAAGCGCGAGGTAGCACACTTCGTAGCTAGGTGTTTGATCTGCCAGCAGGTCAAGGCAGAGAGGCAGAGGCCAGGAGGACTGTTGCAACCATTGCCCATTCCGGAGTGGAAGTGGGAGCACATCACGATGGACTTCGTTTCGGGATTGCCGCGTACTCCAGGAGGGAAGGATGCGATTTGGGTCATCGTCGACAGGTTGACCAAATCGGCCCACTTCTTGCCATTCAAAGTAGGTTTGTCTACCGAGAAGCTATCAGAGATGTATATGAGGCAGATAGTCAGACTTCATGGGATTCCAGTGAGCATTGTATCGGACCGGGACAGTTGTTTCACTTTACATTTCCAGAGGAGCTTGCATATTAGCTTGGGCACTCAGCTCAAGTTTAGTACTGCATACCACCCGCAGACAGACGGACCGTCAGAGTGGACCATTCAGACACTGGAGGGCATGTTGCAGACTTGTGTCTTAGACTTTGGAGGATCTTGGGAGAGTCATCTGCACTTAGTAGAGTTTGCATATAACAACAGCTTTCAGGCCAGCATCGAGATATCCCCTTTTGAGGCACTGTACGGGCATAGATGTCGTACACCCTTGTCTTTATGATGTTGGGGAGCAAGTTTTATTGGGGCCTGAGATGGTTTTAGATGCAGCAGAGAAGGTGAAGCTTATCAGAGATCGGCTTCGCGTGGTGCAGGACAGACATCGGCACTGGGCCGACAGCTACCGCAGACCTTTGGAGTTTGAGGTACAGTTTAGAGATAGGATTAGAATTAGGTTGTCTTGTTTGTGTTTTGATTAACCATGTTTGATTATCATAATTAAATTGAGACCTTGTTTGTGATTAGGTCGGAGACCAGGTATTCTTGAGGATATCTCCGACACGTGGCACGATACGTTTTGGTGGAGGTGGGAAGCTTAGCCCGCGTTTCATCGACCCTTTCGTTATCAGCGGGAGAGTCGGTGACGTGTCTTACAGGCTAGACTTACCACCAGCATTGGTTGGAGTCCATAACGTATTTCACGTGTCACAGTTGAGACGGTACGTGGCAGATCCTAGCCATGTACTTGATCATTCCGAGATCGAGGTGGGTCCTACTCTTCGTTATCCAGAGCAGCCTGTTGAGATTCTGGATCGACGGAAGAAGGCGTTGAGGAACCAGACGATACCATTGGTTCGTGTCGCATGGAGGCATCATTCTCTAGGAGAGTCCACCTGGAAACGGGAGGATGAGATGCGCGAGCGATACCCTTATCTATTTGTACCTTGAGGTATGATTTCTATCATTCTCATTAGTTTCAGTTTCATCTTTAAATTTCGAGGACGAAATTATTGTTAGGAGGGTAGACTTGTAACACCCTATTTTCTAAAATTGGGGATTTTTGAAAATTTATTATTTTTATTATTTATTAATGGTGTTTTAGGGCATGATATAATTTTTGGTGATTATTAGTGTAATTAGAACCATTTTCTAAGTCATGCTAAGTCATGACTTATGACTTTGTGATTTTGTTAGTATAACTTAGTGTAAACCCTAGTTTTCCTTAACCTAGAAGTTGCCATGACCATGTGAGCTTAGCCATAGGCTTAGAATATCAAATTAGTGACTTTTGGCAAAAAGGGTATTTTGGTAATTTACTAGACTTTATTTGAGATCATGTGTTTTTAATATTATTTAATTTTTGTTAAGTACCATGATTAGTCACTAACCTATCTTACCC
This sequence comes from Iris pallida, assembly GCA_029216955.1. Classification (NCBI taxonomy): domain Eukaryota; kingdom Viridiplantae; phylum Streptophyta; class Magnoliopsida; order Asparagales; family Iridaceae; genus Iris; species Iris pallida. The sequence continues at coordinate 153,184 of JANAVB010010604.1, forward strand.
TAATCTAGAGGTTAGCTACTAACCTAGAAGCTTTAGGATGGATAATTAGTCAAGGGTTAAAGTAATGGAAATATCTTAGAAAGCACTTTATAGATATTTTGCTTGAAACCCTCAAAAGTGTCCCAACTTTAGCACCAAAGTCTTGCCTTCACCATGAAGGAAAGAGCAAGGACACCCCCCCATGCCATGGCCGGCCAAGGGCACCCCCCTAGCAGCCACACATTGCTATATAGTCCCATTGCATCATTCATGAACAAATTTACATGAATTTAATCCTAGAAAAATCCCATTTCCTTCAAACACCCACAACTTGATCAATATTGATCCAAATTCACTCTAGTCTTTTGCATTGGGACCGTACAACATCAAGGGAGCTAAGGGAAGCTAGCAATCAAGAATTTGGAAGCTTTGGGTATCATCAAGTTGAAGAACACACACCCCCCTTTTCATTGATTTTCCTTGGAATTGCACCAATAGGTAAATTCCCTCAAACATAGTAAAAATCTATTTTTTCTTCATAAATGCATTCATATAGGACTACCATAACTATGGGTAAAATTTGGTGAAAGTTAGAGTCGGTTTGGTGTCCGTATCGGACACGTATCCTAAGCTAGAAACCCTTGTTTGGTGAAATGCCACAGAGGATTCGATTTTATTAAAATGTAAAACAAATTGCATGATCATGTAGCCCTAGACATGTAGGTCACATACCAACTTGACTGAGCACATTTTAGTACTGTGTCCGTGTCCAAATTGGACACGAACCCGCTGCACGAGACGCGCGTACGTGCCCTGCTACCCCACCCATCGTGCTCACTGCACAGAGCACTAGGACACGAGATATTTGACTTGGACACGGGAGCAATGTCTGCGAACATGCCCCCAAAGTTTGGTGTTGCGTCGTGTCGTGTCGAGTGAGAAATCTCACTCGCACTGGACACGCGCTGTCAGCGCACACGCGCGCGGGGGCAACTTCGAGCGTGTCGTGTCACGCGGACACGACACTTGGGTGTCTCGTGATGACACGAGCGTGTAGCCCTATATGTGGCGTACACGAGGACACGAGCACGAGATGCATCGTGTCCTGTGTCACGAGCACGAGGCGTGCAACCGCGTGCACGATGCGGTCTGGACTCGTGTATCAGTCGTGTTTTTCACGACTGATACGGGGTTCGTATCGTGTCCCCGAGTGTCGTAGACACGTGTCAGTGAGTGGGTCGTGTAGCCCTATGTGTGGGCTACACGTGTGCACGACCACGAGATATGTCGTGTCTCGTGGTGTGTCCACGAGCGTGTGGAACGCGTGCACGATGCTGTGCACGCGTTTGTGCGTATCAGTTTAACCGAGTGGGTTTTTTGAGTGTTTGGACACGTTAAACCGTGTCGTGGTATCGTGTCAGGTACCTAGGACACTAGGGTACATATGGGGCATTAGTTACCAACCACTAGTTTCGAGTCTTAGCACGATTTTGCGTGTGAAATCGGGTTTACCCTGTTTCCTTTGCACAGTGTCATATTTTCCAGTTTTGGGATAATTTCCCAGTTTTTAAAAGTTAATTTCAAACCTAATTTTGATCTGATTTATACTTGTATTAGTATGTTTTTAGTATATATATACGTAGTATATATGTATGTGTGAGTGTAGGTAAGTTTTGAGGATTTATGGTTGTGTGTATGTGTAGTTGTGTATGTATATACATATATATGTATATATGTAACTGTGTGTGTGTGTGTGTTTGGGAACCAAATCCTGGTTCCAGGAATACTGTCCAGCCCTCTCTCTCACTGTCCCTCTCTCTTTCAGTCTCTCATTCACTCTCTCTCTCACTCTATGTCCCTCTCTCACTTTCTCTCTATATATATGTATTATATATAAGTTGATATATATATATATATATATATATATATATATATATATATATTTAAGTTGATATATATATATATATATATATATTTTTTTTTTTTAAGTTGATATATATATATATATAGATATATATATATATATATATGTATATATATAAATGATATATATACATTTTGTATTAGATCCCATTATGTCATTATATATATATATATATATATATGTGAGTGTGGGTTGTATTATATAGAGTATTTACATATTGGTATTTGGGTAGTAGATAGATAGTGTATATCTATATATATAGACATGTATATATATATATATATATATATATATATATATATATATATATATATATATATATATATATATATAACTTACTAGGTATAGGTTTATATAGAAACTTATAAGACTAGCCTATGGCCAAGGTACTGGCCTATGGCTTGGGGCTAACCCTAATGACCTAAAACACTACTAGTGACCCTTGTTGACTAAGGGTTGACCAAAGTCAACCTTAGGTCGAATTTGACCTAGTTAACCTAGAATTGACTAGGAATGACCTAAAATAACTAGTTTAACTAGTTTGACTAAAACCCTAACTAGTTTGACTAGTGTTGACCTAACTTTGACTAGTTTGACTTTAGAGTTGACTTTTGACCAGATTGACCTAGAATTATGTAGTATGCATAGTAGACTTCATTTTTACTATTTAGAACACATTGTGACTTGTGTTGCTCTGATCAGGAGCCAGACACCTCTCCTCAGACAGCATATTCTCTACAGACATTCATACAGCAGGCGAGTACATTCTCTGACCGTTTCATACTTGTTCAGGCTTTACTTCTCGCTCTAGATTACTTTACTTGTTGCTGTCACATTGGTAACACGGATTGGTACTATATGGATCTTTACATGAGATGTTATCCCTCTCGGGAGCATCGGGTACTTCATGTTATGTGTGTTTCACTATCATCATGTACTCCTATGCTTCCATCTTACATGTGCACTCATGTGATCATGTACTCTCATGATTCACTGAGCCCTCATGTATAACTTCACGTATACTCATTTATGAGCCTCATGTGAAGTAATCATGTATAATAATGTAACTTGTCTAAATTTTTGTGTATTGATTGGGGAAACGGGGGAGTAGAAGTAGACATGTGAATAATTCCAAAGTAGTGTAATTATGTGCAAACTCAGTAGTGTAATCATGTATAAATTCTAGCCATTCACATGCCTATCTTGTACTCTATATCACTAGTCACTTACAGTTCTCTATATACAGTAGATATTTCCTTTACAGCTATCTCTTTTACACCGTATATTTCCTTTCAGCATTTCATGTATCTTACTCTATTGCCTGTATCGTATTTCCTAACCTGATATGAACTGTGTGAGATGTATTGTGCTCGTTCCTGTCCTGACTGGACCTGTTGAAAATATTACAGAGGATGAGGACGAGGCATGGGTGACTACATATTATGGAGCAGGACTAGATGACACTTGTGTTGAGGACCCTCAGCAGGATCCACTTGCAGCTGAGGATGTTGCTCCAGTAGTCTAGACCAGTTAGCTAGACAGTCTTTTCTATATTATATTTTGTCTCACATTCTGAGTTGTATTTTGAGATGTGGAGATGTATAGACTCTTATACTTATTGTATTATGAGTTGACATTCTGGATGTTATGTATCCTAGACACTTAGACTTATTTCAGCTATGCTATTGTTCTCTTTGAGTTACTATCTATCTATCTATCTATCTGTCTTTCATTCTTCTACCTTAGATGTGATTGAGACTGTATGTTGTGATGTTACCTCCATTGGGAGTGTATAAACTGTACAGGTACCTTTATATTGTTAGATGAATGACCTAGGATAGCGTTCTACCGCCGACACTGCGGCGTAGGCTGGACGTACCCACGTCTCGTGCCCTTACTCTAGGGTGCGGGTCGTGACACACTTGAGAGCGAGAAGAAACAGCATCGCATCTGTTCGTTGGAAAGCCCGATAACTCGAGGCTCAAAGGCGTTGGCGGCAACGACAAGGCGGTAGTAGTCGTGGACGACCAAGCTACTCCTGAAACTGAGGGAGAATGTCAAAAACGATGATGGATCATAAATTTGTGACATTAACATGGGAAAGACGCCACCTTGACAGTGAAAACTTGAGTCTTGATAATGGAAGAGGGAGAAGAAAAAAAAAGAGTTCAGGGGTTGGATCTTATTGTTCTTGGAAGGGAAAGGGAAAAGGAATGAGTGATGAGGAGAGAGGGTTTAGAGGAAAAGAATGAGAAGGAATGAGATCTGGGAATGGTCACACATTTCTCTCTCTAACATGAAAAATATGCGGAAACTGTGAAAAATAGTGTGGGAAGTAAAAATTTCATTTTTCCTTTTGTGATGGTTTTTACTGTCACAAAGATTATATAATAAAAAACAATACAAAATCAGAATTTTAGTAACAATTTTTTAATTATTTGGGCTACTTTTTACGCTCAAGGCTATTTTTTTAGCCACTTTACGCAGGAAGTTTATTTTGGGCTATTTTACGCCAGTTTGCCACTTTACGCTAGGAGCATATTTTGGGTCATTTTTTACGCTCGATCTTTCCTGGCTATTTGAGAACGTGGTTTGCCTACGTGACTTTCATGCCACACTTATCGAGGAACGTGTGTACGTGCTCTCCCCACTTTGTTGAAGTAGTGGGACACGTGTCACCATGCATAGAGATCAAGACTCTACTGGGACACGTATCAATGTGCATAGAGGATGATTTACACCGTGGGTGACAGTTACTAGCGTAGAGACCCGAACTGGTTGCTTTTTACGCACAAAGGGTCAAGTCTATAAATAGACTTATTTTTACATATCAAGCATCAAGAGATCAACAGAGAGACATGAGAGGAGATTCTGAGAAAACTTATACTTCCAGAGTGATATTCCCAGAAGCATTTCTTCAACTTTTTCTCAAGAACAGGGTGAAGCAAAGCAAGAAAGCATTCGACTGTGCCATCAATGTCGTTGCTCGATACCTTTTCGGTGGCTTAGTTCTTCCGATTGTTAGTCTTCTTCAAGCAGTTTTCTTCATCATCATCGTATGGTCCAAGGAACAAAGTGATCGCTCTCAGATCAGACTTCCATAGCAATACTTCCCAGAACAATTTGTACTTTTTGTACTTTTTTTCTTGTTTTATTTTAAAAGCTAATTTTAGGCATTTTATTAAGTAAAACAAAATGGCGACTCTGCTGGGGATGACCTTCTTCTCTGACGAGAAGACAATTGCTCAATATGATGATGTGTCGGTCGGATCGACAAAGAAGACTCTGGTTGTGCACTTCGACCAGACTGCCTACGAAGAAATGTTCTGAACTGGGGGTAGTATTCGCTGCTCCAATGTTCAGAAATGGCGGAAGGCGCAAAAAGTTTGGATTTCCAAGTCCAAAGCATCCTCGGATCTCCCTGCTGTCCCTGAAGGCAAAGGAATTGTTTGCCATAAAATATAAAAGAATAGAACAATTATCGGAGGACTGGACTTTTACTTCACGATACAAACTTGCTTGTACAAAGAAAGCCTAGGGATGAAAACCTAAGTACAGCAATCTAAGTACAATTATTTATTTTAGATTCTGGGGGGTGACGATAGAGGCTCGGGAAAGCAACGGCAGCTCTGCCTTACTCCTTGGACGATCGGGTACAGCCTTGGCTCTGTAGAAGAACTGCTTGGCATTGATGAAGAAATGCTCTCCTTTCAATTTCTCTCTTGCTTTCTGTTCTTCTATTCTCTCTCCGTCTGTATGATTTCTGTCTCTCCGTATATTCTCCCTTGCAAGAGAATGGCACCTTACTATTTATAAGAGTGGGGGGCATCATTAGGGTTTGTAATAACTGCCCATTCTCAAAAACTGGCGGCTAAAAATCAATAAATCTGGGCCGCTCATCTTGAATATAATAGATCTGGGCAATTAATGTGATTGCATCAAATCTTTATAGGTAATTAATGATGATTGACATAAATCTCCATGATTTGTTATACAAATCTCGGATTTCCAGCCACGTGTCATTGATTTGCTTGATTGTAAATGATCTGATTTGATCCCAATATTTTATTGGGATTTGTTGATGGATTTCGGTCGATTTGATGCCACGTGTCTCATTATTATGCCACGTGTCTTAACCGCGAGCCACTTAGAAAATCTGAGCCGCATGAGGACTGCTCTCCATTGAGCCGCATAAGGCTGGCCACGTGTCAAGATTGCTTAGGAGTGGCCCCTGAATATTTGAACCGCATGGTGGTGATCTGAGCCGCATGAGCGTAGGTGACCGCATGATGGGTGCATTCTTCGTGAGCCGCATGGAATTAGTCCTCGTGAGCCGCATGGAGATAGCCTTTGCTCGAGCCGCATGGGGTAGTTCTCATGAGCCGCATGGGATAGCTTCTGCCTGAGCCGCATAGGGTAGTTCTCGTGAACCACATGGGATAGCTTCTGCCTGAGCCGCATGGGTGGCCTCTGTCTGAGCCGCATGCAACTGTCCACGTGTCAAGGCCGCATAAAGGTCTTTTGAGATTTGACGGATTGTGTTAGAGATATCCTTCATTTCCCTAGGAGTCTGCCATTATGATAGAGTCATTATTGCATCTTTCTGTCATTGGTCAGAGCTGTCAGTCGTCAAGGAATTAAATACAGTAGAAGACAAAGGGAAGAGCTGTTGAGGACCACGTGGCTCCTCTCTGAGCCGCATAGACGCTTGAGCCACATGGGTCCCTGAGCCGCATGAGCTCTCTGAGCCGCATGGGGATCCTTGGCCGTATGGATCTTTCTTTATTCTTTTCCATGCTTCTACAAGACCCCCTTCAAAGTTTTCAATTTGTAAAAATTGAAATACTTTGAATAAGAAGCATGGCTATGTATAAACTCTTCTGGCCGCATGTGATGTCCTTGCCGTATGGATGTTCCAACCGTATAGCCTCTTCAGCCGTATTGGTCAATCAATCGCATGGGCCCTTTGGCCGCATGGGCTGTCTGGCTGCATGAGTTCCTTGCCATGTCATCCTGTCACGTGTGCAAATCTTTTTGCATTAATTGCTGTTTGATTCTAAGGCCGCTTTTTAGGGCAGGATCCCAAGAGTCTAGCCCTAAATAATCAGATCGCCTTGATAACCGAAGAGTCGGTTATACTGCTCGTGGACCGATGCGTCGGTCCATTGGGGTTCTGCCTATAAATAGCAAGGTATTTGGGAAAGACTTTTTTTTACTTTCTGCTATTGCCCTAACCCTCTTGTCTTCGTCTTCTTTCTCTAATCATAGTAATGGCTCCCAAGAAGACTATTGCGACGAAGAAGGCAGTGTCTTCATCAACAGCGAAGGATAAGAAAGCTGCTTCTGCGACGACGGATGTGGCAGCTCCTCCGTCAGCTGATGTACCCGTAGTTTACCCCGACGTCCATCCTGTTATTGATGGTAAGGACCTTTTGCGTGAGTTTGGAACCCTGACTATCATAGCTACGTCGCATATTTTATGCGCAAGCCTCCACCTTCTTGTGTGTCGCATATACGTCTCGAGCCGCATGGGGTATGTTCCATGTCGGAGCCGCATGAGATCTGTTGTTGTGACCGCATAAGTACTTCTCTAGCGGGGCCGCATAAGCTCGGCATAAACTCACTTGATTTGGACCGAATAAGCCTATTCGAATTAGACTCTATGAACTTATCTGCATTTGAGCCGCATAAGCGTGTCTCTAACGGGGCCGCATAAGCTCACTTGATTTGGATCGCATATGCTCGCTTGATCTCGTCTTGTCGTATGAGCCTTTTAAAATTTATTCGAACTCTGTCTCATGAGGCTGTGTTTGAACAGAGCTGCATAACTATGTTTAGTCACTGTAGCATGAGTCTCCACTAGTCGGAGCCGCATAAGCTTTTTTCTGAGTTGGGCCGCCTGTGGCTTCTTTGAATCCTAGCCGCATAGGCTTGAGGGTATTAGTCAATCATCTTTTTAACTTATTTTGTCTTTGTCTCAGTAAATTTGTCGGTTAATGTTGCGGGAGAACTCCTGGTAGGTCGTGCCCAAGCTGCTCTGGGCTATAGGTACGACCATATAGTTAGGCATGTGGCGGACCAGTTTCTTAGTGACGAGCCTCCGGCGAGATTGAATGCCCTTAAGAACCAGCCTTTCTATTTTCTCAATGCTATAATAAACTCGGGGAAATTAGAAGGGGAATACTTGAAGCCTGCGTTCTTCTTCGGAGACGCCTTGACTGTGAAGAACAGTCAGGTTCTGGATGTGTCAGAGAACTGGAGTTTTATTTCTAACGGGATGGCGATCCGCATCCCCCAAATGGAGCGTCACTTCCCACTATCTTGGTTCAATATGCTCCCACTGGACCGGAAGATGGAGGAGTCTTTAACTCCTACCCGAAGTAGGATGTTTGTGGGAGACATCCATTATAACAACAGTATGAAGTCAGTGTATACGGGCAAGGTGCACACCAGCCGTTCTGTAATAGGATTGGCCCCGGGTACTTTCTTGAATGTGCCGGGTCCTAATTTCACATTTTCTGTAGCCGACACTTTTATGAACCAACTTGCTCGGAAGGGCTCCTATCCCATTGGCCGGTTGACGCTCTCGAGTTGGATACACCCCATTCTCTCATGGACCAATCTGTCTATTTGGATCTTGTGAAAGTATAAGGCCTTTCTGTGTGAGATTGGTCTTTAACATGCTATCCGGGGCACCAGCCATGGCTTGCCTATAAACAAGAGATTATTCATATCTCTGCTGGAGATGTATAACGGCCGTACGGGAACCTTCTATATACCCGTAGGGGAAATGGGGCTTGCGCTCCACGAAATACACGTGGTCTCCAAGCTTTCTTGGGGGACGAAGCTTTTGAGGCGTACACTCGCACAAATGAGGAGTTCGAGGAGTTGGAGGGACGGTATCCCGCCTTCGTGGCTATTTATCAAGAAATATTGTGCCACTATAGTACATGTCAGCAGATAGCCAAAAAGGACAGCAGCTCGGAAGGAAATGCTCCCCAAACCAAGGATTGGGTGTGCTATCTCTTCACGATGGGTTCCTCAGGTCGAGTTACTTTCCGACGTCCTCAATCCCGGGAGGCGGTTCAAACTTTGGTGTCGTCGGCCAAGAGGGTGGCCACCACTAGTGACAGATTCGGGAGTAAAACCGACCCTTTTAGTTATTTTTATTAGGATACCCAAGAACTGTCAGAAAAGGAGCTCCTGGCGGGATTCCTGATGTTATGGCTGCGAAATTGTGTGGTTTCGGGCGGAGCTGGTTCTATTGAAAGGATCAGTCGTAATTTCATCCTTCCGACTGTGAAGTTAGTTTCGCGAGTCAAGCTAGCTCTCCTCCCGGCCATGGTGTGCAGCATACACCGTGGCCTTCGCACTTTCACGTCCAAGGTAATCACCTGCGATGTGACAAAAGATTTTGAACGGACTGAGCTGCCCTATCATTATCTGATGGGGGTGGCTGCTGATGTATTATCCGTCTTTGATGAGACCGGGCTCTGAAGACGGCGTAACTGACGATGACTCTTTTATCTTTCGTTATCGTAATAAGTCTTGGGAGTGCGAGACCATACGTGCTTGCCGAATGGCGCTGGCGAGGGCAGATATGTATAACATTTTCATATCTGTCGCTCGTTTTACTGCTTAGGAAATAGCGGCTGTACATCTCGATGGTATTGGTCCACCTCAGCTTCTGGACGGCCAGATGCTACTGTGGCTGCGTAACATCTGCCCCGCTCATCTGGTGTATCGCAACCGTAATACTGTCTTTCTGGAGCCTTATCTGCCCAGCAGGTTTGCCCGACAGTTTGGTTACAGCCAGCTTTTCCTAGACAGTCCCAGCTCTTGTCTGGGTTTTGAAGGTAGCCTTCTTGACGGCATCAGGGCCTAGCACTACTATGATACATTCCATACCCGTACCATTTTCTCGGTCCCTGCTATTAAGGCGCCGATAGAGATTTTGTATATGGCAGCTCTGTACCATGTCATGGCGAACAAACCCCCTGTCGGTTTTAACCCGGGTGCCAGTTTTATTGTCGGTATCGGCCTGGAGGAGAGGTCACAGGGGGCCAAGACGAGGAAGAGGAAGAATAGAGTCGAAGTGCCAGATTCGGACTCCACTACTGCGGATGGTGAAGGCAACGAGCATGATGCAGATGATTCTTCCCTTCCGTTGGAAGATGTTGGGGCGGATCAGCCGCCTGTTTTGCCGGATGAGATGGCGGCAGATCATCCATCCATTGCACCAGGCCCTATACGAAAGCATAACAGGCAAATTTCTCCTGTTGGCGGTATTCCTCGCTCCCGGACACTGGCTGTGACCAGACACCGCAAGTTAACTATCAGGAAAAGAGGCGAGGAATTTAACCCCACATCAGAGGTAAACAAGTCGCTACCGGTTCTTCCTTTCTTCTAGCTTTGATCTTAATCATCTACCTTCCCTCTTGTAGGTATCAGAAGATGAGGAATCTCAAGTAGCCGAGGTCGTGACTCGAGATGATGGGGGCTCCGGTGAGCCTGCCCCTGAAATTGCTGAATTCCATCAAGATGATGCTGATCGAGTTGTCTCTCCCTTCGAGGTGGCTGGGACAGAGGAGCCGGCCAAATTCAACTTAGAGATCACGGGTGAGGAGACAATGCCAGCTGCGAACGAGCTGCAGCCTCCATGCTCCTCTCCTGGTAAGATAAGCCGAATCTTAACTTGCGATGAGGCCTATCTGCTCTATCATCACATCCTTCGGGTCACGTCGATTGATTGTTGTCATGGACATGCAGGTCCTGCCTCTCGAGTGCCGATGATGGCCACTGTTGAGATAGACTCTACCGAAGGGGCACCGGCGGAGAGGAGCATGCCCCCTCCCCCTCTGGCTCGTCTTGATGGGCCTCCCACGGGCTCGAGTTCGGCCAGTCAGGTGATGGGACAGCCGGGGCAGGGGACAATGGTCCTACCGTCTTCCTCTGCTCGGGCAGATCCGAGAGTCGATCTCTCCGTCCTGCCAAGTGTCCAGGCTCTTCGGGTGGCAGAGGAATAGTTAGCCGCTATCCGTGCATCATTCTGCTCAGAATTTGTCCCCTTGGTGACAAGTTCTAGCACAACTCCTTCGATGTTGCCGGCCACGCTTCCTCTGACGTCGTCCTCTACAGAGGTCCTAGATGAAGCGTTACAGGATGTGGTCGACAGCTTTTATCGTCACTTAAAAAGGGGGATAGAAGCTGCTGTGGAAAGAGGGACCTCTTTCGTCTTGGCCCGGCAATGCGCCCAGGGTCAAATTGATATCCTTAAGGCTCTTCCCGGTGGGGCAGGGGTGGCTGCACTTCTGGAGGCAAAATTGCTGGAGACTGATCAGCTGGTGGCCCAGTTTCAGGTATTACGACAGGCTGATCTGCCTACTGCTATAGATCAGGAGCGCGGTTCCCTCATAGCTACTATAGAGAAGGCAAGGGCTGTTCGGGATAAAACCAGGCCGACCATACTGAAGGATCTCTGCGATCTGTCTGATCGATATGATCAATTGAGCCACGAGAGTGAACATATTACGGCTCGGGAAGCGACTGCCTCCCGCGGGATCACTGACACGCGGGAGCAGATCCTTGAACTTCAGAGGAAATTAGCTTTCTTTGAGTCTGAACTTGAGGCTGCCCGTATCGACAGGGGGCTAATTATCGAGGAGGCTGACAGAGTTAATCAAGCTTCGACTGACCTGGAAATTACCCTAAAGAAGTTGGAAGACGACTGGCGGGCACTCATGGACTTGGATAATGGGGAGCGCTTATCCCAGGAGGCTGAGTGCCGAGCTAGACAGCGGCTTGAGCGGGGGACCACCTTAGTGAGAAACCGCCTCCTGGAGTTGTATAATACCGAACCATAGTCGGCCTCTTCTTCTTTTGTTCCTATTCTCCTTTTCTTTTCTTTTTTAGAGGGACATGGTCCCAAAATATGTAATGCTTCTTTTGGCTTTCAAATAAAAGAGTATCTTTTATTCCATCCTTTATTTGTACTGTCTGTTGTGTTTGTGGTGCTGTGGTGGCATTTGCCCCGAATGGGGGACTTGTTTGGGGACCTGTTACCCTTGGCATACCTTGGTTTTAGGTACGGATAACAAGTTTGATGGGGATACCTAAAATAATTTCATGGCAAGGTGCTCATGGACGTTCCAGGTATCAGAAGAGAGAATGCCATGGAGCAGCTGGGCTCCCGGGGCACGATGAGGAATGGTAGGCCTGTACTAAGAGACTTAGCAAAGGACATTTGTGGGCCTATTATCCTTGGCGTACCCCATCTTAGGATACAGATAACGGGATTAAAAGGGAACCAACATACTTACTCAGAGGTAATGAGGACATGGTAAGTATGAGGGTTTTACCGTGGAGTCTTTCTACTCAGAGGTAATGAGGACATGGCAGGAGTGGACTCAACGGAGGATATTTGTGGACCTATTATCCTTGGCGTACTCCGGTTGTGGGTACGGATAATAAGTGGAAAGGGAATCAACATACTTACTCAGAGGTAATGAGGACATGGCAAGCATGAAGGTTTCTTCGACGGAGCCTTCCCACTTAGAGGTAATGAGGACATGGCAGGAGTGGGCTCAATGAAGGAGGGTACATAGGACGACTTAGAGGTAATAAGGACATGAAAGTTCTATGTAAATGGGTGATTTGTTTTTGACGGAAGTAAAACGACTTAGAGGTAATGAGGACATGGCCGTTTTGGAAATTTGTGGATCTGTTGCCCTTTTTGTGCACTGGGAGTGCGGGTAGTGGATCATGAGGGGGGATCTCTTACAGGAAGAAAGCTCAGAGGTATGGTCATACATGACTTACTATCTGAAAGAGTGATCGGAATGTGAGTTCAGAGGCACCTGCGGGTACATGACTCGATAATCTGGGAGATTGTGAGTTCAGCGGTACGGGAGGGTACATGACTCAATAATCTAAAATTTGGAAATATGAGTTCAGCGGCACCAGCAGGTACATAACTCGATTATCTGGGGTGTTGTGGATGTGAGTTTAGCGGCACCAGCGGGTACATAACTCAATAATCTAGAATGTTATGGATGTGAGTTCAGCGGCACCAGCGGGTACATGACTCAATAATATGGAAAATGTGATATGAGTTCAGCGGTACCGGCAGGTACATGACTCGATGATCTGGAAAATGTCGTTTAGACATAATATTTCTTCAGAAACTTGCCGTTGACAGGCAACATGAGCAAGTCTCCATTTTGTTTTGCGAGGCGGTAAGCACCGTTGGAGAATACAGCCTCAATGATAAATAGACCTTCCTATTTTGGCTGGAACTTGTCGGTGGTCTTGTGAGTCATGACCATCGGCCTCCGGACTGCCAGAACGAGATCGTCCACTTGGAATGTTCTGATTTTAACCTTCTTGTTGAAGGCTCCGGAGATGCGTGCTTGGTATAGCTCGATCCGCTGCTGAGCCAGGAGGCTCTTTTCATCTAAGGCCTCCAACTCTTGTAGCCGACGACGGTAGTTATCGTCCGTCATCAATTGGTAAGTAAGGATGACACGGAGCGAGGGTATTTGAGCCTCCAATGGGAGAACTGCCTCACTCCCGTATACCAGGAAGAATGGTGTGTTCCCTGTGGCCGTTCGGACTGTGGTACGGTACGCCCATAAGCATTCACCAAGCTTCTCGTTCCAGTCATATTTGTTGGACGATATGAACTTCTTGAGAAGTTTGATGATTGTTTTGTTGAATGCTTCTGCCAACCCATTCGCTGCTGGATTGTATGGCGTTGAAACAATATTATGGATACGGTGCTTGTCGCAGAATCGATAGAAGGCGTGTCTTGCGAACTGCGGACCTTTATCGTGGATGATCCTTTGGGGCAGTCCAAAACAGTAGATAACGTGATGCTTGAGGAAGATGATCACGTTTGAAGTCTTTACTTCTGCAAGTGGAACAGCTTCCGCCCATTTGGAGAAGTAATCTGTGATTGCGAGTATGAAGCGATGTCCTCGGGAGGAAGGTGGAGTGATCGGACCGATAATATCCACTCCCCATGCTTCGAACGGCCAGGACGCCACCGTCGGATGTAGAAATTTGGATGGTTGGTGGATGAAGTCTGCATGAACTTGACAAGCTTTGCACTTTCTTGTATAGTCTATCGCATCTGCCACCATCGTGGGCCAGTAGTAGCCCATTCGGCGAATACGATCTTACAATTTTGGGCCGGGCTGATGGGCCCCGTAAACACCGTCAAGAGCTTCGCGTACGGCTTCTTTGGCTTCTGCGTTTGACAGACATCGAAGCAATAGCCCATCGTAAGATCGCCGATACAACATTTTTGTCTCTGTATCATAGAAGAATCTGAGAGAACGTCTTCTGATGGAAGAGGCTTCCTTTGGGTTCTTGGGCAGGATGTCGTAGACTACGAAGTCAATGAATGGTTGTCTCCAGTCCGGCGCTTCGTCGATCGTCTGAGCGGAATAACTCGCCACGAATTGAACGTTGTTTTTGGGACAGACCAGTTCGTGGCCTATCACATCCACGGACTGGCGAGAATAGTTCGGAACCGCTAGGGAAGCGGCAAGGCCAGCTAGGGCATCGGCTTCAATATTTCGAAGTCTGGAAACATGTTCGATGAAGAACCCTTCGAATGACGCGATGATGTTGATTATTATTTGGTGATAGGGGATCATGTCTTCATGGCAAACCTCATAAGAATCCCGAATCTGATTGACGATTAATTGAGAATCGTCGTATGCTTCAAGATATTCTACCCCCAGCTCTTTTGCAAGTTGGAGGCCAATGACCAAAGAGTTATACTCGGCCACATTGTTAGAGCAGGGTTCTGTGAGAGAGTAAGCGCGTTTGATCACCCAACCGGAAGGAGAAACCAGCACCACCCCGACTCCGACGACGATGTTGTCCTTAGGTCCGGTCCTTGAGGCACCGTCGAAGAACATTCGCCATATATCATCGTGATAGGTTGCATACGAGTCGACGACCTCATCTGGGATTTCTTCATATATTCTGGATGACTCCGAGCCTGGGTGGGCTGCCAAAAAGTCTGCCAGGGCTTGGCCTTTAACAGCCTTTTGTGGGACGAAGATCATATGATAGGGGGACAGTAATATTGCCCATGTAGTGAGGTGAGAGCTGAGTGCCCCTGGTTTCGTTATGAGGATCCTTAGAGGGTTGACTCGTGAGATCACATGTATTGTTTGTCCTGTGACATAGTGTCGCATCTTTTGAATGGCGAACACCAGGGCGAGGCATTCCTTCTCTACGGCGGTATATCGATGCTCTGACCCGATCATCATTCGACTGAGGTAGTATATAGCTTGCTCATGGCCTGCATCATCATTTTGTGCTAGCAGAGCGTCGAGGTAATGCTCCATTGCTCGTACATAGAGCAAGAATGGTTTTCCAGCAACCGGGGCCACCAGGACTGGAGGGTTCGACAAATATTCTTTGATGCTGTCGAAGGCACGTTGGCATTCTTCATCCCATACGAACGAGACGCCTTTCTTCATGAGATGAGTGAATGGCCGACATCGCCCGGAGAGTTTAGAAATGAACCTCCTGATGTAAGTTAGCCTCCCTTGGAGGCCTCAAAGTTCCTCGGAGATTTCTCGGGGGACCCATCTCCATGATTGCCTTCGCCTTCTCGGGGTCTACATGGATACCCTGGGCGGTGATGATGAAACCCAAGAACTTTTTGCTGGATACGCCCAAGAAAGATTTTGTGGGATTCATCTTCAGGTTGTGTGCTCGCATCAGGTCGAACACCGTCCTCAGATCCTGGAGATGGTCTCCCTTGCAGCGACTCTTGACGGCAATGTCATCAATATAGCACTCCACCGTCTTGCATAAGTGGTCTCTGAAGATGATACTCATGGCTCTTTGATATGTGGTGCCAGCATTCTTTAAACCGAAAGGCATGACTGTGTAGCAGTATGTACCAATCGGTGTTCGGAATGATGTATACTTTTCGTCGTCCGGAGACATCTTGATTTAGTTGTACCCCGAGAAGCCATCCATGAATGACATACGTTGGAAGCCGTAGGTGTTGTCAATCATGCTGTCTGTGATAGGGAAGGGAAATTCATCTTTGGGACATGCCTCGTTCAGATTGCGGAAGTCGATACAGATTCGAATCTTTCCATTCTTCTTGAGGACCGGTACTATGTTGGCGACTTAGTCTGGATGTTGCTCTTCGCGTATGAAGCCACTGGCTATCAGTTTGTTGACTTCGACTTCGATAGCATCTATGATGCCTGGGCGAAAGCGTCGTTGTTGTTGCTTGACTGGCTTTGTATCTAGCCGAATGTTGAGTTTGTGAAGAGCAACCTCGGGGTTTAGTCCTGGCATGTCTTCATAGCTCCAGGCGAACACATCAATATATTCTTTGACAAGTTCCAGCAGCGATTCTTGCTCTTCGTATGTTAGGCTTTTACTGACGAAGATTGGTTTTGGAGAAGATTCACTGCCAAGATCCACTTGTATGACCTCATCTTCAGTAGGAGGTTCTCTCTGTTCGAACCACTTTTCCCATTGTGCATCCAGCTGTTGGACCCACGACTCTAACTCGAGGATTTTAGGAATGTCTTCATCTTCTTCATAAGCGTCTTCCACTGGGATAAGCTAGTTTGCGATGTAAACATTCGTCACCTGTGTGTGTAGGTGAGTGCCTATACCGTGTTCCATAGCATACATTGTACAAAGCTTATTAAGCTCGAGGTAGTTCAATGATAGCCCTTTATTGATGAAGTAAGGTATCTTTTCTAGTGGGGTTACATCATCTGCGGAGGAAACATCAGTGTGGGCAGCCACATACTTGGCTAGCTCCGGTTCCTCTTCGGCTACCCCTGTATAAATGAAGACTGAAAGGACGACCTGGGCAGCTTGATCGTCAGAGGTTCTGCTGGTGGAGCCGAGCATGGAGTTGTTGGCAAACTAGCGACCCCCAGTTTGGTACCTGATACTGGGCGGGGAGTTGTTGGCTTGCTAGAAGCCCCAGTCTTTATATCAGGGTGACGACTCTTCTTGGGAAGGCGTATCGTCATTGGCTTGTCGGAGGGATTGAGCTTGTCCGTTTGCGGCTGACTGACTCTCGGCAGTCTGATTGTCAGTGGCTCTATTGTGGGTCTTGGCACATGGCCAGACCTTGGCAGCCGGATTATCATTTGCTCTTCTTGTGTCGAGAGGCTGATTGCGTCCTTAAGCAGAGTGGCTTTAAGGGTTGCGGACTTGTCAGGTTTACGAGCTTGAAGGTGGATCGTCAGAGGTTCTTCTGATCCTGTGGCTGTCTCGGTACGAGCTTGCACATCTCCTTCACCAAGGTGCTTCTTTGACTTTTCGTACAGGCAGGAGTCTGAGTAATAGGATTCGACCCCTTTGAAGGGATCGATGTCGGCAAATTCTGTCCTCACGAAGCCGTGTTTGTCGACATACTTGAAGCATTGGTGCAGCGTGGAAGGCACGATCATATAATCGTATATCCAATGGCGCCCTAGGAGGATGTTGTAAGAAGTGTCTGCATCTATGACGTAACAGGTGACTTCCGACTGGAGATCGCCGATTTGGCAATTCAAGCGAATCTTTCCAATCGGGGAGCTCCTGCCCGAATTGAAACCGCTGATGGCGGTACTTGTCGGCGTCAGGCGATGCATAAGAATACGGAGATGATGTAACAGACCCTTCGGGATGATACTTATGGAAGAACCAGGATCAATGTGCATCTGATCCAGCTTTACCTCGCCGATGTATCCAGTATAAGATAACGGACGATCGTGCAGGTTGGTTTTGATGAGCATTTCCTGCGGAGTGAAGACAATGTTGTGCATCGCTCTCGTGCAAGCGCTGTCTTGGAGATCTGCAGGCGGGTTCTCTCCCATGAGGTTGACCTGAGCCAGGTACGCGTCGGCATTTTGGAGTGCATCGCTCAAAGCCGCACGAACATCCTTTGAGAGTCTTAGGAGCTCGTATAATGACAACTTGGCCGGTGTATTGGCCAATTGTGCCAAGATGTCGAAGTTGTAGGGCCTCTCCAGTCCCTGTGGTGCCTCTTTCTGGAGGAATTTGTCAAAGCGAGTCTCCTTCGGCCTAGGCTTGTCGGTCGTCGGAGGCTGAGAAGGTCCCGGAGCGTCAGTTGTAGAAGGCTGATGATCTTCAGCCGAGTTATCAGCCACATGTTGGGATTGTGCCCCAGACCGAGTGACGACGGCTGTGACTTCTTCGATATCTGCCGAGATTGTGTGACATGATCTGACTTTTCCACTCTTGCTCTTGCGAATGGAAGATGGTGTGCACTGAGTCACTTCAGATACTAAGTCTAGATGGACCCACATGACCTCCCCTCGTGATGTGGTGAGGGGCACTAGACCAGCAGCCTGATCCTGAGGAGGTGGAAGATTAGCAATCTCCATTGTTGCCAGAGGGATGGGGATCGCACCGTCTTGAGTTTCTGTTGGAGGGAAGCTGCCAAATTATACTGACACCATATTGGCTGCCACGGTTACCTCTTCGAAATCGATGGCCAGAGCGTTCGAATCGATAAGATTTTGGATGTACGGTTTTAGTTGGTAGCAGTCGTGTGTAGCATGGTGGACGTAGCAGTGGTAATGGCAGTACTTTGGGTTCTCTATTTCTGCCGGCTGAGGTTTCCGTCTTGGTGGAGGGAGCTAAATTCTGTCTCCTTGTATGAGCATGTCTAAGATGGGCTCGATGTGGCCGTCTTCGAAGGAGTATGTCATTTGTGGCCATTGCTTGTCTGCCGGTTTTGGCTCAGGTTTCTGTGCTGTGTCGGCCACCATAGCTTGTAACCCCTCTTCCCGGATAATATTTTATTTATTTATTAAATGGTGATTTTTGAGTTTTATAAATAATAATAATTATTTAGTTAATTATTACGATCGATGATTTTTGACATGGTTGAGGTTTAAAGTACCAGACGACTAGAAATCAAGGCACGGATAGTGCAATGGCGTGCCTTGAGTAGTGTATTAGCCATGCTAAGGAAGACCCAGTCATAGTGATGCCCTAACTAGGAAAACCAGGCCAAGTTGCGACTTGACCTCTATAAAATGATTTAATTTAGTTTTATTACATTATTTAAGTTTATTGAAGACCCGGGTGTACCAAACTGGCTCGTATTCGACCCGAACCCAATACAAAGCCCATGAAGTCATGTAATGCGACCAAGACGTCCATGTAGACACATACATATATATATATGATGGTATGGTTAAGTGAATTATTTTAGGACTTTTATAGATATTATTGCTAATAAAGTTAAATTGTGTTTTATTATAATATTTTTAGTAACACAAATTATTGGATATATATATATATATATATATTTTTATATATATATATATATATATATATATATATATATATATATATATATATATATATATATATATATATATTACATTCTGTAGAATATTGTATACTATTATTGTTACCTATCTCAGGATGGTGTATACCATTTTGTACTCTTTGGATTACATAGTATATAAATGTGTGTGCATATATATATAGTTTTATATATATATATATATATATATATATATATATATATATATATACCTATTTTATATAGTTTTGTATATATAGCTAGTGAAAAGAAATGTAGATATATAGTTATGTACATATTATTATGATTTGTTTGGATTTTATGGTACTATATATATATATATATATATATATATATATATATATATATATATATATATATATATATAGAAACTTTGAGTGTATATATACATATATATATATATATATAGAAACTATATGTAAATATGGAAACAAATTGATAATAAAAGAAAGCAATAGGAATAAGAGTGGGGGGCTAAAAGGAAAAGGACCAAAACTTAGCTTTTCCCCCCAAAACCCACACAGGGGTTCCAGCCCAATCCGAGTAAACAGAGGACTCAGTATATATATATAGTTATGTACATATTCGAGAGTTAGAAACTCTCCAAACTCGTAAAACCCTAACTCCGAAGCCGACACCTCCTTCCTCCAATACTGGCGAACACTCCTCCTGACCTGGGGCGGCCACGCCGCGCCCATAGCGCCACCGCACGCGGCCGACGCAGTCGGCCAGGCGCGCAACCAGCGCGTGCGAGAAGGATCAGCGACGGCAGCAATGGCGGATCAGCGACTTCACGACGAGAAATCTCCGTGATCGTTCGATTATTTCACGAGCCATGAACTCTGGTATGATCACAATATGACCACCTTTAATCCCTGTCAATTAGTTTAATTTTTAGTGACCCAAGACTCGAGATAAATCGAGTGAAAGTTGGCGAAAAACCCACCGAAAACAGGGTATTGAAACAGTCGAAACACTCATGTTTCGAGATAGTTTCTGATCAACCAGTTAGGAATTTTAGGAAACTATTTGAAGAGACTTTTAGACAACATGTAGGGCATCATAACCCTCCTCGTGGATTCAGATTTTATTAAGTATATAAGAAGATATTCGATTCTAAAGTTCAGGAAAAACCTATTTTCAAAACTAGAAAAAACCATCCACACGACGTCCGTTCTGCCATTCCGGGCGACGTGGTCCCGCACCGAAGGCATCGAAAGCTGCGTAACAGCTTCGTGGTCGTGTGGACTTTGACGGAATTCAAATTGATCGCGTGTGCGCGACGAATTCGACGCGTATCCGTCGGAATCGCCCCGTATCCGTACAATGCAAATTCAGTCATAACTTTGTGTACGCTCGTCAGATCGAGACGAAACTTGCGCCATCAGCACTGTATCATTTTTCTGGTCCTGTATGCCAAGTTTGGCCCGATTCTGAGATCGTTGACAAAATCACCGTTTTGCGGCCCCCGTGGTCCTACTCAACGGGCGATTTTGTGCACGGCCCGCCGGAATCCAACTTTGGATATACGGTTGGGTTCGTATCGGAAAACTTGATCCGTAGACATGTAGTTTGACGACTTTAGAGACCGTTGACTCTGGCACACTTTTCTGTGCAAAGCGGGTCCAACGGCGGACATCGTTTTTGTCCGAAATTACCGTTTTGCCCCTGTGTCTAGAATTGGACGTAAGGACAGGCAATCCTAGCTAATTGGACTATTCTGAGATTATTGGTATTGTTTATTTCAGCTTCCGGGGACTGTTGTACGGGTTTTGACTATAGTGGCACATTGAGTAGTTCAGATTGTCGGTTTCACCAGCAGAGGACCACAGGCGAGTACAGTTTATTGTTTGTATTTCGATATTGATCTTTACTATATTTCATTGATTAGTTATTGGTTATGTGATTTTTATACTCTATTATAAATTATTGAGTCGGGAATGAGAAGTACCAAGGATGTGTGATCAGACCGTAGACATTGTAGATATCGTAGACATTGTAGATATCGTAGACATTGTAGATATCGTAGACATTGTAGATATCGTAGACATTGTAGATCTCGTAGACATTGTTTATTTTTATGCAGTAGACCTCGTAGACATTGTTTATTTTTATGCAGTAGACCTCGTAGACATTGTTTATTTTATGCAGTAGACATCGTAGACATTGTTTATTTTATGCAGTAGACATCGTAGACATTGTTTATTTTATGCAGTAGACATCGTAGACAGTGTTTATATTTTGCAAGTAGATATTGTAGACCGTGCAGTGTAGCACCCCAGACCGATCACATGTCAAAGGTACTTCTAATGGTGGAAAAGTATATTGGTCTATTTATTACTATTGATTTTTCTTACGGCTTTACTGTTTATTTTCAAACCCATGATTGATGTCTAACCTTTGTTTTATAGTCATTTTCTTTATTTGAAATTGCATTCAGTGAATTGTGCTCGTTCCATTCCTGACTGGAAACCAACATTTTCAGGTTAGCCGTGGATTCATTTAGCTTGGGGAGTGACGGGAATACTTACAGACAAAGGCCTAGAGACTAGCTAGATAGTTGAGTTGTAGTCATTCAAATATTTGTACAAGTTTATATTTTTCTGCAAATGTAAAACTTGTGATCTTTGTGAATTAAATTAATTATGTGATTGAGCATTGTTTGTGATTTTGATCTTCATGGCCGTGACAGCGTTCTACCACCGACACTGCGGCGTAGGCTGGCTTGGACACGTCTTGTATCCGTTTTAAAAAAAAACGGGTGCGGGTCGTGACAAGTTTTTGTGGTGGCCCATGCAGGTCTATCTTCGCAAACCATGCGAACTCGTGATAGTACTTAAGTTAGCCGTACTATTGCGAGCCTGCGACTAGGAAATGCTCATTCACGAATTAATTTAATTTAAGAGAATGACTAGGACTAGGAGTCCCTTATACAAATTTACCGATGGGTAGTCTAGGCCATGCAATGTAGATGAGGGTTATTGATTTTGATAGTTGTCATATCTCCATAAGTACACTAATACCTCTTGGTATGACGTTATGATCCAATGTGGATAGATTATTCACTTGGTGAGACCGGACTTCCTAGGATTAATGATCCAACCTTAATAAAATGGTGCAATTCTTTCTCCTTGCCCTTTTGATATCATCCTCACATCTTAGTCAAATTGCCTATTTAGTTCCTATTTTTGCCTTAAGAATTGTTATTTTTATGTTATCCATAAATGAACCTCAAGTTAGTTTCGATTCAAGTTTTTCCTCAAAGGCTTGAATACACATGGAATAGTTAGATTGTTTGTATTCCTTT
Source organism: Iris pallida (assembly GCA_029216955.1). NCBI lineage: Eukaryota > Viridiplantae > Streptophyta > Magnoliopsida > Asparagales > Iridaceae > Iris > Iris pallida. The sequence goes on from JANAVB010010604.1 coordinate 175,738, forward strand.
TGTCCTCAGTTATTTCTCCCTGTTCAATCCTTTATTTTAAGGGTTGCAATTGATAGGACAAATGCTTATGCTTTATTTCATAGACAACTTGTTTGAATCTCTAGGAGCTCGTGGATTTATTTTTGATGTAGTTAAAAGAATGTTAATTAACTCATAATGGCAGGACAGCAGCGCACTGTCGCCATTTATTTGAATTATGGAGACCCTGGATTCACTGTAGCCAGCAGCGCACTGGCAAGACACGATCCCTAGAGTTGGAATTAGTCTAAGAAAATATAGGTTATAGAATATTGCTAAACCCATGGATAGTGGTCTTCTTTGATCGTAGATTCCCTGGAGTCGAGATAAGGTAGAGTATCTGATAACATATCACGTCTGAATCACAGAACCAAGAGTTACCATCGTCCGAGTATACGGACGAGGCATAGTCCTCGGTGAAATGACTTCAGACGTGATTACAAATTAAGGATACTATAGAGGATAGGACAGTGCCCTGTGTGTTCCATAAGATCCGAAGCCAATATTAGTGGAAGTTCTGTAGGATGGATAGCATGTCTCCCAACCTAGCATTATGTGGTCCTTGTGATCTATTGACGAGGTAATTGACCGACACTAATAAGTTACCAAGAATATAGAATCTAGAGTTCCATAACCCATCAGTTGACCAAGACCTTATGGACAGGAAGATTTTTGAAAGATTGTATAAGCAAGGACACCAGGTAAGTTTTGATTCTCTCAAACTCGAACTACTTGTGCCTCTTTTCAAAAAAAAAATCTCGCGTACTTGTATCTTGACTATCTTGACCAACGCTGCTATTACAGCCTAGTTTTTGCAAGCTTACTCTTTTATCAAGCTTGATTCGAGGCATATGTTTAGTGGGGACGCCTGCTAACTTATTGTCTAATCAGAATCAGTATATTATGGTCTGATCAACCATGATACATTTGGTTCGCACTTTATTTAATTACCCTACGTGGATTGAGATATAGATGTCTCTAGGGTCTCATCCACGACTGCATTGACAATTCCTCTTAAATTATATGTTCGCCCTTGAATCATGAAATTGTATTCAGTAACATCTCCCTTGAATTCTTTATTGTTTTTATCTTTCACCGATTTGGAAAGACGAAAGCTCGTGATGGTAGAGAGCTACAGAGTATTCCCATGGCTATGATAATGGTAGGCACAAGTGTAGCTACCAACGGCCAGTCGTATGATTAAGTTACTCGTTCTCTCCTCAACCCTCAAACTACTATTGAGACCTTCTAGCCACATGAACTTGAGAATGATTAAGGTTTTACCCTTAGTCAGAACGCCAACCTAGGAGACTATCTATTCTCAAGAAACCAAATGTTGGGAGTCTCTAATTATCTGCTGGAAGCTTGCCTTAACTAGAAATCCTTATGCCTTGACTCAACCTTTCCTCGATCAAAGCCACAGTTTAGACATGAGATGTGTAGAGAAAGGTAAGGACAATCATTTACCGTGACTGTGATAGACACTCATTCCGATAGGTTCCAACCAATATTGCCCTAGTTAAGTAAATTTGTTAAGACCTTACTAGTGTTGGAATACCACAGTCACTACTTTAGCCAATACCATAGTTTGAATACCCTGTCATAGTATGATCTAGCAGTGGTCAACAGCCCATACCACTAGAACCCTTGTGAAAATAATCTGACAGGCTTGACACAAATAGAAATTCACGACTCAGTTGTTAGAATCCTTTCATAAGATGTGCCTTAGAGTCGGTTACCCCGTCGACAACTCTTGTATACTGTGGACGAGTAGATCATTCTATTTTATTGACCATGTATCATTGCACCCACACTCGTTCTCCATTTATTGAGAAATGACCCTTGACTTGACTATATCTACCGTATCCCGTTACGTCGTGCGTCATTCTTAATTAACAAGAGTCAAGGTACAATACCTGGATTTTGGAAATTCTTCTGACCTCATTATTCCTAAAACCATGACCTAGGTTCTAAGGTGGGTAGACTGTAAGCTTTCTAAAATTTTAGGATATACCAGGATTATCGAGCGATTCGAATAACTCCCATTAGGATGATAATTAGTGCTGCAGAGACTCCCACTTTCCATTTAGATCGTTTAGTGTCCCCGGCCGTGTCATTTATATTAGGAGCACGTGACCAGCTGTTATCTTCCAACAAATTTCATATGCAGGATCTAGACGAGTCTACCTTCATCTAGATATATCATGTCCCACTCAAACCCGTCCCCTTGTACTCTATTTTTATGGTACGACTTTCAGGTAAAAAGGACTAACTATAACCCTTACCATAGTACCGGTATACTTTTCGACTACAATTAGAGACTCAACCTTGACTCAATTCCTTCGACTCAATACAAGGTTGTGATCTACTCGGAGCCTACTATACACGTGCCACTAGTGTGCCACCCAATTGAGGTCTCCTGTGCTACTTAAACACAAAAGTCACGGAAGGCGCAATGGGCTTATGGACCCAGTTAACCAACCTGACCAGCAACTAGCTCAACCCCTTAGGTAGAAACCTATTCTAGGTTACCCTGACCTAATAGAAATAGTTTATCTTAGAATCTTGTTTCAGCCCTTATTGGGTGAGATCCAAGGTTATTCCAACCAACGAGTAATATCCAAATAGGAAACCCATTAAGGCCCAATAAAACCCCTCCAGACAAACTCCCATAGTTTGGTCTATAAAAATCGAACGGTTTGAAATAGGTCCCCATACCTATTATGTAGTCCCCACCTCTTAGAATACGAAGTTATTTGTAACACTTATTTTCAACTACCTAGAAATTGCGATCCGATCTCGTATTGCAGTCATATCCCTTGCTCGTGTGTTTAAATAACCACGGAAAGGAATTACAATCCTGACTTCTCAAAATCCGTTCTATTATGAAATCTCGTTCGGATAAAATTTGGAGAACGGAATTTACGTATTGCATGGATTGCAAGCCTCTCTAGGAAACGAAGAATTCTTCGATTTAGCAAGCGACTAGACTGTAGTAGCACAATCTAGCAAATAAGCTATTTGGCTCATAGACTTCCTTTCTATCTACATCATTAGGTACTCTTTACCGCCCTAGAACTTCATACTTGCTCTTGATTACTTTTCCTTATCTTCCTGTCCTTCCTATTGCAGAGCGACGTATAACCATGCTAATTGGAATCTATTTATATTTCTTAGTCTGCTTGTGTAAATTTGTTGCTTGTTAGATTTTGGGTTGTTTGATAGACAGGATAGGAGTATAGAGGCCATAAGTAGTAGATATCTATGGTAGAAATTTTAGCAAGTAGTTAGAAGATTAAAAAATTTTATATGACATAATTTTGAGGGAGTAGTGTGTCCAAAGGTGGGTAGAAGTCCTCGGAGTTTCGTAATTGCAAAATGGCTAGGAGGAGGATATAAACTATTTTGAGGAATTAAATTTCGAGAAGATTAATGTGATGATAGATTTCCTTTTTATTAAAGAACAGTTACGAAGTAGAATTTCGAGGACAAAATTATTTTTAAGGTGGGTAGATTTGTAACCCCTCTTCCCAGAATTTGGATAATATTTTATTTATTTATTAAATGGTGATTTTTGAGTTTTATAAATAATAATAATTATTTAGTTAATTATTACGATAGATGATTTTTGACATGGTTGAGGTTTGAAGTACCAGACGACTAGAAATCATGGCACGGATAGTGCAATGGCGTGCCTTGACTAGTGTATTAGCCATGCTAAGGAAGACCCAGTCATAGTGATGCCCTAACTAGGAAAACTAGGCCAAGTTGCGACTTGACCTCTATAAAATGATTTAATTTAGTTTTATTATATTATTTAAGTTTATTGAAGACCCGGGTGTACCAAACTGGCTCGTATTCGACCCGAACCCAATACAAAGCCCATGAAGTCATGTAATACGACCAAGACATCCATGTAGACACATACCTATATATATATGATGGTATGGTTAAGTGAATTATTTTAGGACTTTTATAGATATTATTGCTAATAAAGTTAAATTGTGTTTTATTATAATATTTTTAGTAACACAAATTATTGGATATATATATATATATATATATATTACAATCTGTAGAATATTGTATACTATTATTGTTACCTATCTCAGGATGGTGTATACCATTTTGTACTCTTTGGATTACATAGTATATAAATGTGTGTGCATATATATATAGTTTTATATATATATATTTATATATATATATATATATATATATTTTATATATATATATATATATATATATATATATATATATATATATATATATATATATATATATATATATATACCTATTTTATATAGTTTTGTATATATAGCTAGTGAAAAGAAATGTAGATATATATAGTTATGTACATATTATTATGATTTGTTTGGATTTTATGGTACTATATATATATATATATATATATATATATATATATATATATATATATATATATATATATATATATTTTTTTTTAATATATATATATATATATATATATATATATATATATATATATATATATATATATATATATATATATATATATATATAGAAACTATATGTAAATATGGAAAAGAATTGATAATAAAAGAAAGCAATAGGAATAAGAGTGGGGGCTAAAAGGAAAAGGACCAAAACTAAGCTTTTCCCCCTAAAACCCGCACAGGGGTTCCAGCCCAATCCGAGTAAACAGAGGACTCAGTATATATATAGTTATGTACATATTCGAGAGTTAGAAACTCTCCCAACTCGCAAAACCCTAACTCCGAAGCCGACACCTCCTTCTTCCAATACTGGCGAACACTCCTCCTGACCTGGGGCGGCCACGCCGCGCCCACAGTGCCACCGCGTGCGGCCGACGCGGTCGGCCAGGCGTGCAACTAGCGCGCGCGAGAAGGATCAGCGACGGCAGCAATGGCGGATCAGCGACTTCACGACGAGAAATCTCCGTGATCGTTCGATCATTTTGTGAGCCATGAACTCTGGTATGATCACAATATGACCACCTTTAATCCCTGTCAATTAGTTTAATTTTTAGTGACCCAAGACTCGAGATAAATCGAGTGAAAGTTGGCAAAAAACCCACCGGAAAGAGGGTATTGAAACAGTCGAAACACTCATGTTTCGAGATGGTTTCTGATCAACCAGTTAGGAATTTTAGGAAACTTTTTGAAGAGACTTTTAGACAACATATAGGGCATCATAACCCTCCTCGTGGATTCGGATTTCATTAAGTATATAAGAAGATATTCGATTCTAAAGTTCAGGAAAAACCTATTTTCAAAACTAGAAAAAACCATCCACACGACGTCCGTCCCGCCATTCCGGGCGACGTGGTCGCGCACCGAAGGCATCGAAAGCTGCATAACAGCTTCGTGGTCGTGTGGACTTTGACGGAATTCAAATTGATTGCGTGTGCGCGACGAATTCGACGCGTATCCGTCGGAATCGCCCCGTATCCGCACAATACAAATTCAGTCATAACTTTGTGTACGCTCGTCAGATCGAGACAAAACTTGCGCCATCAGGACTGTATCATTTTTCTGGTCCTGTATGCCAAGTTTGGCCCGATTCTGAGATCGTTGACAAAATCACCGTTTTGCGGCCCCTGCGGTCCTACTCAATGGGCGATTTTGTGCACGGCCCGCCGGAATCCAACTTTGGACATACGGTTGGGTTAGTATCGGAAAACTGGATCCGTAGACATGTAGTTTGATGACTTTAGAGACCGTTGACTTTGGCACTCTTTTCGGTGCAAAGCGGGTCCAACGGCGGACATCGTTTTTGTCCGAAATTACTGTTTTGCCCCTGTGTCCAGAATTGGATGTAAGGACAGGCAATCCTAGATAATTGGACTATTCTAAGATTACTGGTATTGTTTATTTCAGCTTCCGGTGACTGTTGTACGGGTTTTGACTATAGTGGCACATTGAGTAGTTCAGATTGTCGGTTTCACCAGCAGAGGACCACAGGCGAGTACAGTTTATTGTTTGCATTTCGATATTAATCTTTACTATATTTCATTGATTAGTCATTGGTTATGTGATTTTTATACTCTATTATAAATTATTGAGTCGGGAATGAGAAGTACCAAGGATGTGTGATCAGACCGTAGACATTGTAGATATCGTAGACATTGTAGATATCGTAGACATTGTAGATATCGTAGACATTGTAGATCTCGTAGACATTGTAGATCTCGTAGACATTATTTATTTTTATGCAGTAGACCTCGTAGACATTGTTTATTTTTATGCAGTAGACCTCGTATACATTGTTTATTTTATGCAGTAGACATCGTAGACATTGTTTATTTATGCAGTAGACATCGTAGACATTGTTTATTTTATGTAGTAGACATCGTAGACAGTGTTTATATTATGCAAGTAGATATCGTAGACCGTGCGGTGTAGCACCCCAGACCGATCACATGTCAAAGGTACTTCTAATGGTGGAAAAGTATATTGGTCTATTTATTACTATTGATTTTTCTTACGGCTTTACTGTTTATTTTCAAACCCATGATTGATGTCTAACCTTTTTTTTATAGTCATTTTCTTTATTTGAAATTGCATTCAGTGAATTGTGCTCGTTCTATTCCTGACTGGAAACCAACATTTTCAGGTTAGCCGTGGATTCATTTAGCTTGGGGAGTGACGGGAATACTTGCAGACAAAGGCCTAGAGACTAGCTAGATAGTTGAGTTGTAGTCATTCAAATATTTGTACAAGTTTATATTTTTCTGCAAATATAAAACTTGTGATCTTTGTAAATTAAATTAATTATGTGATTGAGCATTGTTTGTGATTTTGAACTTCATGGCTTTGACAGCGTTCTACCGCCGACACTGCGGCATAGGCCGGCTTGGACACGTCTCGTATCCGTTTAAAAAAAAAACGGGTGCGGGTCGTGACATAGCTTGCTTGCCCTTGTTGTCCCGATTGTTGGTAGAGCTACCCCCATTGTTGGTGTTGGCGTTGGGACGCCTGCCCTTGTCTTCTCCTTCTGAGATGTGCAATCCAAGTTGGCGAGCCTTCTTCAATCGTTCTTCGGCGCTTGTGGCACTGATGATAAACGTCTTCCAGTCTTTGAATTAACTTTCGCCCATCAAGAGGCTGATTGTTGGAAGCAGTCTCTTTTGGCAAATTTCAATTAAGGAGGAATCCGGGTTACCAGACGGCAGCTTTATTGCGGTTTGGCAAAACGGCTCAATATAGTTCCTTGTCAGCTCTTTCTCTCCTTAAACGACGTCCATAAGGGTGGACATCGTGATGTCCTGTCCTACTTCGTAAAATCTCTCCAAGAACATGCACTTGAAGCCGGCGAAGAAGTGGATGCAGTTGTCCGGCAGGTTGCGATACCAGTCGAAGGCGACTCTTTCCAATGCCCCGATGAATAATCGTGTAAGGATGGCATCGTCATGGGGCAGATGGTCGGTGGTGACCTCGAAGTAAGTGACGTACCGACTTGCGGAGGTCTTGCCATCATAAGGATTGATATTGAATGGCTTATATCTTGGTGGGAAGGGGACATCCCTCCATAAAACAGGGTATGGTTGTCATATTCTGAGGTCTTGAGAGATTTCTCGAGCGTGAAACATGGCTCGGAGGTCCTGGACCTCTTTTCTTGCTTCCCTGGCCTCATCCACAGCGGTGGGGGCCGTCATTTCAGGAGGATTGTTGCCCGGGTTCGGTGCCGCTGAGTTCGAGTCCGCATTGACCGCGGGACCCGTGCTTGTTTGGCCAGGCGTCCCTCCTTGGAGAGTTGGAAGGGCCGCTTTAATCTTGTCTACAGACTCGACCAAGGCATACAGTATGGCCTCCAGAGTGTCGATACGTTGGCGATCAGTGGAACCACCTTGGTTGCTGTCTGTCATGAACACCGTCTTTATATGAGGAGAGATGGACGGAACGGTGGAGGACATGACCTCCGAATCATACCCCTGTAGCGAAAAGTCATCGGGGTATGTGGGAATGTTCTCCTCTGGTTCGGACTCAGAAGGGATAGTACCCCCAGCTTTAGAGTTTGCTTCATCTTGGGAGTCGTGGACGTCCTCGGGGACGCCGGCCCTTGCTGTATCTGATGGAAGAGTTGTTTCCTCGGGTTCATCTCCTTGGAACATCGGATTGTCGTGGATGTTCTGAGGAGTGCTACCCCCAGTCCCAGCAACACCCAGTGGTGTGGACGATGAATCTCCCACTGTAGCAGATTTTGTCTTTGAACGGGTACCTTGGAAAACTCCGGTGGTGGGCACCCGTTTAGACGATAGTCTCTTAGTCATAGTGGTTGAAATCTTTGGGCTAGGAGCATTGGCCTTTTTTCCTCTCCCATCGACGGGGATTTTTTGAGCAGAGTTGCACGAGACGACGGGAGGTGCCTCATCTTTTGAACATATTTATTGCAGTCTTTAGAAGACGGACTGCCGGTCTTCTCATACCATCACGTTATTGCAACAACAGTTGACGATGATTTTGGTGCAGTGACGTCTGTGAGAGGACTCTTTGTACCCCGAGGCACCTTCTCTTTCCTTGCGTTTGTGGAGGATGGCCTCCCGCAAGTCAGATGGGTCCGGATCGACCATGTTTGCTCCCTGGATTTTGGAAGACTTTTGGGAACCTCTCTGTCCATTTGCCATCGGGGGCTGGACTCGAGTGGCTCTGTACAACTTCCCATCAGAGGCCCGTATAACAGTATGTGGGATGCTCGGATGGTCAGAGGTTGGATCAGCGGACCGAGCTTGCCAAGCTCGTGCTGCCCTAGACTTCTTCACTCTAGTGCGTGAGGGCACATAGTAGGAAGAGTCTAAGTGGTGCTGGAGAGAGTCAGACATGTCTTCTTGGGAGCACAAGAGATCAGGACCATAGGAGAGGCGGTCGAAGACAGAGCCGCGTGGGATAGGCGTCATACGGCTGGAATCAGTAATCTTCATGCGGCTGGCAGTCGTAGCCACATAGGTCTTCTCCATGCGGCTGAAAATCCTGGCCGCATGAGTATTATGCATTTGGCTAGCAGTTTCTGCCGCATGGTCATCATTCATGCGATTGGCAATCTTGGCTGCCTGAGTCTTCGTTTTGCGGCTAGTACCCTTGTTCGATTTCTTCCTGGAGCACATAGAATCGCTCTTTGCCCCTGCAAGTCCAGCATCGTAGTGCTTTCCTCTACCGGACTTGGGGACAGCAGAGTCCTCTATGGCTCGAAGTGGGGCCACGTGAGAGTCGTCTTCGCCGTCTTGGACAGCAGAGAATACTTCGTCCATAGCTTGGGGAGGACAAATAATTTTGGCCTCCACTCGCTGTGAGCTTTTTTTGTGTGCGTTCGCTTCTGGACCGGGCCAGCGCTTCCCTTGGAGAGCATTTCTTCAAACGCCTGTTGGTCGAAGCGGACGACTATCTTCTGTTGCGTGGAGCCAAGTTTGGCTGCATCCGATTGCGTCACCAACTCCTCAGCCGTGGAGAAGTTTGTCTCCAGCAGAGTCGCCATCGTTTTTGCCATGAAATATAAAAGAACAGAACAATTATCGGAGGACTGGACTTTTACTTCACGATACAAACTCGCTTGTACAAAGAAAGCCTAGGGACGAAAACCTAGGTACATCAATCTAAGTACAATTGTTTATTTTAGATTTTGGGGGATGACGATAGAGGCTCGGGAAAGTGACGGCAACTCTGTCTTACTCCTTGGACGATCGGGTGCAGCCTTGGCTCTGTAGAAGAACTGCTTGGCGTTGATGAAGAAATGCTCTCATTTCAATTTCTCTCTGGCTCTCTGCTCTTCTATTCTCTCTCCGTTTCTGTGACTTCTGTCTCTCCGTATATTCTTCCTTACAAGGGAATGGCACCTTGCTATTTACAAGAGTGGGGGGCATCATTAGGGTTTGTAATAACTGCCCATTCTCAAAAGCCGGCGGCTAAGGATCAATAAATCTGTGCCGCTCATCTTGAATACAATAGATCTGGGCAATTAATGTAATTGCATCAAATCTTTGTGGGTAATTAATGATGATTGACATAAATTCCCATGATTTGTTATGCCAATCTCGGATTTCCAGCCACGTGTCAATGATTTGCTTGATTGCAAATGATCTGATTTGATCCCAATATTTTATTAAGATTTTTTGATAGATTTCGGTCGATTTGATGCCACGTGTCCCATTATTATGCCTCGTGTCTTAACCGCGAGCCACTTAGAAAATCTGAGCCGCATGAGGACTGCTCCCCATTGAGCCGTATAAGGCTGGCTACGTGTCAAGGCTGCTTGGGAGTGGCCCCTGAACATTTGAACCGCATGGTGGTGATCTGAGTCGCATGAGTGTAGGTGACCGCATGATGGGTGAATTCTTCGTGAGCCGCATGGAGTTAGTCCTCGTGAGCCGCATGGAGATAGCCTCTGCTCGAGCCGTATGGGATAGTTCTCGTGAGCCGCATGGAATAGCTTCTGCCTGAGCCGCATGGGGTAGTTCTCGTGAACCGCATGGGATAGCTTCTGCCTGAGCTGCATGGGTGGCCTCTATCTGAGCCGCATGCGACTGTCCACGTATCAAGGCCGCATAAAGGTCTTTTGGGATTTGACGGATTGTGTCAGAGATATCCTTCGTTTCCCTAGGAGGCTGCCATTATGACAGAGTTATTATTGCATCTTTCTGTCATTGGTCAGAGCTGTCAGCCGTCAAGGCATTTAATGCAGTAGAAGATATAAGGAAGAGCTGTTGAGGACCACGTGGCTCCCCTCTGAGCCGCATAGACGCTTGAGCCGCATGGGTCCCTGAGCCGCATGAGCTCTCTGAGCCGCATGGGGATCCTTGGCCGCATGGATCTTTCTTTATTCCTTTCTATGCTTCTACAGGAATCCTTCCTACTCCTATGGTGGAGGCTCCTGTCTGTGACGAGGCAGTCTCTACTTCGGTGATACACTCTGCACGTAAAATTCAGTCTCCCGTTTATGACATGGCAGACTCTCTAGTTTTACGCTCTGAGCGTAAAAATCAAGTTTTACACTCTGAGCGTAAAAATCAAGTTTTATGCTCTGAGCGTAAAAATTAAGTTTTACGCTCTGAGCGTAAAAATCAAGTTTTACGCTCTACGTATAGAAATCAGTCTCCCGTCTGTGACGTGGCAGACTCTCATGTTTTACGTTCTGTACGTAAAAAGCAGTCTCCCGTCTATGACGTGGCAGACTCTCATGTTTTACGCTCTGTGCGTAAAAATCAGTCTCCCGTCTGTGACGTAGTAGACACACAAGTTTTACACCCCGCGCATAAAAATATGTCTTCCGTCTGTGACGTGGTAGACACACAAAATTTATGCTTCACGCGTAAAGGAAAATCTCTCATCTGTGACGTGGCAGATACTCATGTTTTGCGCCCTACGCGTAAAGGTAAATCTCCTGTATGTGACAGTGTAGATAAAATTCACAATGATGCCTTTACATCTAAAGTAAATTTACCTGCACGCATGCAGCATAAAAATATTGTTGGTAAAACTTCGGTTCTCCACCAACAGTCTTTTTATACTGCTTTACGCAATGTACCAAACCTACAAATTACACGTAATGCTGATGGAGTCCTTTGTGCTCAAAAATCTCAGGATTTACGTATGTAACTCCAAGCGCGTAAAAATGTACAGTTTGGTTCTGCTAATGCAGCCAGTAATCTTCTTTATACATAAGAGACAAAACATTTCTCTACCCCAAATGTAATAAAGAAGACTACTCCCTCTACTCCTTCTGATTTACGCGAGTTGTTAGTACAAAACTGTAAAAAAAGATAATCTCCTGTGACACTCCCCTAAGAAAATCATCATTGTGAGTGTCACCAGATTATAATCAAATGTTGCTGTTCGGCTTCTAAACAGTCAGTTTTTGACCAATTAAGCTATAATGAGCCTCAGCAGCAGGTTGATGACCAAGAACATGAGTTGTTATATGCGTCAGTCAACATGGCATCTCATACCAACAGAGGACGACGTCCAAGACGCAACTCGTCCCAGACTCCTGGTTAACAATAGTTCAACAGACTTCTTGATTCCTTTGAAGGAGTATATCAGAATACTCAATCAAGAAGACAAAGACAGTTGCAGACTTCTGATTCAGAAGCTGGGGGTACTCAGTCTTTTGAGTACGAAATTGATAGTGTCGATTCATACCTCTATACCAATCCTTCTGTATCTTCAAGAGAGGTTGAATCCTATGCCATTGGAGATAAATCGGAGACATCATCCGCTAATACAGAACATCGACTCCCTGCTGTTGAGCAATCACTAAAGGATATGCTTACCATGATGCAAAGCATGCACCAAATAATAATGACTCAGCAAGCTGCTCAGCCGGCAGTAGTAACACCGGTACAGGTAGTAGCACAAACTCAAGATAGTCAAGGGGTTGATATACCTTTGAATAATCAAGAGCCTGCTGTCAACTAAAATTCTGCATCTCCCGATAATATCATTCTAGAGGATGTACCACCTCCGATGGGGGTTACGGTACATCCAACAACTATTCAATCGAATGTGCTTCCTCAAACTAGCGAAGCTATTCAAGCAGTGCGTGAGCTAAAAGCACAGTTTGAAGTTCTAAAGCACAAGGATCAACTCCAGAGGTTAGGGATTAAGCAACCTTATCCTTCTCATTGGAATGATGTACCCTTTCCTCCGAAATTCAAGCCACAGTCAATGGTGTTATTTGATGGAAAGGCTTGATGGAAAGGCATCTCCAAGTCAGTATATCAATTACTTTGATATTAGGACTGTGCATCTACAGAAGAATGATGCTCTTATCACTCAAGTTTTCATCGGGTGTTTGTCGGGTTCAGCCTACGACTGGTATCGTAGTCTACCCGACAATTACATTTCTTCTTTTGACGAATTCAAAGCAATATTTCTTTTCTGTTTCTATGAGGGAGGCATGGACATGAACATGTCCTCCTTAATAGAAATTAAATAAAAGAAAAAGGAAGATACTCGGACGTTCATTGAACGTTTCCGACAGACAACTTTGAAGATGTCTCCTGGTATGCCAGATTCAGCATTGATTGATACATGCAAGATGAATCTGCGACCATCCATTGCTGTCTTTACGGGCTCTCAATTCACAGATTGGGCCTCATTCATCATAGCAGCAGTTTCAACCGAGACAAATGGTAGGTTGGCTCGTGAACATGGGATAATTTTTGCCTCAGAAGACAAAGGAAAGAAAGGCTCTTCTGGTAATAATTTCGGCAATCGTAATGGGAAAGGGAAGGAAACCTTAGTGGTTAATCTTTCAAAACCCAAAACGACACCGAATAATCAGGAATCTTCCAAGCCAAAAGAAGAATACTCTTTCAATGACAGTAATATCCCAGGGATATTCCAATGTCTGGTAAAGAGTGGCAAACTCCAGATTCCAGAGCCAAAAAGGCCTAATGAGGTGAATCTGACCGACAATTCCAAGTATTGTATCTATCATATATACATACATCATCCTACCAAGGCTTGCTATGTCTTGAAGAAGAAAATCCAGGAGCTGATAAATGCCAATGCCATCGCTTTAACTAACGATGAGCATATGGTCACAACCAATATGATTTCTCTTCAATTTAGAGGTTTTCCTCTACAGCAAGTCCCAGATGGGATTGTCCCTATTCCAAAGGCGACGATGAAGATTGTGAATATCTCGCCTGCTAGGGAGCAAAATGAAGGACTTTTGCCTCTTATACTGAAAACTGGTGAAATCATGTAGGTACACCTTGATTTAGTTCCTGAAATAGAGAATGAAGGTAAAACTTCAAAATCCAAGAAAGGTAAAAAAGTTAAAACCTGTAACATAATTTCTCATGTTTTAAACCCAGACTATGATGATTTATATCATTTATGGGATGGCATTCCTTTGGAGGATAGACTGAGGGGTTTGAATATATGACCTCCAAGCTTGGCTCCTCCTACCAAGCTTAAACCTACTCATCAGCAGTGGTTAGCTATGAATAGTATCCCCTTATACAGGGCACAACAGGTCTTTGCTGCTTATGAAAAAGCTCCTACAGGGATTTTTCCTCGTGTCCCAAATACTCCTTCTACAGAAATCTCCAAGCTTCATTTTTCTGTGGGTACAGAGGTTTTTGTCTCTTCTTCCTTTGTTAATCCATCTATTAAAAGTCCGCTACCCACTCACTTGTATAGTCAACAATCAGTCCATCTCATGAAAAAGATGGGCTACGACTTTCAAAAGGCGGAAGGTTTGAATTATAATAAAGGAATACGACTTCCTTTACAAATTCAAAGTCAAAAAACCACTGTGGGATTAGGTTTTGTGGTTCCTCATAAAAATTCTCTCAAGAAGAAGATTAAGGGAAAGAAGAATAAATCCTGCAATATGGTACTTCATTCTCCTGAGTCCGAAGAAGAAACCTTTGCTGGTACAAGATTTAGGAAAGAGTACCACAAAGATTATAAGGGATCTTCCAAAAAAGCAGAAGGCATAGTTGAAACACTACCAGTTCAACCATCTCCTGTTCCTGCTAAACCATCTGTGGTTGAGAAATGGAAACAGAAAGCAGTACGCTTTGACGTCCCATTGAAATCTGCTTCAAATCAAGCGGTGGCAATGAAATCCTATAAATTTGATATTCTAGCCTAGTTAGCTAATACTCCGGCTAGACTCTCTACCTTCGAGCTGCTTCGTCTTTCTAAAGAAAGCAGGAAGACTCTGAGTGAAGCTTTGCTACAAGCAGATTCATGCTTAGCTCAACTCAAGAGTCCTGACAATATACCAGTGTCATGTCCACAATGTCATAATATGATGGAGGCAATTCCCAACATCACCTTCACACAAGAAGATATGCTATTGAAGCATAATAAGCACGACAGACCTCTGTGCTATACTGGGTATATTGAATCCACTAAACTTGACAGGATTTACATTGATCCTGGGTCTTCTATTAGCATTATTCTTCAGAGTATGCTAAGATCTTTGAGGATTCCTACTAGTGATTTGACTTACACTGGTACCATAATAGTTGGTTTCAACTCTGGAAAGAGTAAACCACTGGGGAAGATCCGTCTGAAGATCCAAATTGGTGATCTTCGAACTATGGCGACATTTTATGTTATCAACTCAGATGTATCTTACAACATCCTTCTCGGAAGACTGTGGATACATGAGTATAACATTGTGCCTTCAACTCTCCGTCAATGCTTTAAGTACGTGGATTCCCAAGGGGTTGTGAAGACTGAGTTTGCTGATGTCAATCCTTTCAAGGGTGTTGAAGCCTATTTTTTTGACTCAATACTCTACAAACAAGAGCATGTAAAAAAGAAAACAGATATGACTGAAGATCGATCACCTGCTGAAGATCAGTTTGTCAATGAAGATCCTCCAGAAGAGCAACCTTTGAAGATTAAAGTCAAAGGTCGAATCCAACCCCAACCTGTCAATGACTAACCTCTGATGATCAAGGTCAAAGGAAGAACTCGAGCTTCATCAGAAGAATCAGTGAGTATTTCTGCCAAGAGCCAAGTTCAACCTCTCATGATCAAAGTCAAGGGACGTACTTCTCGTACGAATGATCCAATACCACCACTGATCATCAACCTTGGCAAGTCTACGCAGAAGACGGATGACGGCCGTTAATGATCAATCCGAAGCGTAGCAGTCAAATTGTAAATGATGTAAATATTGATCATTCTGTACTTTCTAATATCAATGAAGATTTCCTTTTTGAGTATATGGCTATCAAATTTATTGAAAGAATGACTTTATCTTTTGAGGATCAAAGTCATCAAAATAAAGATGACATAGATACAGAGAAAACCTTATACATTGACTATAAGGAAAATTCCTTTCCTCCCTCATGTCGATGCAGGACCTTATGCTCAAAGGTTCTTAACATCTTTTTCTTATCCTCTTCTTGTAGTCGCTTCATCACAAGCTTGTGTAACTTATAGACGTTACGAAGAATCTTATTTCGTGATTCCGTCTGATAAGAAAAACAAGCGCCAAATTGTGTTTGGCCTGGCTAGAAACATCCCTGTTACTCAGACAGATGATCTCAGAGATAAAGATAAAGGAACAATCTGAATTGACAAATATAGTCAACAATCTCTCAAGATCATCTAGAATATGGGATATAACTTGAAGACTATGCAATGTCTCAATCAAGGCAAAGGTAGACGATTACCCTTATATGGTGATCCTTTTTACCAGAAAACTCATCATGGGTTGGGATACGATCCGTCCCACATGATTAATGAAGATATACAAGAAGAATTTTCTTTCCGTTCTTCATAATCCTCAGATCCGGAAGAAATCCAATTCATCGAATCGGATACACTCCACATGTGCAAAGAAGATATGGAAGAATGTTCTTCTAGTTTCTTACAATCCTCATACACTGGAGGAGACTATTATGATGAATCTGAGTGTGTGTTCTCAGTCAACATAGTTCAAACTGATGGTGAATCTGAGCCATTTGAGAATGACCCTTACGCACAGCAAATGGACACTCAATGGAAGCTTCATTTTGAACAGCGACAGCCACCTACAGAGGATGAGATTATTCAGATTGATGTTGGAGATGGAACTACGTCCAAGCCAATATTCATCAGTAAAAACCTCTCCAAAAATGAAAAGGAAGAGTTGATAAAACTGATTAAAGAATATATTGATATCTTTGCATGGAGTTATGAGGATATGCCGGGTCTAGATCCTAAAGTTGCTACTCATAAACTCAATATTCTTTCTAATGCTAGATCCTAAAGTTGCTACTCATAAGCTGATCACATGTGGCTTTGTTCGTGAAGAACAACACCCAGATTGGGTTGCCAACATAGTTCCTGTTATAAAGAAGAACGAAAAAATCCGAGTTTGCATAGATTTTGGCGATCTTAATGCAGCTTGTCCAAAGGACGAATTTCAACTTCCGATTACTGATGTCATGATAGACAATACATGCGGTTTTGAACGCATGTCTTTCATGGACAGATTTTCAGGATACAACCAGATTAAGATGCATCTAGGAGATAAAAAACATACTGCTTTCCGTACACCCCTTGGGGTTTACTGCTATACGGTGATTCCATTTGGTCTGAAGAATGTCGGTGCCACATATCAACGGGCTATGACTGACATCTTTCAAGAACATCTACGGAAAATAGTTGAATGTTATGTGGATGATATTGTTGTCAAAAGTCAATCAAAAGATGATCATATTCAAGACTTGAAGACAGTATTTGAGTTGATACGTCAACATCAACTAAAGATGAATCCTACTAAGTCTTTCTTAGGGGTTTCCAGTGGCAAGTTTTTAGAATTTGTCATTACTTCGCAGGGTATCCATGTTGATCCTGACAAAATCAAAGCAATTCTTGAAATACGTCCTATTGACACAAAATCACAGTCAACCAAATATTGATAGAATTGACTACATGATACTTGTGATAATTCAATACGACACATGAAGACTACATCCAGTACAAGTCAGACGATAGCTCGGATTTGCAATGTAAGTTATTTTGAGTCTGTATTTTTACAATTTTATTGAGTCTAGACTTATGTAAACTGAGCTGTGCTGAGCATCTGAGACTAAGCCTATACCCATACCCAAAATCCTATAGCTCCACACATATTCAAATAAGCCAATTGGACCTATGAAACATTCTATGCTCTGGAGACAGAGTTCGGGCCGAACTCTGCCTCCACACAGAGTTCGGGCCGAACTCTGTCTCCTAAAAATTAGCACCCTAATTTTTAGGGTTGGCTGGTTGCAAGTTGTCCAGCGGCCAAATTTTTGCAAATTCCAACCAGAATTTTGGCCGAATTCTGCCTACCTAGTATCCTATAAATAGGCCATAAATTCTCTCATTTTTATTCATCCAATCTTCTCTTCTCTTCTCTCTAAAGCTCAATACAAGCCATACCCTTCTTCTTCTACTAGCCATAAGCTCCCTAAGCCTCAAGTGCTCAGCATTTTTCAGTTAGGAGTTTGTACAAGAGTTCAAGAAGTCGCTTGGAAAATTCCAAGCATCGCCATTGCGATCTTTGTAAGAAGTTGACGTGCTCTTCTGAAGAAAAGGCACGGGGTATAACTACTATTTCACAAATAGTGGATTTAATCCTGAGCTAGAGTTCTCAGGCCTGCACTAGTCCTCCACGAGGGAAACCATATTAAAAATTGGCTGTGTTTGCGTATGCTTTCTTGCTCCTTATTTATTTCCGCATTTACTCTGATTACTTTAAGCTTGTAAAAGTGTTTAATTTTTAATTGGCTATTATCGCTATAAACTCTATTCACCCCCCTCTAGAATTGCCATCTGTTCTTCAATTGGTATCAGAGCTCTGTTCTCTCAACAAGGACTAACATGCTAGAGCTGATCCATGGCAACCACACAATCCATGATTTCCAATCACGGTGAAGGACAGTCCACTCATAGGCCTCCCCTATTTGATGGAACTAACTACACCTATTGGAAAACAAGGATGAGCTTTTATCGCAAGTCGCTAGACTTCGACCTGTGGACTATCGTCACTGATGGTTACAAAAAGCCCGCCAGGATAGTTGTTAATGGTGATTTCGTTGAGAAACCACATGACAAATATTCTGACGAGGAGAAGAAACATGCAAGTCTAGACGCGAGAGCTATTAATGCTTTATTCTGTGCTATAGACAGGAATGAGTTCAACAGGGTCTCAACATGCACCACCTCTCACGAAGTATGGAGACTTCTAGAAGTGACGCATGAAGGAACCACCCAAGTCAAGGAATCAAAGATAAGCCGTCTCACTCAAGAATATGAGGCTTTCAAGATGAAGCCAAATGAGACGATCACACAAATGTTCACAAGATTCTTCGAAATCATCAATCCCCTATCTTCGCTCGGCAAACAATATACGAATCACGAGAAGATTCGCAAGCTACTTAGGGGGCTACCAAAGATTTGGAACCCTAAGGTGACATCCATCATAGAAGGAAATGATCTCACTACTATGTCCATGGAGACCTTAATGGGAAAGCTGATGACTCATGAGCTTGACCTCAAGGACTTCGAAGAGCCTGCTCCTAAGGCTAACGAGATCGCCCTCAAAGCTCACCGATGAAGGACTGACTCCGAAGAGACGGATGACGACAACTCGGAAGGTGATGATCAAGCTCTCCTTGTCCGCAACTTCAAGAAATTCCTTCGCTTCAACCGAAGAAAGAAGGAACCACAAGAAGATGACGAAAAAGAGCCAACATGCTACGGTTGCAAAAAGACGGGACACGTCCGAAAAAACTGTCCATTCTTAAAGAAGAACAACCGCTATGAGAAACCATACAAGAAGGCTTCCTCAAAGAAATATGCCAACACAAGCATTTGGCATGAAAGCGAAGCTAGTAACTCCGAGAAAGAAAAGGACTCTCCTCAAGACGCTGTAAACGTGTGCCTAATGGCAACGTCCGACAAGGTATCAAACGAAACTCTTGATGATTTTACTTTTGATGAACTTGGCGATGCTTTCACCGATTTACTTGATGACCATAAGAAAGTCATTGGTAAATATAAACATGCCAAGGAAAAGATCAAAAGTCATGAAGTCAAAATTCAAAGACTCTCTTTTGATAATATTAGAGACACTTCACCCACGGAAGTCACAAATGAGGTATCTAAGCTTAAAATAAGCCTACATGATGCCGAAACACGTATTGAACAACAAACACAAGAAATCACAGCACTCAACACGGAGCTTGTTGAAGAAAAGAGTAGACACAAGATTTCTATTACTAAGATATGTGGTTTGAATGCTAAGGTTACTGAACTGCAGGCCGTCTCTAAGAAATTAGAGACTAAATTAGGAAAATAGGTTGCTCAACCTCAAACCCAATCACATGAGACACACACAAAGCATGACACTACTCATACTAGTCAACCATGTCATCCACCTGTAGAACGTAATCATGCTTATATATACACACACTTTCATAAAGCACAAACCACATGCACGTAGAAATAATTCTCATATGTCACAGAATCATCATGCTACACATAGATACAATCATGACTATGTTGCACAAAAACAAAATCACCATCACTCTACATATAGACATCATCACCATGCTATTCCATATAGACATTATCACCATGCTACTCCACATCACTCTATATATAGTCATCATCACCATGCTAACTCTACATATCATCATACTACTCCACATCACTCTACTTATAGACATCATCTGCATGCTCCTAACATAAATATGAATGCTTTATGTACTTATTGTGGATTACATGGATACATTTCACTACAATGTAGAATTAGAAGATTAGTAGATAGAAAGATATATGCATGGTTTCCGAAAACTAACTTTTTAGGACCCTCAAGAACTTGGGTACCAAAGGTCACATCTACTCTTGATGTAGGTAGACCTTCCCTCCTCAATTAAGAGTAAGTGGATTCTCTATAGTGGATTCTCGCGACATATGACGGGAGACGCAAATCTTTTTGCATCACTATCGAAGAAGAGAGAAGGATATGTATCCTTCGGTAACAACCTAAAAGGGTATATTATAGGTAATGGCATTATTGGTCATCCTTCCTCTCCGTAATAAAGGATGTCTGCCTAGTGACCGAGTTAAAGCATAACCTGCTCAGCATTAGTCATCTTGCTGACCATGGATATGACATTAACTTTGGACAAAATAAATGCTTTATTTATGATAGGTCAACGGAAGACATTGCTTTTGAAGGGGTAAGAGAGGATAATATTTATATTTTCTATCTGTCTAGAGATACTAACAATGCAGATAGATGCCTATATGCTTATAAGGATGAAAGATTACTGTGGCACCAGCGTCTTGGTCATGCCAACATGGATAGTATATCCCGGCTATCGACTAAGAAGTTAGTTAGAGGCTTGCCCGACATCACATTCAAAAAGGACACTGTATGTGCCGAATGCGAATTGAATAAGGCAACTAAGTCCTCATTTCATTCCATAAACTCTGTAAATACTACTAGACCTTTGCAACTTCTTCATATGGATTTATTTTGCCCTAGTAGTGTAGCCAGTCTTGGTGGAAAACTCTATGCTTTTGTGATTGTTGATGACTTTTCTAGATTTACTTGGGTTTTCTTTCTTACAAATAAAAGTGATGCTATTTTAGTTTTTAAGATTTTTGTTAAGAAAGTTCAAAACGAAAAAGGCTACATGATTACTCGAATCCGAAGTGATCATGGAGGCGAATACGAAAATACTGATTTTGAAAAGTTTTGTGATTCTAATGGTTTTGATCATGAGTTTTCTTGTCCAAGAACTTCTCAACAAAATGGTGTTGTGGAGCAGAAGAATAGGACTCTTGGCGATATGGCTAGAGTCATGTTGAATAAGTTTTCACTTCTGAAATACTTTTGGGCTGAAGCTGTCAGTACAGTATGCCACATTTTAAATAGGGTGCTTATTCGTCCTATTACGAAGAAAACACCCTATGAGCTTTGGTTTGGAAGAACCCCAAATGTTTTTTATTTTAGAGTTTTTGGTTGTAGATGTTTTATCCTTAACACCAAAGACAACTTAGGCAAATTTGATGCCAAAGCTGACGATGGTATTTTCCTTGGCTATGCTGCCAAGAGCAAGGGATATAGAGTGTTTAACAAACGCTCATTAGTTGTGGAAGAGTCTACCAATGTGACTTTTGATGAAGATAACAGTGCAGCAGTTACTCTTGATGATGATGTTGAGCCATCAACTTCTACTCCAATGATTACCACCACCGAAACCAAATCTTTGGAGGGATTGCCAAAGAAATTCTCTTTTAAGCCGTCACATCCAGAAAATTTGGTAATAGGTGAGGTTTCACGTGGAGTAACTACTAGATCATCATTAAGAGACTCTATTGCTAGTACTGCCTTCATTTCACAAATTGAGCCGAAAAACATTTTAGAAGCTTTTAATGATGAATTTTAGATTTCTGCTATGCAAGAAGAACTCAACCAATTCGAGAGAAGCCAAGTATGGGAACTCATTCCTACACCGGCAAATTACTCGATTATTGGTACTAAATGGGTTTTTAAAAACAAAGTAAATGAAGATGGTTCAGTTACACGCAACAAAGCTCGTCTAGTAGCCCAAGGATACAACCAAGAGGAAGGTATCGACTACGATGAGACATATGCTCCTGTTGCGAGATTAGAATCCATTCGGATGCTTTGTGCATTTGCAAATTTTCAAAATTTTAAATTATTTCAAATGGACGTTAAAAGTGCTTTCTTGAATGGATTTATTAAGGAGGAAGTTTATGTAAAACAACCCCTTGGTTTTGAAAATCACAAATTTCCTGACCATATTTTCAAGCTAAAAAAAGCGCTATATGGCCACAAACAAGCCCCTAAAGCTTGGTATGAACGGCTAAGCAATTTGTAATGCCCCAGTCCCAAAATACGTAGGACTAGGACATAACCATGCCAGCTGTATACATACGAAGTATATGGACCCTCGTATATATACATAAGCTGTAAAATGCAGTTACCAAGGTACTAAATCTTATCCACAAAGATAAATAATGATATAAAAGCAACTTTGAATTTGTCATGTACACAATCGTTGGGCGGAGACAAAGTCCACTACCAACTAATTTTAAAAAGAACGAAATATACAAGGAAAGGAATTTAGTAGAGCAAGGAGATGACGATCCAAGAGCAACATCTCGATGAACAGAGCGCAAGTCATGGCCTTAGCTAGAGCACCTGCAGAAATCATAAGAACACACACCTGGCGAGATAACCAGGTCCTCAAAGGGACGTAACAAGATACATCAACATGCCATATAAATACTGAATATAAAACATGCCACAATCAAAGAAAGTGACGAGACACAATAAGGTAATCTAACCAAACTAAAGTGATCATGCAGTGAGAACAACATTTCGTCGCATGAGCCCTGGCTGTAATGGGATATGGTATAGTCCCCACTTGGGCACCAGTGACCGAGAGCATGACGTTCAAAAACGACAGTGGCCAACCTGAGAGGCTCATACCCGTATCTCCAGCGGAGCTTCCGGGCTAAAAGGGAAGTGCAATAGAAGCCCATACGATAAGGAAATGTTCTCCCCACCCAATGTACCTATCATGTCGTATCCACGACCATGTAACACTACTAACTGTCAAGTCTTCTAACATACAACTATTGACAGTTAAACCTAACGCACGTCCTGCACGCATCAGTGATCAGCCAACACGCAAGTCCGTAGACTATATGCTACTCATAACTCACATATCTGGTAGCACAACAGTGTCAAAGTCTATGTAATACACTAAGCTAGTGGTAGTCCCTTAACTTTAAGTCCATATGCAATCAAAGGGTAAATAACAAGGTACAGATAATATCACTGAGCAGGCAGTAATCAAGAACTAGAAATAAATGAACAGTGATATGTAATAAAATGCAACTAAAAATAAACAGTATAATGGCAAGGTATCTTGCCTGGTGTTATGCCTGGAGTGGTGCAAAAATCCGACAAGTCATATCTGTCCAGTAGCCATGTTCGATGTGCAAGAGTTCGAACTTCACGAAAATTAGAAGTTCTTGATTAGTCAAGATCAATGAGTTATTCGAGGGAATTTGTGGATTACGTATAATATGCCTTAGAAAATATCTATAATATTTTAAAGCTAGAATTTTTATTTGTCAAAATTTTTTGGTAATATTCGTAAAAACTAGAAAATTTATTATAAAATTTGGTAACTACTTTTCGTAAAATATTTCTAAGTTAAATATTTGAAATACTTTATAGGTATACAATTTAAAAATACATTATTAGTATGATATATGTCTAGATAAATAATTTGAAGGATAAAAACCATTTTTAGGCTAGGTCCTAAGTTTATAAAATATAAATATATTTTAATATGGAAACAGTAGAAAATAAACTAATAATAATAATAATTATACAATATAATAACAATAATAATAGATAATAACAGTATATGGTATAATACTAATAATAATAATAAATTAATAATAATAATACTAACAGTATATGGTATAATACTATTAATAATAATAAATTAATAATAATGATAAATACCTTATATAACAGCTCATTGCTGTTACAGTGTTACACAAAAACGAATGAAAAAAAATATTTGGGGGCGGCGGAGTTACCTAGGTCGCGCGCGGCGCTGCCGAGGCAATTGGCAGAGCGCTTGGCCGGAGGTGGCGAGCGGTCGGACGCGTCTCCAGCAAAGGGCAGAGGAGCGGAGAGGGAGATCGGCGGAGGTTACTCCGTGCAGATCCGGCGCTGGACGGGGCGCGCGAGCTGGCATCGATGGACGGCGATGGCGGTCACGGCTAAGGTCGGGTGCGGCGCGGTGGTTCGGGCCAGAGTGGGGCTTACAAAAGGGATGGCTCCGGCCGGCGGTCGGCGCGCAGGCGCCTGTGCTCAGGCGGAGCGGGAGGCGGATGAGTTCCTCGTCGGTCGGAGAAGACTGGCGGATCTGGGTCGGAGGCAGAGAAGAGAGGAGCGGCAGCGGGTTTTTTCGACAAGGGGCGAAAAGATCGACGTTTCCGTGCTGTCGAGCGCCTGCCTAGGTGACCGGTTCCACCGGTTCAGGCGAAAGGGTTTCGACAGGAGGCAGCGGCAGGAGAGGAAGATTGGCGGTCAGTCGGAGCGGGGCGGCTTGGCGGCGTACTGGTGGTCGCGAGGTGCTCCTCACCGGAGGAGGATTACGAGCACGATGGGGGCAGCGCCGGATCCAGTGGCGGCGCTCGGTGCCGGGGGCGCGCTGCCCTGAAGGCGACGACACGGTGGACGGACACTCGCCGACGCCGGAGCGCGAAAGGGGGTGATCGCGCGCGGCTGAGGCCGGGAACGGGTGTGCTGCCAGTTGACGACGGAGGCGGACCTCGGAGGTGGAGACGCCACGGCAGATTCGGAAGAAGGGCTGACCGATCGTCGGTTCGGAGAGAGCGGTTCGGCTACGACAGCGGCCAGGTGAGGGTTCGCGTGTTTTTCTCCATCTTCTTCCTTTTGTTCTTCTGGTTTGGGGAGGCCGGGATAGTGGTTGTGTGGTGACGGCGATGATGGCGGTAGGGAGATGAGTCGAACAGAGAACGGTGGCAGGGACGGCTGTGGAGTTGGGGACAGTAATGGAGGTGGTGGATAGCGTAGGCGATGTTAGCGGTGGACAGAAAAAAAGGCAGGGGGATGACAGGGATCGTTTGGAGGCTTCCGTGTCGGGGATGGTGGCGTAGGCGGTGCTCGACGTCGGATGCCCGTCGCAGGCGCTGGAAAATTGTAGAATTTAGGTTTAGGATTTATGGACGTCTGGGTGGTGGCTATGGCAGGAAGTCGACTCTAGTTAGGTTTAGGGTTGTGTCCAGCGTGGCACAAATGGTGTCGAGGTCCGGTTTGTCGGACGGAGTTGGGAGAATTATAAAATGTAATGGAAAAAATAGTGGAGGGGATGAGGCACAGACACGATGCACCTGTGGTTGTGGTAGAAAATTATGGAGGAGTACCTGCCTATTTATAGGATGTGGGAATTCCCAGTTGGATAGGGATTGGGATTAATTAAATTCCAATCAGATAAATCTCCTATTAATTTAAACCGATTTAAAATAACTCAATCCAATTCAAATCAAATCTAGATAAATTCTATTCTTCATTTAAAATATTTTTAAATAAAGTCAAAAAAACTTTTGCAATTTAATTTACCATATTTAATCAAATATTAAATAAACAAGATCTCAAATATTATTTTCATAGTTAGATAAATATGGAAATAATTAATTTTGAAAATCATGATAAATACTTAAATATTAATTATGAACTAGCTTTTATAATAACAAAATATATTAATAAGCAAATATCACATTTCGCAAGTCGTTTGGAAATACCACAATTTTTCAAATCACTACTCATTTTTTTAAATGACGGACTAAAAAACTCTCTTTAGAAATAAAAGTATTTATCACGTATTATTTTGAAAAACTAAATTCTTTTACATATATAAAATCTCAAATTAAATGTTTTACAAAATATGTACATCGCACATATTCGCACTCGGCGAGAAGTTACGAAACGCAAATCTCGCATGCTACAAAAATGCAAATTAGTATACGACGCGTAAATACGAAGTATATAAAAAAAATATATGCAATAATTAAAAATCGTATTAGAAAATTAGGGGGTTTACATCCTACCCAACTTAAAAGAATTTCTTCCTCGAAATTTAGGAAAAATTAGGATAGGTAGGGTGAAGGAGATAGAAGCAGTATAATCGATAAGAATTTGATTCATATTGAACAAAAAGACAATCAATTGTTTGACGAGAATGAAACGACATTTCAATGGCCATATGTCATTCGATCGATTAGAACAGAAAATTTCGATGATTTTAGATTTCGATCATGACAATCATTCAATGACTAAATTCGATCAACCTTAACATTAACCAAAAAAAGCAACCTCATTAGTAGGTAATAATTTCCTTAATCCTTGATATCGTCAATATTCATGAAATCTCTCTTATCATAAATCGGCCTTTCCAAAAAAAAATTCGTTCCACGTCCCCTTAAACCAAACCAATATGATTCTAAATATACTCTAATTTTCCTCTATCTCGTCATAAAATTTCAAATAATCTCAATTTCTGAATTCCATAATTATACTAGCTTACTTATGCATATCTTTCCAAGCCATATTTTTCTCTAAAAATTTACAATCTTCAACCAATTTGGCCCAAGTAACAGTTAAAATCTTCTTACTACAAATTGTATTATTGGTCAATGCACGACGCATCCATAGGTATCAAAAATCCGTCTTAATTGATAAATCTCAAAAATTAACAGTATACCTTCATAACTCAATCTTCTATCCTCAAAATTGAAAATTTCTAAAATACTTATTAGTCTCTCTCCCGAAATTTTGAATTTAACAATCTCATCTTCTTGATGGTAGAAGTGAAACTTATCTTAACTGCATATGCATAATCATCTTTATAGGGAAGGTAAATGTTTCTTTCTTCAATAATTGGTTATTCATGAAAACTAATATCATCGTAACGTCAACATTGTCTTTATAAAAAATTTGCATCTCTAATTAAATATATAACTTTGGTTCTTAAACCACCAACAGTTTAGAAAAATTTTCACTCGATATTTAGTTATCTCAAAACAAACCTTTGAAATTCGAGAAGTCTATTTACTCTTGAGTGTTTCATCAAAACACCGTATATTATTCCTTATTTCATATATTTGGATTTATCGCATACTTATTTATGTCCCATCTACACCTCAAAATCTTGTAATTATCCTAACCACTATATTATTTATCCATGTTGTAGGGTTTCTCCAATCTAACCTCTACTAACCCAAGATTGTCATGATCAAATGTCATTTCGCATAAGAGAATCAAACAAGGAACAAGGTTGAATAAGCTATCGAGGAATCATAGTGAAATAATAGTAAAGCAGCTTAATTGGAAGGGAGAAAAGTAAGTGTTGCTAATATTGCATGAAGAGTAAAAAGGTGTTATGGGTTTAAGTAATTTAAGATAATACAAGAAAATAAAATGACAATGGTTGAACAGTCAAGATAAACACAAGGTTAAGCATTTAACTGATTTAGTAGATCGCAATCGGGCCGAAGATTTGAGTCGAGATTGAGTCCAATATATAGTCAAAAGTATATCGGTACCATGGTATAGGTTATAGTTGAGTCTTTATGGCCCGAAAGTCGTACCATAAAAATAGAGTACAAGGGGACGTGTTTTAGTGAGACATGATATACCTACGTGAAGGTGAGCTCGTCTAGGTCTTGTATGTGAAATTTGTTGGAAGAAAAGGCCTAGTGTTGTGCTCCAAATATCAAAGTCACGATAGGGAATGCCAAATGATCAAAAATAGAAAGTGGGTTTTCATAAGATACTAATTAATGCAAAAATAAAAGGTTAAAGCATGAAATAAGATAATTAGAAAATCTCGTCGATCAAGTTAAGATAAGTTAGAGACACAGTTTCTAGAGGGACGATAGTCTCATAGATAAGGGTATGGTCAAGGGAATGATTATAATCGTTTCTAAGTTTCAACAACTAGATGGTCACGATTAAAGATCTAGATTTTGAGGGAAAGTCGAGTAAGTCAAAGGTATGTTCATCGGTTTGGTCGATGACTAACTATACTTGTGTATATGCAATATTATAATCATAGGTGGCATGGCAATCTAATGTGGAATACTTCTATCTTACTAGGGGACCTTGCTTGTTTTTTGGTCCTTCACCAATATATGATCTAATCTAAAATTTCAAGATCCTCGAAATTTTTCAATAAAATTTTCAAGATACTTCGCCAAAATTTCAATTATCTTAGACTGTCAACTTAAAAAAATTTAAATCTCTAGTCAATCTCGAACAATCCTCGTAATTCACAAATCGAATAAATAAATTCATTTTTTTTCAAACCTTAAACTCATCATTTAATGAGTTTATCAACCGAATTTCATACTATAAAATGTAACATTTAAATAACTCCCGAATTTAATCATATATCCTTCAGATGTGTATATCTAGCTTCCAATAAGTCACAACTACTCTTCAAAAGTAATTCCCCTTTTTTTTTACCAAAATTTAAATATCCATAATCAAGGCTTTTAAACTTGAATCTAAATAACTTTATAAATCATAGATCATATGAGCAAATTTAAATATTTTTTTTCCTTCAAAGTCGATTCCATATCTTCCAAAAATATTTCAAACAAAATTTTTACCATTATCTCTTCAAGCTCAAAATTAAATACTTATAATTCGTAAATCATAGATTCAATTTAAAACCTCAAGCTCTCAAATAAACTGTAAATCATAAACCCTTTATATTCTCTAGTCGTTTAAAATCATAACTTATAAAATTTAAACACTTTAATAAATTTGAGATAAACTTTAACAATCCAAACTCGAACAAATCCATAAATTATGTGTCACAATTTAAAGATGTTTCCCAAATCGGTTTCCTATCCCAAATAAATCATAAACTATTTCACTATTTTCAAAAATCATAATTCATAAAATTGTTTTCTGTCATCTTGCGTATACAACCTTGTATTTGCAAAATAAAATTCCAACTATTCATTGAAGGCGGTAATATGCTACTATCCAACTTAAAATTAACTAATCCTTAAAATCATACTTTCTAGGAAAATAAATGCCTTTATAGCTCAAATAAAATCTCCATGTATCTTAATTGCCAATGCAATCCATCTAGCCATGTGTTTAACCTATGGGCATATACTAGTATAGTCATCTTACTAAACACGAAACTAAGAATTTACGGTAGAAGGAGTCAAGCAAGATGTAAATCAAGGAGGTCGAACGAGAGTTCGAAATTTGAAGTCAAGAAAGGATGTCAAGTAGGTGGATGAGATTCTAAACTCTAATCCTATATTGCAGGTCTGTTGGTTCAATCATGTAACCGAAACGGCAAACTGGACCTGCATGGGCCACCACAAAAACATGTAATGCCCCAGTCCCAAAATACGTAGGACTAGGACATAACCATGCCAGCTGTATACATACGAAGTATATGGACCCTCGTATATATACATAAGATGTAAAATGCAGTAACCAAGGTACTAAATCTCATCCACAAAGATAAATAATGATATAAAAGTAACTTTGAATTTGTCACGTACACAATCGTTGGGCGGAGACAAAGTCCACTACCAACTAATTTTAATAAGAACGAAATATACAAGGAAAGGAATTTAGTAGAGCAAGGAGATGACGATCCAAGAGTAACATCTCGATGAACAGAGCGCAAGTCATGGCCTTAGCTAGAGCAGCTGCAGAAATCATAAGAACACACACCTGGCGAGATAACCAGGTCCTCAGAGGGACGTAACAAGATACATCAACATGCCATATAAATACTGAATATAAAATATGCCACAATCAAAGAAAGTGATGAGACACAATAAGGTAATCTAACCAAACTAAAGTGATCATGCAGTGAGAACAACCTTTCGTCGCATGAGCCCTGGCTGTAATGGGATCTGGTATAGTCTCCACTTGGGTACCAGTGACCGAGAGCATGACGTTCAAAAACGACAGTTGCCAACCTGAGAGGCTCATACCCGTATCTCCAGCGGAGCTTCCAGGTTAAAAGGGAAGTGCAATAGAAGCCCATACGATAAGGAAATATTCTCCCCATCCAATGTACCTATCATGTCGTATCCACGACCATGTAACACTACTAACTGTCAAGTCTTCTAACATACAACTATTGACAGTTAGACCTAACGCATGTCCTGCACGCATCAGTGATCAGCCAATACGCAAGTCCGTAGACTATATGCTACTCATAACTCACACATCTCGCGGCACAACAGTGTCAAAGTCTATGCAATGCACTAAGCTAGTGGTAGTCCCTTAACTTTAAGTCCATATGCAATCAAAGGGTAAATAACAAGGTACAGATAATATCACTGAGCAGGCAGTAATCAAGAACTAGAAATAAATGAACAGTGATATGTAATAAAATGCAACTAAAAATAAACAGTATATTGGCAAGGTATCTTGCCTGGTGTTACGCCTGGTGTGGTGCAAAATCCGACAAGTCATATCTGTCCAATAGCCATGTTCGATGTACAAGAGTTCGAACTTCACAAAAATTAGAAGTTCTTGATTAGTCAAGATCAATGAGTTATTCGAGGGAATTTGTGGATTACGTATAATATGCCTTAGAAAATATCTATATTATTTTAAAGCTAAAATTTTTATTTGTCAAAAATTTTTGGTAATATTCGTGAAAACTAGAAAATTCATTATAAATTTTGGTAACTACTTTTCGTAAAATATTTCTAAGTTAAATATTTAAAATACTTTATAGGTATACAATTTAAAAATACATTATTAGTATGATATATGTCTAGATAAATAGTTTGAAGGATAAAAACCATTTTTAGGCTAGGTCCTAAGTTTGTAAAATATAAATATATTTTAATATGGAAACAGTAGAAAATAAACTAATAATAATAATAATAATTACACAATATAATAATAATAATAATAGATAATAACAATATATGGTATAATACTAATAATAATAATAAATTAATAATAATAATACTAACAGTATATGGTATAATACTATTAATAATAATAAATTAATAATAATGATAAATACCTTATATAACAGCTCATTGCTATTACAGTGTTACACAAAAACGAATGAAAAAAAATATTTGGAGGCGGCGAAGTTACCTAGGTCGCGCGCGGCGCTGCCGAGGCGATGGGCGGAGCGCCTGGCCGGAGGCGGCGAGCGGTCGGACGCGTCTCCGGCAAAGGGCAGAGAAGCGGAGAGGGAGATCGGCGGAGGTTACTCCGTGCGGATCCGACGCTCGGCGGGGCGCGCGAGCTGGCATCGATGGACGACGATGGCGGTCGCGGCTAAGGCCGGGTGCGGCACGGTGGTTCGGGCCGGAGGGGGGCTTACAAAAGGGGTAGCTCCGGCCGGCGGTCGGCGCGCAGGCGCCTGTGCTCAGGCGGAGCGGGAGGCGGATGAGTTACTCGTCGGTCGGAGAAGACTGGCGGATCCGGGTCGACGTTTCCGCGCGGCCGAGCGCCTGCCTAGGTGACCGGTTCCACCAGTTCAGGCAGAAGGGTTTCGACAGGAGGCAGCGGCGGGAGAGGAAGATCATGGTCAGTCGGAGCGGGGCGGCTTGGCGGCGTACTGGTGGCCATGAGGTGCTCCTCACCGGAGGAGGATTACGAGCACGATGGGGGCAGCGCCGGATCCAGTGGCGGTGCTCGGTGACGGGGGCGCGCTGCCCTGAAGGCGACGGCACGGTGGACGGACACTCGTCGACGTCGGAGCGCGGAAGGGGGTGGTCGCGCGCGGCTGAGGCCGAGAACGGGTGTGCTGCCAGTTGACGACGGAGGCGGAGCTCGAAGGTGGAGGCGCCGCGGCAGATTCGAAAGGAGGGCTGACCGATCGTCGGTTCGGAGAGAGCGGTTCGGCTACGACAGCGGCCAGGTGAGGGTTCGCATGTTTTTCTTCATCTTCTTCCTTTTGTTCTTCTGGTTTGGGGAGGCCGGGATGATGGTTGTGTGGTGACGGCAATGATGGCGGTAGGGAGATGAGTCGGACAGAGAACGGTGGCAGGGACGGCTGTGGAGTTGGGGACAGTAATGGAGGTGGTGGATAGCGTAGGCGATGTTAGCGGTGGACATGGAAAAATGGCAGGGGGGATGACGGGGATCGTATGGAGGCTGCCGTGTCGGGGATAGTGGCGTAGGCGGTACGCGACGTCGGATGCCCGTCGCAGGCGCTGGGAAATTGTAGAATTTAGGTTTAGGATTTATGGACGTCTGGGTGGTGGCTATGGCAGGAAGTCGACTCTAGTTAGGTTTAGGGTTGTGTCCTGCGTGGCACAAATGGTGTCGAGGTCCGGTTTGTCGGACGGAGTTGGGAGAATTGTAAAATATAATAGGAAAAATAGTGGAGGGGATAAGGCACAGACACGATGCACCTGTGGTTATGGTAGAAAATTATGGAGGAGTACCTGCCTATTTATAGGATATGGGAATTCCCAGTTGGATAGGGATTGGGATTAATTAAATCCCAATCAGATAAATCTCCTATTAATTTAAACCGATTTAAAATAACTCAATCCAATTCAAATCAAATCTAGATAAATTCTATTCTTCATTTAAAATATTTTTAAATAAAGTCAATAAAATCTTTTGCAATTTAATTTACCATATTTAATCAAATATTAAATAAACAAGATCTCAAATATTATTTTCATAGTTAGATAAATATGGAAATAATTAATTTTGAAAATCATGATGAATACTTAAATATTAATTATGAACTAGCTTTTATAATAACAAAATATATTAATAAGAAAATATCACAATTTGAGATGAGCATGATGGGACTAAATAACTCTCTTTAGAAATAAAAATATTTATCACATATTATTTTGAAAAACTAAATTCCTTTACATATATAAAATCTCAAATAAAATGTTTTACAAAATATGTACCTCGCACATATTCGCACTCGACGAGAAGTTACAAAACGCAAATCTCGCATGCTACAAAAATGCGAATTAGTATACGACGCGTAAATACGAAGTATATAAAAAAATATATGCAATAATTAAAAATCGTATTAGAAAATTAGGGGGTTTACACAATTTCTTGCTTGAGAAAGGTTTTTCAAAAGGGAAAATTGACACCACACTTTTCATAAAATCTTTCAAAGATACGATTCTCTTAGTGCAAATATACGTAGATGATATTATATTTGGTTCTACTGATGAAACCCTCTGTCAAGATTTTGCCAAGTGTATGCAGACCGAGTTTGAGATGAGCTTGATGGGAGAGCTCAACTACTTTCTTGGACTGCAAGTCAAACAAATGTCAAATGGAACTTTTATCTGTCAGTCAAAGTATATAAAGGACATGCTGAAGAAATTTGAGCTTGACAACGTCAAACCAATCAGCACTCCAATGGCCACTATAACTATACTAGAACCAGATGAAAGCGACAAATCCGTGGATCAACATAAGTATCGAGGTATGATAGGCAGTCTACTCTATTTAACTGCAAGTTGCCCTGATATTATGTTTAGCGTTTGCCTGTGTGCTAGATATCAAGCAAATCCTAAGGAATCACACATGACTGCTGTTAAGCGTATCTATCGATACCTTAAGGGTACGGTTACAGTGGTCCTATGGTATCCCAAGTCAACATCATTTGACCTCATCGGTTACTCTGATGCTGATTTTGCCGGATGCAAGGTCGACCGTAAAACTACGAGCGGTACGTGTCATTTATTAGGAAAGGCTTTAGTCTCTTGGTTTAGCAAGAAGCAAAATTCTGTCACACTATCCACAACAGAAGCTGAATATATCGCAGCTGGGCGTCGTTGTGCACAAATTCTGTGGATGAAGCAAGCCCTTGAAGACTACAACTTATCTTTTATGCACATTCCAATCTTTTGTGACAACACTAATGCTATAAATCTCACTAAGAACCCTATATGTCAGTCACGCACGAAACACATAGAAATACGTCACCACTTTTTGCATGATCATCAGCAAAATGGCACTATTAACTTAAAATTTATTGACACTGATCATCAGCTAGCAGATTTTTTTACAAAACCATTATCCGAAGAGCGCTTCAATTTTCTCTGGCGTGAACTTGGAATTTTGGACGAAGCTGTTATTAATTAAAATAAACCTGCATAAATATCGAGTATGACTTAATTCTTTTATGATAAAATTGCTATGGGTACAAGCCGAAAGGGTCTTTCTGACAACAAGGTGTAAAAGCCTAAGCGACACGGTGCACTAGTCTTCAGTACTACCGCTAGCTGGGATCCGGCCCCTGCAGCTAACCCATGGCAGCTTCAAAATATTGAATTATGGCATAATTCTTTGTTTATTACATGGTTCATTTTTATTTATCACATGCTGAAATGCAGATTTTCAACTTCACTTTGCTTCGAATTCAACTGTTTAGAATTTTTCAACTTAGATTTTTTCTCAACCTTGTATATGTACTTTTTCTTTGGTCCCTCTCACTTAATCATTTTTTAACTTAATTATTTTTCAGCCTGATTTCTGTTCTGTTTCCAGGATCCGAAATTCAGGCCAAACTCTGCCTTATACAGAGTTCGGGCTGAATTCGGCCTGACTGTTCCAGAACTGGGAGCAGCCTCAGCCGCTGATCATAAGTTGATCCAATGACCTATATTTGTTCCGACCATTGGAACCCTTTCATATATATTCAGGCTCTCCTCTTTCTTCTCCTCCATTGCCACCTTTTCCACTTCTCCCAACATATTTTCTCAAACCCTAACCCTAGTTCTTTCTCCCTAGAGCTTATCTCTTCTCCAAACGCAAGGAGAAGGCTTTCCTCATTATTCTCCTTTATTGTTCTTCATCACATTGAGGTATATCTCAACACTTCTCTCCATCTCAATTTTTTCTATTGTCTTTATTATTTTTTTATGGCTCCACGTTTGTTCAATCGCAGGAAGAGACTTCGAACCGAGGGAGCATCCTCTTCTAATGCTCCTCTTCGTGGTGAATCGCCCATTGAACAACAACCACCTATCCATCCGTTGTTCAACCCGCCTCGTCTACTTGACCCAAACACATTTGACGACCGAATATTTGTATCACTTGACGCGTTAAATGAATGGTTTAGTGATTTTCGGATACGTCCGGTGTTTGCGGGTCATCCTATTAATTTTACTATTTTCTCTCAATATGATGCACTTTTTATGATCTTTGCCTTGACGAACTTGTCACAACCAACTCGGTCATCTATCGTAATGCTATTCAAATTTTCTACTGTAACCTAACTCATGATGATACACATATTTACTCACAGGTTGCAGGAATTGACATCTCTTTTGATAATTTTGATTTGGCCGAACACCTTGAACTCCAAGAGCCAAACTCATGGGAAAAGCTTATTGAAGCTCGATCGTTTCAATTTCCCGATGGGTCTTCCCTTAAAAGCTTCAAAGACGACTTATGTACCCCTAACACACGTCCTCGCAAGCTTTTGGCCAAGTATCTCAATTCCTATTTTTATGAACTTCATCGGATTATCTTTAACACTATTTTGCCCAAAGTGGGATCCACCGATGAAGTCACCTACTTTGAAATCTCGGCCTTATATCACCTCCACTTTTATGTACCAT
Organism: Iris pallida; assembly: GCA_029216955.1. NCBI lineage: Eukaryota > Viridiplantae > Streptophyta > Magnoliopsida > Asparagales > Iridaceae > Iris > Iris pallida. Next base: position 211,407 of record JANAVB010010604.1, read on the forward strand.
TTAATCTTCCACGTACCATGATGGACTGGATGATTAATTCTAGGAAGAAACCAAGATCATTGGTTTATGCTTTGTATCTTCCTATGGTCTTTCGTGCTTTTCGCATACCGTTTGATGAGTGCCAGTTCTTACCTGCCTCTGCCTTTCTCTCTAAGGCACGGAGACTTCAGGCAGCAGTTGGCTCACATGTTGTGTCCGAGCACTCTGACGATGAGCCGGATGCCCCTCCTTTGGGACAGGATCCTCCTTCTCCTCCTGCTACTCTCGAGTCCCTCCAGACTATGCTCCGCGATCGTTTCACCTTAGAAGATGATCAATGGACTCAGCTAGACTACCGGACTACCCTGCAGATGAGTGCCATCAGCAACTCCCTGTACGATATTCGGTACTCCATGTCTCGCCATCCTTCCATGCCTATTCCTATGGTGCGGGACCCTGGTCGTGAAGGATATCGTATCGATGACCCTTGGGTTATTCCCTACATGGATCCGAATGCGGCCTTCGTGGACCCTTGTCGTTTCTTCACTGATCCATCAGACGATGCTGGGCTATCACGAGCTCGAAGATGGATATGGACTTCTACTTGCTACTGCTACTGAGGATCATAGCTTATATTTTTATGCACTTTGGATTTTAGTTGCTTTTATGCACCTTGATTGTATTAGACTTATTATTATGTGTGACTTTTGAGACATTCAGTAGTTTTATCAGCATCTATGCAGTTTCATCTATTAGCTTTTGGTTTGCTTGCCAGTTCTTATTTGTTTATGGTTAATTGCTAAATGCCAAAAGGGGGAGAAATATTGGTATATTCTATATTCTTTTTGTATCTGTATCTGTGCTTTGGGAGAATATTTTTATCAGGCCAACAGGATTGAAAGCAATGTTTACGGGGGAGCTATTGCTAGCTCGGTGCTGATTACGGGGGAGCTATGCCACTTCTATATAATGTGTCCAGGTATGAATATTGAATATACAACTATCATTTTGTCAATTATCAATATGGGGGAGATTGTTGACACAAAATTACAGTTAACCAAATATTGATAAAATTGACTACATGATACTTGTGATACAAGTTAGACGACAGCTCGGATTTGCAATGCAAGTTATTTTGAGTCTGTATTTTTACAATTTTATTGAGTCTAGACTTATGTAAACTGAGCTGTGCTGAGCATCTGAGACTTAGCCTATACCCATACCCAAAATCCTATAGCTCCACACATATCCAAATAAGCCAATTGGACCTATGAAACATTCTGTGCTCTGGTGACAGAGTTCGGGCCGAACTCTGCCTCCACACAGAGTTCGGGCCGAACTGTGCCTCCACACAGAGTTCGGGCCGAACTGTGCCTCCTAAAAGTCAACACCCTAATTTTTAGGGTTGGCTGGTTGCAAGTTATCCAACGGCCAAATTTTTGAAAATTTTAACCAGAATTCTGGCCGAATTCTGCTTACCTAGTTTCCTATAAATAGGCCATGAATTCCCTCATTTTTATTCATCCAATCTTCTCTTCTCTTTTATCTAAAGCTCAATACAAGCCATATCCTTCTTTATCTACTAGCCACAAGCTCCCTAAGCCTCAAGTGCTCAGCATTTTTCAGTTAGGAGTTTGTGCAAGAGTTCAAGAAGTCGCTTGGAAAATTCCAAGCATCGCCACTGCGATCTTTGTAAGAAGTTGACGTGCTCTTCTAAAGAAAAGGTACGGGGTATAAGTACTATTTCACAAATAGTAGATTTAATCCTGAGCTAGAGTTCTCAGGCCTGGACTAGTCCTCCATGAGAGAAACTAGGTTAAAAATCGGCTGTGTTTGCGTATGCTTTCTTGCTCCTTATTTATTTTCGTATTTACTCTGATTACTTTAATCTTGTAAAAGAGTTTAATTTTTAATTTGCTATTATCGCTATAAACTCTATTCACCTCCCTCTAGAGTTGCCATCTGTTCTTCACGTCCTTCACGCAATCTAAAAGAACTACGTGGTTTCCAAGGTTGTATTGCTTATATCATGAGATTTATATCCAATCTCTTTGGGAGATGTTAACCTTTCTTCCGTCTATTAATGAAAGGTGTATCATTTATCTGGGATGAAGCATGTCAGAAAGCCTTCAATGACATCAAGCAATACCTTACAAATCTACCTGTTCTGGTACCTCCAGTGGTAGGAAGACCATTTTTGCTGTATGTTCGAGCCTTAGATCATTCACTTAGTGCTCTTCTTGTACAAAAAAGTGACAAAGGTCATGAACATGCAATTTATTATCTTAGCCGAATGATGGTCGGAGATGAACACAGGTATACTCCTGTGGAGAAGGAATGTCTGGCCTTGGTTTTTGCTGTTCGAAAGACACGACATTATGTGTCAGGACAGACTATTCATGTCATCTCCAGAATAAATTCTATTCGGGTATTGATGAGAAAACCGAGCATTCTTAACTCCAGGTTAGCCACCTGGGCGATGTTGTTCACTCCTTATGACATGGTCTATGTGCCTCAAAAATTAGTAAAGGGTCAAGCATTAGCTGATTTCTTAGCAGCTCACCCTATACCTGAAACATCGAAGCTATATGAGGACATTCCAGATGAAGTCGTGGATTGCAACATGACTTTAAAGGATGACATTTGGCAACTATATTTTGATGGAGCATCACGGGTTGGACCTAAAGGCAATATTGTCTCTGGAGTAGCCATTGTCCTAGTCTTTCCTGACAAAATGGTCATATACCGTGCTTATTCTCTCAATGAGCCATGCTCTAACAATGTGGCAGAATACAATGCTCTGTTGATTGGTCTCCATGTAGCAAAAGAATTGGACATTGAGATCTTAGAAGCTTACGACGATTCTCAACTTATTGTTAATCAGGTTAGAGGGACATATGAAGTCAGAAATCCTGACCTTATTCCTTATCATCATGTGGTAATCGAATTGGTCCTTTCATTCAAAGGATTCTTCATCGAATTCGTACCATGTTCTCAAAATTTAGAAGCTGATGCTCTTGCTAGTTTAGCTGCAATCTTAACCGTTCCAATTAGAAGACAAAATACCATCACTTTGTTGGATCGAGACTTATTCTGTATAAAGAATAACTTGCGTATTGAACAGAGTTATACTACAGAATCAAGTTCTCAGCAGCGGGATTGGAGAAGTCCATTCATTGATTATGCGGTTCATGGGATTTTACCTGAAGATCCAAAAGAAGCTGCATCAATCAAGAGACGATCATTTTGATTCTTTTATGATTCTTCTTTATATATATTATATCATCGTTCTTATGACAGACTTTTACTACGATGTCTCTCTGAGAGTGAAGCTAAGCAAATACTCCGTGAAGCTCATGATGGTGTCTGCGGTGCTCATCAACTGGGTCCGAAATTGCAGGATCGTATTCGAAGAATGGGATATTATTGGCCTTCGATGATAGCGGATGTTGTAGATTATGCCAGACTGTGTAAAGCATGTCAGATTCATGCTGATTTTATTCATCAACCATCTGAGTTCTTATATCCTACAACAGCTTCTTGGTCCTTCGAAGCTTGGGGCATGGATATTATTGGTCCTATTAACTTTTCTTTTGTCAAAGGACATCGATTTATACTGGCTATAACCGATTACTTTTCTAAATGGGCAGAAGCAGTTCCCCTTGCTGAAGTGAAAACATCCAATGTGGTTAGCTTCATCAAACACTATGTCATTTATCGCTTCGGGATTCCCCTACGGATAATTCATGACAATGGACCACAATTTGCTAGTCAGGCATTTTATCGATTCTGTGATAAGAATCGGATCCAAAATTTGGCTTCTACGGCTTATAATCCAGCTGCTAATGGTTTCGCCGAAGCTTTCAACAAGACAATCATTAAACTTCTCAAAAAGTTCATCTCTTTCTAATAAACGTGATTGGAATGAGAAACTTGGAGAATGTTTATGGGCTTACCGAACGACAGTCCAAACTTCGACTGGTTTTACACCATTTTTACTGGTTTACGGATGTGAGACTGTTCTTCCACTGGAAATTCAGATTCCATCTCTTAGAATAGCCATTGCTAATAAGCTAACTAAAGAGAACAATGATCGCTTACGACTCCAAGAACTTAAAGGATTGGACGAAAAGCGTCTTCAAGCGCAACAGCATATTGAACTATATCAAGCCCGCATATCTCGAACTTTCAATCATAAAGTTAAAGAGAGGGTATTTAAAGTCGGTGAGCTAGTTCTAGCTGTTCGAAGACCGATGGTGATGACTCATAAGAGCAAAGAGAAATTCCAAGCAAAATGGGAAGGTCCCTATGTAGTCGAGTCGGTATTCTCCAATGGTGCCTATAGGTTGTTTAAACCTAATGGAGATCTGCTCATGATGCCGATTAATGACAAATTCTTGAAGAAATATTATGTATAAATTTCTTCCTTATTCCCCCAGCTACCAATGTTTGGTTAAGCTGGTTATTAGTTCTCCTTGAAGAGAATTTTAATCTTCTATCTTACCAGCTGATTAAAAAGTGAGATTTATTATTTATCATGTTCTCATGACCCCTGAATAAATAATAAGTCTACTTCTTTTCCTATCTATCATGTCTATTTGACCTCTGAATAGATATTAATCTATTTTTCTTTGAGTTATCATGATCTGTCACGTTCATATACCTCTGATAGTATCGTATACTCTAAACAGAAAACGAGATTCATTATCTATTATGTCCACATTTTCTCTGGATAGATATAATTTATTGAGTTTAGAAAACTTGCCATGTCCATATTACCTCTGATAAGTGTTTTCTATCTCATACCTATTGTTTAATTTCAAAATAAATGATAGGATCATAAAACAAATATTTTTATTCATTTCTTGTAAAACATTACAGAATAAAAAAAAGATAGAAGATTACAATAGCTCTTTATTTGCCTAAGGCGGGGCAGAGACATCTTGAAGTAATTTCTGTAGCTCCTCTAGACGCTAGTCACGAAAGCTCAAAACAGGCTTAGTAGCTACGGAGCGTCGAGCTTCGGGAGTACAGATGTGAGAGAGTTCAGCAAAAGTGACTATCGTCTTGTCCTTGGCTTCGTCAAGGGTTTTTATGGTAGTCTCAGCTCCAAAGACATGTTCTTCCAAAATTGAGCTCTGTGTAAGCTGCTGGTCTCGAGCTAAGATCAGCTGATCCCTTTCCACTTTCAAGCGAGCCAGCTCAGCCTCAACTTCTCGAATTTTATTATTTTGTTGATGAATTCTCATATTCGAGGTTTCATAGGCTTCTCTCTGGCTATCCAGCTGGGGCTTCGCTCCCGCCAAAAAAGCTTTTTCTTTAGCTATAGTGCATTCATGGAGGGCCTCATTAAAAGTCATCTCCCGAGCAAGGTATTCAGCCGATAGAGCGTCATACTCCTCTTGGATGAGGCTTTCAGTGGTTTCACTTGACATCTTTAGATATTCTTTGATGGGCTGTTCAAGTCCCTCCACAATTTTCTCCAATGACGCTGCTCTCGCCGCATCATTGAACATAGCGACATTTTTATAGTAAGAGCGATCGCCCCTTCAAGCTCTCATAATTGAGGCCCTTATTCAGGACCATCTTGATTAAAGCCACTAAGGTCTTGTAAAAAGTCTCAATATGAATCTCAACTAAGAGATTTATTTCTGTACTTGAGCTCGGTGTTGCAGCGATGTCTACCAAATCTCTTCTCTGAAGACTAGGAACAGATGATGCCTTGGTAGCAGGCTGAGATGAAGACATTGTTGCCACTGCTACCATGGCCAACTGATTCCCAGAAGCTTCAGGAACAATATCTTCAGCATTTTTTACTCCAGCCGTCTCTGGAGCTAAAACTATTAGAGTTTCGGTGGCGGTAATTGGTGTGGGCGGAGTGGTAGTTATGGCAGCTAACTCCGGTTCAGGCATTGTCTCTTCAGGAACTTGTACTGGATCGGTAGTAATAGCAGAGGATGCTATTATAATTTCCCCAGCTTCAGTTGGTGACTTGAGTATGCCTTCGTCACCTTCTTCAGCTATTGGTTCTGCAGGATTTTCAAGTATTTCAGTTGTAGTGAGTCCTTCTACAACTGATTCGTCGTTGAAGTCTAATTCTTCAGTAGCCTCTTCATCATCTACAGTAATTTCTACTGTAGTTTCTTCTTTATCCTTGCCCTCAGCAGGAGGGGACACTTCTGGCTGAGTCTGCATTCCTGGCTCTTGTTGTACCTCCAGAGATGGAGGATATTCTTCCTGAGTCTCCACTTCGGGCTCTCGTGGTACTTCTTCTTGAGCATCTTCTTCTTCTGAAGAAGAAGCCTCCTCCTCAGATTCCTCGTTTTTCTCATAAATATCTTCTTGAGGAGGAGGAGGAGCCACAAGCTTTAGGGCAATGATAACACCTAAAAAATTAAACAAAATAAGTTAATATATAAAAATCATAGTTTTATATAGATTTTGTATAAATTATATTTACCTGGAGTATGTGTAGGATGTGCCAAGTACGCATTATAATCTCCAGTCCAATCCTCATCATCAAAATTAATAGCTGGTTCATCGGATGGGATGGGCTCTTGATCAACAGTATGTACTGGAGCGACGTCTTCAACAACTTGTGCCTTTTGTGGCAAAGTTAAATGAAGCGACGAGCTGAGACGACCTGGAGATAGGACTGCCGTAGGTGCTGCTGGTTGAGATGTTGAAGATCCTTCTCCAGGGTGAACTGAAGAAGATATAACATGTTGCGGCTCATCCACCTGAGTGTCACTCTCTGGAGTAGGGGCTCTTGATCTAGAAGGTCTTTTGGTGGTAACCATCTTTTTCTCCTCTGGAGTCTTCTCTGGAAGAGTAACAGCTGCACCTTGTTTCCTTTTTCGGGACTTACCAATAATGATAGGTTCTGCAGCTTTTTCTCCAACTCCCGTAGGGATAACTTCCAGATATTGATCTGGGACGGCAGTGTCATCAGGTATGTCTGATGGTACCCTGACTGGCTCTTCAATATTTCCTTCCTTGGGCCATCTTAGACTACCTCTCAAGTTGTAGCCATGGGCGAAGGAGTGGATGGAAGCATAAAAGTGAGCATACGTATGAAGTATACGTAGCTCGGTGGTGCTGGTAGCAGTTGACACTTTGAATTTGGCACCGGTACAGGCGGTGCTAAAATACCTCCAACCTCTTGCACCATCAATCAGTTTTCCATAATGACGGAAACTGGTAGAGGGATTACCAACATGAAGTTGGTCATATCCAAATTGGCGAGTGAACCTACTTGGTAGATATGGTTCGAACGCACAACTGTCTTCATTTCTGTACATCAGGTGGGAGGGTCTGATGTACTGTAGCCATCTGAAGACTGGTGCTGACAATAAAGTTCTTCCTTCAACTTTATCTTCAAATTGAACGCCGAAGCAGTCAGCTGGAACTTGTGGTCGGGTACAAAAAAAGTTCCATCCGTAAGAATAGTTTAATACTGCTCGGGTATCTGCCACTGTCGTGGTAGTCCATGTAGCTTTGCTGAAATTTTAGAGGAAGATCTCCGCATCATCTTCCGGGCCTGGTGGCAACAAATTGTAGTTGTGATGCAACAGCCAGCCCATCAAGTAAGTGTAGGGCATTTCTACCCTAGGGAATACGTTCCGATGAGGAGCGTTGTTGATTAGCTCCTCACCAAAAGTCCTCAGACCTGCGTTTATTCGACACGCCATTGCCGATAGCAGGTTGATTCTGATTTTAAACACCAAATGTACCGCTGGCCATAGCACTTTTTAGTGGATTCTATCAACTGTACCGGTCCCCGGTACAACCCATCTCCTCAACCATAGAGAAAGGAAGCCTGCCAGCAAGGCTTTCTTGGAGATCTTCTGGCTGCCATATCTGAGGAAAATCAAGGCTTCAGTTCCTGCAGAGAATTCTCCAGTCTTGGTGGACAAATATTTTTTCGAGAATTTGTAGCCAATCATCATATCCCATATTTTATCAGCAAGAATTGTTGAACCAGTGTTGATAGTTGGAGCCTTGTTCTCCTGAAATCTTTCTTCATCATCTTTGGATATCTTATCCTTATAGAAAAAGAGATATGTTGTCCACTTGTTGATGTATGCTAGATGAGATCCACATTCATGCATAGTAGTGTAAATCATGTAATGGCACATCAACTCTTCATATACCTCAACCAATTGAAGGTTTTTCTCCCTGATTTCAACAAGTTCCCGGTTGGAGGGAACATATTCTTTATATGGGGCTTCCCCCATTGGCAGCTTTGAGATGAATTGCATCTCATGAAGTGCGAGACCCATTTCACCTATTGGGGTCACAAAGGTTCTTGTTGAACTAATATATATCTCCATCAAGGCCATGAACAAGTTACTGTTCGGTGGTATACCCTAACTAGTGGAGACTACTGCTTCATACAGGCCGATGTCTTTCAGCTCCGTTTGGAAGTTCTTCATGATCCAAACACTAATTTGGATCCAGTTCTGGTTAAATGGAGTCAACCATCCCGGTAGTCTAGGGTTTGTCTGGGGATATAATATCGCAGCCCTTATGAACTTATTGATAGACATCTGGGTCTGCACCGGTTGGATTAAAGCCGAATCTTCACTCGGAGTAAATCCTGGCAAGAGACTAGAGAATGGGACGACACCGCCATTGGGAACACTGACGTAATACCCCATATCGTTGGCATTATCCCTCTTGAATATGATTCTACCCGGCCTTCCATAACTGCTGGGAGTAAGATTCCACAGCATCTGTCGGGGATGGGTGGCATGGATAAATGCAGACAGGGGATAATCTCTATCCATGTCAGGGAGATACATTGCTCTATCTCCAGACTTGAACACCCAAGACTCCTTCTTGGGGTGTGTTTGTAACTTGAAGTCTATCGCATCCCCGAATAAGAAAGCTGGCTTTGCAAATTGTTGACCATCCAGTGAGGTCAACAGTTCTCCATTAATCATAGATAGCAGCATTCTATCCCCTTGGGCAGCTATCAACTGTGCTCTTTCTATATGGTACTCCGGATTCGTTTGGGGAAACTCCACATGGGACAGGTTCTCCAAATAATTCGAGCCCACCATACCAGCTGATGAGCCAAATACTTCTGCGAGTAGGTGAATCTGCAAATCTACTGCCAAAAGAAAAAAAGAAAAAAATCAAGTTAGTGAAAATCTAATTTGAAATTTTTACGCAGATAATTGGGTTTGAGTTTTACGCTAAAGACTCTGACTATGCAAACTTTACGCTTATTAAAGTTGATAAAAACTTTTAAAAGTGTAAAAGTTCTTTATTTTACACAAAGTCTTTATTTGTGAATTTTTACGCTGGCACATATTGATGTGAGCGTATTGAGAACTTTACGCTGACATGTGTTGACATGAGCATATTTGAAATTTATGCTGACATGTGTTGACATGAGCGTGTTTGAATTTTACGCTGACATGTGTTGACAAGAGCGTATTTGAATTTTACGCTGACATGTGTTGACATGTGCATATTTAAATTTTACACTGACACGTATATACGTGAGCGTATTGTAAATTTTATGCTGGCATGTGTTGACATGAGAGTATTTTAATTTTTACGTTGGCACGTGTTGACGTGAGCGTATTCTAATTTTTACGCTAGCACATATTGATGTGAGCGTATTTTGAAATTTACGCTAGCACGTATAGACGTCGGTGTATTTTCTTAATTTATGCTGACACGTATAAACATGGGCATATTTTTTTAACTTTACGCTGACACGTGCATGTTTGCCATGAAATATAAAAGAACAGAACAATTATCGGAGGACCGGACTTTTACTTCATGTTACAAACTCGCTTGTACAAAGAAAGCCTAGGGACGAAAACCTAGGTACAGCAGTCTAAGTACAATTGTTTATTTTAGATTCTGGGGGGTGACGATAGAGGCTCGGGAAGGCGATGGCAGCCCTGCCTTACTCCTTGGACGATCGGTATACAGCCTTGGCTCCTACGAGAAGATGGTTGGCATTGACGAAGAAATGCTCTTCTTGCTCCTCTGTTGCTCTTCTGGCTTCTCTCTCTCTCTCTCTCTGTGTATTCTCTCTCTGACTATGGAGGGAAGTCTCTCTGTATATACGTATTTCTCTCTGATATTGTATATATCTTTACAAGGGAATGGCACCTTGCTATTTATAATAGTGGGATGTGATCATTAGGGTTGCCAATGATTAGCTCTTGAAGATGGCGGCGGCCCATAGATTGGTCAATCCAGGCCGTTCAATTTTTATTGTGACGAATCCGAGCCTTTAGGTGTAGATTACACCAAATCCCATTAGCAATTAAAGCTGATTGGAATAAATCTTCCTTATAATGATCTTCTGATATCTGTGAATAAATTAGATATATTCTTCTGCCACGTGTCCCAGATTAGTGGGATTTGACCCCATCTTTAATGGCAGCAAATCTGAGGAATTAATCGATTTAGGACACGTGTCCTAGGAGCTGCTGGGGGGAACTGGACCGCATGACGAGTGAGCCGCATATGAATTTGAGCCGCATATGGTTAAGCCCACATGTCAGGGCTGCCTGGACAGTGGCCCTCACTTGAGCCCTCGAACCACAGGGGAGTAATCGTTGTGGGCCGCATAGGTACATATCTGCCTGAGCCGCATGGACATGATCCTCTTGAACCACATGAGAAGTCCTCGCTCGAGCCGCATGAGGCTTTCTTGGTATGAGCCGCATGGGACAGATTCACTATGAACCGCATGAGAAGTTCTTTGCTCGAGCCGCATGAGGCTTTCTTGGCCTGAGCCGTATAGGACTCATTCTGAACCGCATGAGAAGTGAGCCGCATACGAATGCCCACGTGGCAAGGCCACGTGGCATTTTTATGGCTCTCGGGGGATTTGTGTCAGAGATCTCTTTTCTCTTCCCTAGAGATTCATCATTATGACAGAGTCATAATTACCTGCTTTTGTGTCAGGGCTGTCAACTTTTCAGAGGGGTCAGCCGTCAAAGCAGTTAATGCAGCATGGGTCGGAGGGGAGCACTATCAGGCCACGTGTCTTCTAAGCTGCATGGAATGCCTCGGGCCGCGTAGCTCCTTATGCCGCATGACTCCCTGAGCCCCATGAGTTTTTTGAGCCGCATGGATCTTTCCTGGGCGCATGGGTCATTTTCCATGCTTCTACAAGACCCCCTTCAAAGTTTTTAATTTGTAAAATTGAAATACTTTGAATAAGAAGCATGGCCATATATTCTTCTGGCCGCATATAAAGTCCTGGCCACATAGATATCTTGACCGCATGGAAAGTTCTGCCGCAAGGGCGTCTCAGCTGCATGGATGGCTCAGCCGCATAGAAATTTCTGCCTCATGACTATCTGAGTCGCATAGTTGCTTTCAGCCGCATGGCCATTTGAACCGCATAGGCTCTTTGCCACGTCATTATGCCATACGTGTAGATCTTTTTGGGACAGGATCCCAAGAGCTCAGTCTTTAAATGGCTGGTTTGGCTCGATAGCCGAAGAGTCGATCGCGTTTATACGAGGCGTCGGTCCACAGTTCTCTGTCTATAAATAGAAGGGCATTTGGATGGTCTTCTCTCTTAGACTATTCTTGACTCAGATTCTTGTCGTATTTTCTTTCTCTGATCATCAGACAACAATGGCACCCAGGGATTCTAAGGCTGTGAAGAAGACTGCGACGAGGAGTAAGAAGTCGACTTTGCCCTCGACTGTCGCGCCCCCCGTTCGTCTTGACGTTCATATTGCCATCGAAGGTAAAGATTAGGTAGTCGATTTGAAACCCTAGCAGAGCCTGCTTGCATGCTTCGTGTACACAATTTTGTCGTGAACTACTCAAACTACAAGGTCTGCATACACGTCCCATGACTGAGCCACATGAGGATATACCCCATGTCTGAGCCGCATGAGACTTGTCTAGAATGAGCCGCATAAACATTTTTGACTGTTTTCATTTTCTTCGTCTTTGGTTCTCGCAGTATCTCCACCGAATATTGAGACTGCGGCGTCAGAGGAGCTGCAGCCTCTTGTCATCAGCCAGGGATCTCCCTCTGTTAAGGAGGAAGTGAAGAAAGAAGAACCTGCGCCTGAAGGGAACGGCAGCCCTCCAAATATCGAGACTGTTGAGGGTGGCAGCGCTGGGAACCCTGTTTCTTCTATTCCGGACGAGGACGCTCTTCACTTGCATCCTTCATATGTGAGATGGTTGAGGGCATGGTATATGCACTCATGTAATTAGGATGTAGGAGCTTCTCGTGGATGTCTGTCTGTAGTCTTTTATTTTGTTTCGCCTTTCTTCTTGCCTTCATGAAGAACTCTTTTGACTTGCTTGCAATCGTGTGGATGTAACCGATTTCTGAATGGAATATATATTTGCTTCACGCTTTTGCTTTGTAATAATCCTCTTATTGGAACATTTTGCGTGGACCCATTGTCCCTAACGTACCCTGGTTTTGGATACGGACAATAAGTTTAAAAAGAAAGGAACCAATTATACTAACTCAGAGGTAATAAGGACATAGTAAGTATGAAGGTTTCTTCGACGGAGCCTTCCCATTCAGAGGTAATGAGGACATGACAGGAGTGGGCTCAATGAAGGAGGGCACATAGACCGACTCAGAGGTAATGAGGACATGGAAGTTCTATGTGAGGGGTGATTTGTTTTTGGCGGAAGTGGAACGACTCAGAGGTAATGAGGACATGGCCGTTTTGGAAATTTGTGGATCGATTACCCTTTTTGTGCACTGGGAGTGCGGGTATTAGATCATGAGGGAGGATCTCCTTCAAGAAGAAAGTTCAGAGGTATGATCATACATAACTTTCTATCTGGAAGAGTGACCGTGATGTGAGTTCCGAGGCACCAGCGGGTACATGAATCGATAATTTGGAATATCGTAGATGTGTGAGTTCAGCGGCACCAGCGGGTACATGACTCGATGATCGAGGATATGGAGGATGTGAGTTCAGCGGTACCAGCGGGTACGTGACTCTGGAATCTGGAGAAGGATGAGTGTGAGTTCAGCGGTACCGGCGGGTACATAACTCAAAAATCTGACAAACTATGAGGGTGAGTTCAGTGGTATCAGCGGATACATGACTCAAAAATTTGGAAATTTATGGGGTGAGTTCAGTGGTGCCAGCGGGTACGTGACTCGATAATCTGGGATGTTATTTAGATATAATATTTCTTCAGAAACTTGTCGTTGACGGGCAACATGAGCAAGTCTCCATTTTGCTTGGCGAGGCGGTAAGCGCCGTTGGAGAATACTGTCTCTATGATAAATGGGCCTTCCCATTTTGGCTGGAACTTACCGGCGATCTTGTGGGTCATGACCATTGGCCTCCGGACTGCCAGAACAAGATCGCCCACTTGGAATGTTCTGATTTTGACCTTCTTGTTGAAGGCTCCTGAGATGCGTGCTTGGTACAGCTCGATCCTTTGCGGAGCTAGGAGGCGCTTTTCATCTAAGGCCTCTAACTCTTGCAGTCGACGTCGGTAGTTGTCATCTGTTATCAATTGATAAGTGAGGGCGACGCGGAGTGAGGGTATTTGAGTCTCTAATGGGAGAACTGCCTCACTCCCGTACACTAGGGAGAATGGCGTATTCCCAGTGGTTGTTCGAACTGTGGTACGATAAGCCCATAAGCATTTGCCGAGTTTCTCGTTCCAGTCACGTCTGTTGGAGGAGACAAACTTCTTAAGGAGTTTGATGATTATTTTGTTGAATGCCTCTGCTAACCCGTTTGCTGTCGGGTTGTATGGCGTCGAAGCGATATTCTGAATACGGTGTTTATCGCAAAACCGATAGAATGCGTGGCTTGCAAACTGCGGACCATTATCATGGATGATCCTTCGGGCAGTCCAAAGCGGTAGATGACGTGATGCTTAAGGAAGCTGATCACGTTTGAAGTCTTGACTTCTGCGAGTGGAACAGCTTTCGTCTATTTGGAGAAGTAATCAGTGATCGCAAGTATGAAGCGATGTCCTCGGTAGGAAGGTGGGGTGATTGGACCAATTATATCCATTCTCCATGCTTCGAATGGCCAGGACGCCACCGTCGGATGTAGAAACTCGGATGGTTGGTGAATGAAGTCCGCGTGGACTCGGCAGGCTTTGTATTTTCTAGCATAATCTATCGTATCTGCCACCATCGTGGGCCAATAGTAGCCCATTCGGCGAAGGCGATCTTGTAGTTTTGGGCCAGGCTGGTGGGCCCCGCAGACATCGTCATGAGCTTCTCGTACTGCTTCTTTGGCTTATGCATTCGACAAGCACCGGAGCAATAATCCGTCGTAGGAGCGGCGATACAGTATTTTTGTTTCTGCATCGTAGAAGAATCTGAGAGAACGCCGTCTGATAGAAGTGGCTTCCTTCGGGTTCTCGGGCAGGATGTCGTAGACGACGAAGTCGATGAATGGTTGTCTCCAACCTGGGGCATCATCGATCGTCTGTGCGAAATAACTTGCCACGAATTGCACATTGTTCATAGGACAGACTAGTTCGTGGCCTATCACATCCACTGATTGGCGATCATAATTTGGGACTGCTAGGGAAGCGGCCAGACCGGCTAGGGCATCGGCTTCAATATTTCGAAGTCTGGAGACGTGCTCGATGAAGAACCCCTCAAATGACGAGATGATATCGATCGCTATTTGGTGATTAGGGATCATGTCTTCGTGGCGGACTTCGTACGAGCTCCGGATCTGATTGACGATTAGTTGGGAATCGCCGTATGCTTCAAGGTATTCTACCCCCAGCTCTCTTGCAAGTTGGAGGCCAATGACCAGAGCGTTGTACTCGGCCACATTGTTAGAGCAGGGCTCGGTGAGGGAATAAGCGCGGTTAATCACCAATCTGGAAGGAAAGATCAGCACTACCCCGACTCCGACGACTATATTGCCTTTAGGTCCGGTCCTTGAAGCACCGTCAAAGAACATTCGCCATATAGCCTCGTGAGAGGTTGCATGCGAGTCGACAACCTCGTCTGGGATCTCTTCATATATTCTGGAGCACTCTGAACCTGGGTGGGCTGCTAAATAGTCTGCCAGGGCTTGACCTTTGACTGCCTTTTGGGGGACGAAGATCATATGATAAGGGGACAGCAATATTGCCCATGTAGCGAGTCGAGAGCTGAGTGCCCCTGGTTTAGTCATGAGGACCCTGAGAGGGTTGACTCGTGAGATCACATGTATCGTTTGTCCGGTGACATAATGCCGCGTTTTCTGAATGGCGAACACCAGGGCGAGGCATTCCTTCTCCACAGCGGTGTATCGGTGCTCTGGCCCAATCATCATTCGGCTGAGGTAATATATGGCATGCTCATGGCCTGCGTCGTTGTTCTGTGCCAGTAGAGCCCCAAGGGAGTGTTCCATTGCTTGTACATAGAGCAGGAATGGTTTTCCAGGAACCGGAGCCACCAAAACTGGGGGATTTGATAAATATTCTTTGATGCTGTCGAAAGCATGCTGGCATTCCTCGTCCCATACGAATGAGACTCCTTTCTTCATGAGGTGCGTGAATGGTCGACATCGCCCGGAGAGGTAGGAAATGAACCTTCTGATGTAAGCTAGCCTCCCTTGAAGGCCTCTGAGTTTGCGAAGATTTTTTGGGGGACCCATCTCCATGATTGATTTTGTCTTCTCGGGATCTACATGGATACCCTGTGCAGTGATGATGAAGCCCAAGAACTTCCCGCTGGATACGCCCAGAAAGGACTTCGTAGGGTTCATTTTCAAATTGTGCGCTCGCATTATGTCGAATACCGTCCTTAGATCCTTCAGATGGTCTCCTTTGCAGCGGCTCTTAACGGCTATATCGTCAACGTAGCACTCCACTGTCTTGCGTAAGTGGTCTCTGAAGATGATGCTCATGGCTCTTTGATATGTGGTACCGGCATTCTTCAAACCGAAAGGCATGACTGTGTAGCAGTACGTGCCAATTGGTGTTCGGAATGAAGTATGCTTTTCGTCATCAGGAGACATTTTGATTTGGTTGTACCCCGAGAAGCCATCCATGAATGACATGCGTTCGAAGCCGCAGGTATTGTCGATCATGATGTCTGTGATAGGAAGGGGGAATTCATCTTTGGGGCATGCCTCGTTCAGGTTATGGAAGTCGATGCAGATTCAAATCTTCCCATTCTTCTTGAGGACGGGTACTATATTGGCGACTCAATCGGGATGTTGCTCCTCACGAATGAAGCCGCTGGCTATCAGTTTGTTAACTTCGGCTTCTATCGCGTCCATGATGCCTGGACGGAAGCGTCGCTGTTGTTGCTTGACTGGCTTCGCATCTGGTCGAATGTTGAGTTTGTGAAGAGCGATGTCAGGATTTAACCCTGGCATGTCTTCATAGCTCCAGACGAACACATCAATGTATTCTCTGACAAGTTCTAGCAGCGACTTCCGTTCTTTGTCTGCTCGGCTTTTACTGACGAAAATTGGTTTTGGAGAAGATTCGCTGCCGAGATCCACTTGTATGACCTCATCTTCAGTAGGAGGTTCTCTCAGTTCGAACCGCTTTTCCCATTGTGCGTCTAATTGCTGGGCCCATAGCTCTAGCTCGAGGATTTCGGAGATGTCTTCGTCTTCCTCGTAAGCGTCGGCGAATGCCATGTTGACTGACATGACTTGTCTGAACACATCTCCGATGCTGGTATCTGAGTCGGAAGTTGGTGATCCGGTTCAATGTGACTGCCAGTCGCATTCTTCATCTAAACTTTCAGGGGTCATAGTAGGCGTTACATACCCTAACCCGTATCGAGTTCTGTTATAGTAGTTCCGTGGTTTGCCCGCCGGGACTGGCGGCTTCAAAGGTAATTGTCGCCCAGTATCGTAGTTCAATCCTGGCGTCGTCTCCAGATCATACCCCTGTTTCTGCATGAGATATTTGGATTGAGGGCTATAGAGATACAGAGGCAGTCTCCCGGCATCTGACCCGAGGTCGACTTCTTCTATGGTGAGGGGATGCGGGTTGTTCGTCCGGCCGAAGATGATCGGATGATCTCCTCTCTCGATTATTCGGTAAACGTCTTCTACTGGAGTAAGCCGGATCGCGGTGTACTCATTTGTCACTTGTGTGTGTAGGTGAGTGCCTATACCGTGTTCCATAGCGTACATGGTACATAGCTTATTAAGCTCGGTGTAGTTCAAAGATAACCCTTTATTGATGAAGTAAAGTATCTTTTCTAGGGGGATTACATCATCAGCAGAGGGGACATCAGTATGGGCAGCCACGTACTTGGCTAGCTCCGGTTCCTCTTCGGCTACCCCCTGTGTGAACGAAAACTGAGAAAATGACCTGGGAAGCTTGATTGTCAGTGGTTCAGTTGATGGAGCAGAGCGTGGAGTTGTTGGCAGACTAGCGACCCCCAGTTTGGTATTTGATGTGGGGCGAGGAGTGGCTGGTTCGCTAGAAGTGTCAGACCTTGCATCGGGGTGACGACCCTTCCTGGGAAGGCGTATCGTCATAGGCCTGTCAGAGGGGTTGAGCTTCCCTGCTTGTGGTTGGCTGACTCTTGGTAGCCTGATTGTCAGTGGCTCCATTGTAGGCCTCGGTATTTGGTCGGACCTTGGCAGCCGGATTATCATTTGTTCCTCCTGCGCTGAGAGGCTGATTGCGTCCTTCCGCAGAGTGGCGGTAAGGGGTACGGACTTGCCCGATTTGCGAGCTTGGAGGTGGATCGTCAGGGGTCCTTCTGATCCCGTGGCTGTCTCGGTATGAGCTTGTACGTCTCCTTCATCAAGGTGCCTTTTCGACTTTTCGTATAGGCAGGAGTCTGAGTAGTAGGATTCGACCCCTTTGAAGGGATCGATATCAGCAAATTCCGTCTTCACGAAGCCGTGTTTGTCGACATATTTGAAGCACTGGTGTAGCATGGAAGGCACAATCACGTAATCGTGTATCCATGGGCGCCCTAAGAGAATGTTGTAAGAAGTGTCTGCATTTATGACGTAGCAGGTGACTTCGGATTGGAGGTCGCCAATTTGACACTTCAGACGAATCTTCCCAATAGGGTAGCTCCTGCCCGAATTGAAACTGATGATGGCGGTGCTTGTAGGTGTCAGGCGATGCATTGGGATGCGGAGATGATGAAGCAGGCCCTTCGGGATGATGCTTATGGAAGAGCCAGGATCAATGTGCATCCGATCCACCTTCACGTCGTCGATGTATCTCGTGTAGTATAGCGGGCGATCATGTAGGTTGGTTTTGATGAGCATGTCCTGCGGAGTGAAGACGATATTGGGCATTGCTCCCGTGCAGGCACTGTCTTAGAGATCCACGGGTGAGTCCTCCCCGGTGAGGTTGGATTGAGCCAGATAGGCATCGGCATTTTGGAGTGCTTCGCTCAATGCAATACGAACGTCCTTGGAGAGCCTTAGGAGTTCGTAAAGTGACAATTTGGCCGGTGTGTTAGCCAATTGTGCTAAGATATCAAAGTTGTAGGGCCTCTCTAGCCCTTGGGCTGCTTTTTTTCGGAGAGATTTGTCGAAGCGAGTCTCCTTCGGCCTAGGCTTGTCGGTCGTCGAAGGCTGAGCCGGTCCCGGAGTATCAGTTATAGTGGGTTGATGATTTTCAGCTGGATTGTCAACCACAGGTTGGGATTGCGCTCCAGACCGCATGACGACGGCTGTAGCTTCCTCGTTGTCTGCTGAGATTGTGTGGCAGGTCCTGACTTTTCCACTCTGCTTTCTGTTGGTGGAAGATGGTGTGGGCCGAGTTACTTCTGACACCAAGTCTGGATGGACCCACATGACCTCCCCTCGTGATGTGGTGAGAGGTACTAGACCAGCAGCCTATTCCCGGGGTGGTGGAACATTGGTAATCTCCAACATCGCCAGAGGGACGGGGATTACCCCGTCTTGAGTCTCCGTCGGAAGGAAGCTGTCGAATTGTACGGACACCATATTGACTGCTACGGTTACCTCTTCGAAGTCGATGGCTAGAGCGTTCGAATCGATGAGGCTTTGGATGTACCGTTTTAGCTGGTAGCAGTCGTGTGTAGCGTGGTATACATAACGGTGGTAATGGCAGAACTTTGGGTTCTCCAGATCAGCTGGCCGAAGCTCCCGTCTTGGTGGAGGAAGCTGAATTCTATCTCCTTGTATGAGTATGTCCAAGATAGGGTTGACGTGGCCGTCTTCGAAAGAGTAAGTGATTTGAGGCCATTGTTTGTCTGCTGGTTGTGACTCGAGCTTCTGGGCTGTGTCGGCCACCATAGCCTGCTTTTCCTTGCTGTTTCGATTGTTGGAGGGGTTACCCCCATTATCGTTGTTGGGACGCTTGCCCTTGTTTTCTCCTTCTGAGATGTACAATCCCAGTTGGCGAGCCTTCTTCAGTCGTTCTTCGGCGCTTGTGGCGCTGATGATGAACGCCATCCAATCTTTGAATTGACATTCGCCCATCCAGAGACTGATCGTTGGAAGCAGTCTATTTTGACAAATTTCAATCAAAGAGGAATCTGGATTTTCGGAAGGCAGCTTCATGGCGGTCTGGCGGAACCGCTCGATGTAGTTTCTTGTCAACTCCTTCTCCCCTTGGACGACGTCCATGAGAGTGGACATGGTGACGTCCTGTCCTACTTCATAGAATCGCTCCAAGAACAGGCGCTTGAAGTCGGTGAAGGAGTGGATGCAGTTGTCCGGTAGATTGCGGTACCAATCGAAGGCGACTCCTTCCAACGCCCTAATAAATAACCGTGTGAGGATAGCATCATCATGGGACAGATGGTCGGTGGTGACCTCGAAGTAGGTGATGTACCGACTTGCTGAGGTTTTGCCATCATACGAGTTGATATTGAACGACTTATATCTTGGTGGGAATGGAACATCCCTCCATTCAGCAGGGTATGGTTGCCGTATTCTGAGATCTTGAGTTTTTTCTCGGGCATAGAACATGGCTCGGAGCTCCTGGACCTCTCTCCTTACTTCTCGGGTCTCATCTGTCGCGGTAGGGGTTGTTATTTCGGGAGGATTATTGCCCCGGTTTGGTGTCGCTGAGTTTGAATCTATATTGACCGCGGGGCCCGTGCTTGTTTGACCAGGCGTTCCTCCTTGTAGAGTGGGCAGAGCCGCTTTAATCTCGTCTACAGACTTGACCAAAGCAAGTAATATGGCTTCGAGATTGTCGATGCGCTGGCGATCATTGGAACCACCTTGATTGATGTCCGTCATGAAAATCGTCCTTACATGAGGAGGGATGGAAGGAACGGTGGAGAATGTGCCCTCCGAGTCAAACCCATGCACCGAGAAGTCATCGGGGTAGGTGGGAATGTTCTCTTCGGGCTCGGACTCGGAGGGAACGGTATCCCCAGCCTCGGAGCTTGCTTCGTCTTGAGAGCCATGGATATCCTCGGGGACATCAGCGTCTGTTGTACCTGATGGGAGAGTGGTTTCCCCGGGCTCGGCTTCTTGAAACATCGGGTTATCGTGCATGTTCGGAGGAGTGCTACCCCCAGTTCCTACAACCCCCAACGATGTGGATGATGAATTTCCCATCGCGGCAGGTCTCGTCTTTGAACGGGTGTGTTGGAATACACCGGTAGAGGACAACCGTTTAGATGATAGTTTCTTAGCTGTAGTGGTTGATATCTTGGGACTGGAGATACTTGTCTTTTTCCCCCTTCCTTCAGCTGGGATCTTTTGAGCGGAATTGCAGGAGACAACAGGAGGTGCCTCATCTTCTGAGCTCAGATGCTGTAGCCTTTGGAAGACGGACGGCCGATCTTCCGCCACTGTCGCGTTGCTGCAGCAGCAGTTGACGATGATTTTGGTGCAGTGATGCCCAAGCGAGGACTCTTTCCACGCCGAGGCTCCTTCTTTTTCCTTACGCTTGTGGAGGATCACCTCACGCAGGTCAGAGGAACCACTTTGTCCTTTTGCCACTGGGGGCTGGACTCGAGCGGTTCGATACAACTTTCCATCAGAGGCCCGTGTGATAATCAACGGGACGCCTCGATAGTTAGAGGTTGGGACAGCTGCCTGGGCTTGGTGAGCCCGCGCTGCCCTAGACTTCCTCCTTTTAGCACTTGCAGGTGCATAATAGGAGGAGTCCAAGTTGAACACCACAGAGTCTGGCTTATCATCCAGAGAACCATCAGAGTCTGGACCGCATGAGAGACGGTCGAAGACTGATCGAGAGAAGCATGGAACGGTCGTTATGCGGCTAGAATTGGGTGCCGTGCAGGCTGTCTGCATGCGGTTGTCTTCTGCCGTCGGATGAATTGTTTTTGTGTGGCTAGGAGTCACGACCGTACAGGCTGGCCGCATGCGGTTGGCAATTGTGGCCGCATGGGTTTTTTGCAAGCGATTGACTCCCATAGCCGTATGAGTTTCATCCGTATGGTTGGCAACTGTAGCCGTATAAGCTATGCGGCTGACAGATATGGCCGTATGAGTTTTCTTCATGCGGCTGGCGGATGTAGCCGCATGAGCTTTCTTTCTGCGGCTAAGACCCTTACGCGGCTCGGATCTCATAGAGTTTCTTTTTGCCCCTTCAAGTCCAGCATCATAGTGTTTTTTTCTGTCAGACTTGGGGACAGCAGAGTCGTCTACGACCTGAGGTGGGGCCGCGGGGGAATCTTGCTCGCCGTCTTGAACAACAGAGGGTGTCTCCGCAGGAGCTTCAGTAGGAACGAAGGATCGAGGTCTCCACTCCTTACGAGCCTTCTTTATGCGGGCTCGCTTCTGGACTGGGCCAGTGCTCTTGTCGGAGAGTATTTCTTCGAATGCCTGTTGGTCGAACCGGGCGACCATCTTTCGTTGCGTGGAGCCAAGCTTGGCTGCATCCGATTGCGTCACCAACTCCTCAGCCGTAGAAAAGTTAGTCCCCAGCAGAGTTGCCATCGTGTTTGCCATAAAATATAAAAGAACAGAACAATTATCGGAGGACCGGACTTTTACTTCACGTTACAAACTCGCTTGTACAAAGAAAGCCTAGGGACAAAAACCTAGGTACAGCAGTCTAAGTATAATTGTTTATTTTAGATTCTGGGGGTGACGATAGAGGCTCCGAAAGGCGATGGCAGCCCTGTCTTACTCCTTGGACGATCGGTATGCAGCCTTGGCTCCTACGAAAAGATGGTTGGAGTTGACGAAGAAATGCTCTTCTTGCTCCTCTGTTGCTCTTCTGGCTTCTCTCTCTCTCTGTGTATTCTCTCTCTGACTATGGGGGGAAGTCTCTCTGTATATACGTATTTCTCTCTGATATTGTATATATCTTTACAAGGGAATGTCACCTTGCTATTTATAATAGTGGGATATGATCATTAGGGTTGCCAATGATTAGCTCTTGGAGATGGCGACGGCCCATAGATTGGTCAATCCAGGTCGTTCAGTTTTGATTGTGACGAATCCGAGCCTTTAGGTGTAGATTACACCAAATCCCATTAGCAATTAATGCTGATTGGAATAAATCTTCCTTATAATGATCTTCTGATATCTGCGAATAAATTAGATCTATTCTTCTGCCACGTGTCCCAGATTAGTGGGATTTGACCCCATCTTTAATGGCAGCAAATCTGAGGAATTAATCGGTTTAGGACACGTGTCCTAGGAGCTGCTGGGGGGATCTGGACCGCATGACGAGTGAGCCGCAAATGAATTTGAGCCGCATATGGTTAAGCCCATATGTCAGGGCTGCCTGGGCAGTGGCCCTCACTTGAGCCCTCGAACCACAGGGGAGTAATCCTTGTGGGCCGCATAGGTACATATCTGCCTGAGCCGCATGGACATGATCCTCTTGAACCTGCAAAAGAAGTCCTCGCTCGAGTCGCATGAGGCTTTCTTGGCCTGAGCCGTATGGGACAGATTCACTATGAACCGCATGAGAAGTTCTTTGCTCGAGCCGCATGAGGCTTTCTTGGCCTGAGCCGTATAGGACTCATTCTGAACCGCATGAGAAGTGAGCCGCATACGAACGCCCACGTGGCAAGGCCACGTGGCATTTTTATGGCTCTCGGGGAATTTGTGTCAGAGATCTCTTTTCTCTTCCCTAGAGATTCATCATTGTGACAGAGTCATAATTACCTGCTTTCGTGTCAGGGCTGTCAACTTTTCAGAGGGGTCAGTCGTCAAAGCAGTTAATGCAGCATGGGTCGGAGGGGAGCACTATCAGGCCACGTGTCTTCTGAGCCGCATGGAATGCCTCGGGCCGCATAGCTCCTTTTGCCGCATGACTCCCTGAGCCGCATGAGTTTTCTGAGCCGCATGGATCTTTCCTGGCCGCATGGGTCATTTTCTATGCTTCTACAGTGTAACGTGGGTGTATTTTGTTATTTCAATTTCTACGCTGACACGTATGACGTGGGCGTAAAATTTGAAGGTTTGAGTTTTCTTCTTCTTCTCCGACGAACTTGTAGCCTTGATAAAATAGGGCTTTACCCTTCATTGCTGGAGCCACGGTGGTGTTGCTCTGTTGGGGCATCGTTGATGATTGGACGGGGGTCTTCGCACGGTCGACCGACGACGAATCGGCGATGGACTTCTTGCCCTTGCTGCCGGCGGCGTACTTCTTGGGAGCCATCGGATTGAAAGCAAGAGTATGAAAGAAAAAGAAGAGTAAGAGAGATCGAGATTACGGGAGATAAGTAAAGTTTTATCTCTCTTCGAAAAGCTCTATTTATAGAGAATTTTTGAATCGGTTCAAATTCTCGAATTTTACGCTAACTGTTGGATATCCTAACTTTTACACGGATAACCGTTGGATATCCAAAATTCTACGCTGACTGTGAAATCCCGAATTTTACGCTTCTGTTCAAAGTATTTCAAGTTTTGAAAATAATTTAAAAACTTTGAAGGCGATTTTGTAGGAGCATAAAAAGTACTTCAAAGACCAAGTCAAAGAAGTTGAGAACTTTATGCAATTCAAACTAAGTCAAACTCAGACTCTACGCGAGCTACTTTCTACGCATGCTATTCTCTACGCGAGAAGCTTTTTACGCACAAGTTATCCTCCAATTTTACGCCGGGGACAGACTGTCAGGCCGTATTTAATACGAGTGATTTGATCTGACAGAATGATTTTCTGACATCAGGATTGCACAGATGCCGAGAGGATTAGATTTACACTAAACCCAATGCCGTCGTTTAGTATGCAGATGAGGCTACTTTACGCTCAATAAAACTGCTTCTTTTACGTACGATAGCTATTTGAGCTTTTACGCTCAAGGCTATTGTGGGCGTAAAGTTTATTTGGGCTACTTTTTACGCTCAAGGCTATTTTTTTAGCCATTTTATGCAGGAAGTTTATTTTGGGCTATTTTACGCTAGTTTGCCACTTTACGCTAGGAGCATATTTTGGGTCATTTTTTACGCTCGATCTTTCCTGGCTATTTGAGAACGTGGTTTGCCTACGTGGCTTTCATGCCACACTTATCGAGGAACGTGTGTACGTGCTCTCCCCACTTTGTTGAAGTAGTGAGACAGATGTCACCATGCGTAGAGATCAAGACTCTACATGGGACACGTGTCAACGTGCATAGAGGATGATTTACATCGTGGGTGACAGTTACTAGTGTAGAGACCCAATTTTATTGCTTTTTACGCACAAAGGGTTAAGTCTATAAATAGACTTATTTTTACATATCAAGCATCAAGAGATCAACAGAGAGACAGGAGAGGAGATTTTGAGAAAACTCATACTTCCAGAGTGATATTCCCATAAGCATTTCTTCAACTTTTTCTCAAGAAAAGGGTGAAGAAAAGCAAGAAAGCATTCAACTATGCCATCAGTGCCGTTGTTCGATATCTTTCCGGTGGTTTAGTTCTTTCGATTGTTCGTCTTCTTCAAGAAGTTTTCTTCATCATCATCGTATGGTCCAAGGAACAAAGTGATCGCTCTCAGATCAGACTTCCGTAGCAATACTTTCCAGAACAATTTGTACTTTTTGTACTTTTTTTCTCGTTTTCTTTCAAAAGCCAATTTTAGGCATTTTGTTAAGTGAAACAATCGAAAAGAGAGAGATAGAGAGAAAGATTTTTAGGTTACTTTGATATTGAGAAGTGTGTTTTTATTGACTAAGTTCTGAATATTTTGGGATGTATGGTCTGGATTAATCCATCCGATCGAACGGTTGAGATGGAAACATGTGGAGGTAAAGTTCCCTCCATAAAATTTGGCAATTAGCCACCAAATGTGTAACATTCCCGCCGATCTATTTGGGACGGTAAAGTGTATTATTTGGAACAGAAATTTTTACTAGTCCCAAATAGTGATCCATTTTCACAATCTGTTCCAAAAAAATATAACTTTTTGTTACTAAAAATATAGTCATCCCTAGAACGATACTTTTAGGACTTTTTAGACTAGTGTTCCTGATGAGCAATGCTACAGTTACAACCAAACATTTACAACCTTCTTACAACCACTCATCCATTTTCTGACATGTGGGCCAGGTGGTGGCCTGGCCCACATGTCAGCAAATGGGTGTAAGTTGTAAGAAGGTTGTAAAAGTTTAGTTGTAAACCAAACATTTCCCGTTCCTCATAGTGTCGTCCCAAAAAGATACTTTTTTTGTAGTGCGTGAGAGATATGTATTCGTTCTTGTCCTGACTGGACCTTGTTTGCCATTAAAATCTTTTGATTAAAATTTCAATTACAAACAGAACAGTGTTACAATGTAGGACTTAGATGTAGTCCTAGGAGAACACTTTTGTTTATCTGGGTTCCTGTGTCGATGGAGCGAGTGGTAATGCGTTGACTCTGTTGACGATCTGACGACGGTTTTTGTTTCTTAGAAGGTCTGAGTTGCTCTGGGTGTGGAGCTCACGGAGAGGAAGGAGACGTTGAGTGTCTGTATCTGCCTCTCTCTGTGTATATGTAGGTTCGTAAATGTGTGTGTGGAAAAAGGAAATGATTCCTCTATTTAAAGCTTTGCAGGCTGGCTGCTCATGCATGCATATGTAGGATACGCCTGTTTGTGGGGATGCCACGTGGTGATAGCTGATGGAGGCGCATGGACGATGCGCTCTGATTGAGGAGTTGAACCTTCATGTTGCCTTTGTGGGCTGCGGCTGAGCTGACACGTAGCAATGGAGAGGATCTTTCAGTTGCTGAGATCTTGGGTGATTAGTACCCCTTTATAGGCTGAATCGAGTCAAAGGACAGGTGTCGTAGGTCCATGGCTCAAAGATCTTAAATTTGGTGGAGAGTGATCTGATAGGATGCGCCTGGAATTGGGCGAATGAGGAGACTTTGGCTTGTAACCTTTAGGAGTCACGAACGAGTCTGGGTGCACGACTTTTGAGGCGTATGCGAGGCTTCAGTAGTGACTTTGACTTCTTTCTTTAGGGATCAGGAAAAAGTCTGAGGTGCATGGCTTTTGAGGCGCATGCGAAGATTTGGGCGCATGGCTTCGAAGGCGCATACGAAATGGTTGGGCGTCTACGTGGCTATTAACCGCCGGAGGAAAGTAATGATGATGCTGACGTCGACGACGCTTCTTCTTCTGAAAAATCTATCAACTGTTCAGTCCTCGGGGGACGTGCTGCCAACTCTATCAGACTTCAGCATTTAATGTTCTTTGACAGGTGATGGGCTGTTGAGTGGGCGTGTTGATCTGCATTCCACTAGGCACATGGGATGGACGCATCCTCATGAGGCGGTTGGTGCTGATGGGCGCGTCTGTATGATGCACGGTCTGACTGGCGCATTCGTTTGTATGACACGTCTTTATTGGCCCGACTGTTACATTCTTCGAGTGCTTTAAATAGCCATTTTTGACTTGGCTAAATTCGAAGCGTCAGGTTCATCACCATTAATGCAAATTCATTGTACGGGATTCGGAGAGCCCGACACTTGGCGCATGGGTTTGATTTACCCGACCTATAAATAGTGGCAAGGAGAGAGTTTGCTTCTCATTCTCTCACATCCTCTCGAAATAAAATTATTTGCTCGAGCACATTCTATTGACGAGATGCTCCCGACGGTGAAGATGCGACGCATTTTCTTCATTGACGCACTTGAAGGTGACTGTTACATCTAAAAGTAGGAGTCGAGTGCTTCTGAGGCAGGTGGAAGGTGCCTGTTGTATCCAAAGATCGGAATGCTCGAGCCCCGTCTCTGTTATGTTGGAAGAGCATCAGATCGGAATTGCGGTGCTCCGATCATCTTCCTTGGGCTTTGGGAGAGCTCCTCCTCCTGTCAGAGTGGGTATTGCCTATTCTGGTTGTGTTGAAAGCCTCCTTTTATCGCAGGGATTGCGGGTGCTCTCCTCTTCCTTTGGAGAGCTCTTCCTCTAGCTAGGGGGTTGATTGCCCATCCTCATTCTGCTCAATAAATGCTTCATTAGTCGAAGCATTTGATCCGGTCGAAGTGGCGCATATGCTGAGACTTCATGATGCACATAACTGAGGCTCTTGAAGAGATGTGCCTGATTGAGACGCCGAAGAGATGCACCTGACTGAGATGCTGAAGGGCGGCACATAACTGAGCTGCTGAAGGGATGCACATAACTTAGGATGCACATGGCTGAACTGCTGAAGGGATGCACATAACTGAAGATGTACATGATTGAGCTGCTGAAGGGATGCACCTGGCTGAGATGCTGAAGTGATACGCCAAACTGAGAGCGCATGGCGGTTTCTGCGGCTAGTTGTAGACTTAGGGTCTTTTTGTAGAAATTCTCCTTTGTACAGCCCTTTTTTTTAGAAATGTAATAGACTTTTATATGAAATAAAAATCTTCTTTTTTAATGTCTATGCTTTTGCTATTTGCTGTGCCAAGTACTTCATCTGAGCATCCTGGCGCATGAAATATTAGGCGCATAGGATTTCTGGTCCTGAAATTTCATGCTTCTACAAGACCCCCTTCAAAGTTTTCAAAACTTTTTGTCAAGTTTTGGAGTACTTTAAATAAGAAGCATGGTGGTGTCTTCAACGGGGCGCATGACTGTTCGGGCACATGGATACTCCGTGCATCAGTGATGGGGTGCATGCTCCTCTCAGTTAATGCAAATGATAACGCTTTGATAACCAAAAATGATTAATGATGATCTTTTTTAGATTTATTTGCAGTAATCTCCTCACAGAACCCGAGGCGGCGGCTGATGTCACTGCTCATCGGTTTTCGTGTATGTCTAAGCCTATAAATAGGCGTCTGATGGAGAGAGAGGGTTCTTCACCACTTTGCTTTCTTCTTCTCTAGAGTTCTTCTTTCAAAAAAAACCCTAAACTTCTTCTTTCTCGAAATGGCCCCCAAGACTCCTCGCGGTGGTACTGGCAAGGGGAAGGAGCCTGCAGAGTTCGTTGAGGAGGATGCTCCAGTCACCATTGTGACTCTGGCCGACGTTCGGCCTATGGTGACAGATGTGTGTGATCCCTCAACTTTTTAGACAAGTCTGGAGCAAATGGATGAGTTGCATCATATTGTTGTGCCCTAACTCTTTATCGCCGACGTACATGGACTTTGGTCTTGATGATGCGTCGAGGTTATTCCGCCGACGTGCATGGGTTTAGGCCCTGATTATGCGCCGAAGCTTCACTGCTTACGCACATGGGTTTAAGCCCTGATGATGCGCCGAAGCTTCACTGCTGCCGCGCATGGGTTTAAACCCTGATGATGTGCCAAAGCTTCACTGCTGACGCGCATGGGTTTAAACCCTAATAATGCACCGAAGCTTCACTGCTGACGTGCATGGGTTTAAGCCCTGATGATGCGTCGAAGCTTCACTGCTGACGCGCATGGGTTTAAACCATGATGATGCGCCAGGCTGCTTCACATACCCAATATTTTGTCTTCTTAAGGCTTCTATGTCGCCTGACTTTTGTTTTTGCTGTGTCAGTGTCGATGACTATCCTTTTGATGAATGTAGTCCTTCTGGACGCTTCTCTTTGCCAAATGGGAGTTGATTTTGATGAGGAGGTTATTAACCCCACGAAGGCTGCTATCCTACTAAATCAGCCTTCCGAGAGACTGCTGCAAATCCGGGATCAGTCGCCTATTTACCTCCAGAGTATGATAAAGAGCGGTAAAATAAAATTCGCCGAGTCCGTGGATACAACTTTCTTGAAACCTGCCTTTCTATTTGGTGACCGCTTGACCTCCACCGAGGCGAAGGTACTGAAGATCAAGGAAGACTGGTTCTTCTCTGCAAAGGGCATGGTTCTGTACATGCGGCAACTTGAACGCCAATTGCCACTGACGGCCTTCTACCGTTTGGCTTCCAAGAGAAGGATGCCATGGGAACTTACTCCTTCTCAAAGAGGGGCAGTGGGGGGTACCCTTTCGATTGATGTTACTTCGAATAAAAAGGATACCTTAGCCGCCTCGCGAGCCGGGCCCTCGTTTAGTTGTCGAACTTTGCACCCTGGGAGCCTTTATAGTGAAGTCCCTAATGACACCTTTGCCTTTGGTGCTTCGACCTTCGCAAATTGGATGTTAACGTCAAAGGTTATGTATCCGAAACGTGGCTTTAGGGTTGAAGGTTGGTGTCACCACGTGCCGAAGTGGGACGAGTTGACCCTTTGGGTGTTGTCGAAGTTCAAGACTGAGCTTAAAGAGATTGGGCTGACGGCCGCTATCCGTGCCACACAGGCCGGCGTGGATCTCAACAAGCATATGTTTTTTGCACTCTTGGAAATGTTAAATACCCAGACTGGCACGTTCTTTACTCCAGTGGGGGAGTTGGGATTGGCTCTCCATGAGATGTACGAGGTGTCCAAGTTTTCCTGGGGCTCGAAACCGTACGAGGAATATTTTCTGACAAATGAAGAGATCCTGGTTCTGGAAAAGAAGGACCCGGAGATGATGGTCGTCTTCAAAGAGGTAGTGAGCCATCATTATCTGCTGCAATAGAAGGATAAAGGCAAGTCACAGCCTCATGTGACTACTTGGAGGTATTATGTCTTCAAGCAGGACTTGGCAGACTCTACGAAGGTTCGGTTTACGACTCCACAGGGACTGAAGCCCGCGAAAGTAACCTCCGAAATGAGTCGACTTGACGAGAAGGCTCCTCGTTCAAATAAGAGTGGCAAGGATGTATACAGCTGTTTCTGGCATTGCGTGCACCGGATGTCATCCAAGGCAGTGTTGACTACGTACTTGATGATATGGCTCCGAGACTGTGTGTTCTCAGGTGGGTCAGGCTCTGTGGAGAGGGTGACCCGGAACCTCATTTTCCCAGCAGTGAAACTGGCTTTTGGTCGCCCTTTAGCTCTTCTCTCCGTGATGGTGTGTAACCTGCTGCGGGGTTTGAGGGATTTTGCGGATGACGTGGTCCATATGAGGGGCATGAAATACAACTTTTTCCGCGCTGAGCTACCATTCCATTATCTGATGGGATGGTTGATTCTGCACCACCCGAACGTGATGAGTAAGGGTCGTGAAGATGATCACGTTGAGGGTGATGCCTTTATCCGTCATTTTGATAAGTGGAAGTGGCTGCACATCGGCGTCCTCGTGTGTAGGAGAGTCTTATCTTTTCTTCAGGGGTGGGAGATCGTCAAAGTTAGTCCCATCTTCAAAGATTTCGAAGCTGACCAAGATTTGGAAGACTCTGGTGAGGATGCGATCACTCTGCCGAAATGGGGGTTTCGGTGGTTGTAGAGTATTCGGCCTTCCCACTTGGTCTACCGTGACCAAAATAAGTGTTACCTGGAGCCATATCTGCCGAGCCGGTTTGCTCGCCAGTTTGGTTACACCCAGCTAATGTTAAAGAACCCCAGTAACAGTCTGGGGTTTGCTGGAAGTTTGCTGGATGGAGCCCTGGGTTGGCAATATTACAATGTCGGTGCACTGGGGTTCATTTTAATACACCAGTTCACAACCCTCAGCCATAGATCCTGTATTCGGCTGTTAAGCTATATTGTGCCATGAATACTGTGCCTCTTGATTATGACAGGGAGACTAGTTTTATTGTTAGAACTCAGCTTGATGCTACGAAGAACATGTTGGCGGCAGCCCGGTCATATCGTCCACCAGAGTTGGCAGGATATCGGGCTACTGTTGCAGCATTAACGGGAGGCACTCGGGAAGATCCTCCAGCTGGAAAGAGGCGGGCTGACGCAGAAGTCAGTTCGTTTGTTCCAAAAAGGCCGAAAAAAGTGACAACTCCATCGGCAGCTACGGGAGTGCCGCCTGTAACGCCAATGGAATCGATTCCTGCTGAGGTAAAGGCGTACCCCATAGTCTGGCTCCTTTTGTCATTTTTGTGACATATGCTTTCTTTTTGTAGGAATCGTTGAAGAAGAAGACCCGGGTTTCGAAATCGGGCGTCAGTAAATCGAAGGAGATGGCGAACTCTTCTGATGAGCGCATTCCTTCGATTGTAATGTCTTCCGTGGAGAAGAATGCTGACAATGTCGTTCTTACGAAGATTTTAGTATCTCCAGATTATGTTGGAAGGGAAGCTGAGGTTGAAGTAGTTTTTGGGAGGGTTCAAGCTGCCGTGGGGGCCTTTGACATTGAGGATCCAGCCAATACGGGGCTTCCAGATGATGAAGTGGAGTGGAGTTCGTCGTCTTCAAGAAGACGTTCCTCCAGAGATGAGTGAACCTGTTGTAGGAGCAACATATATGATTGAAACAGAGGAGAGGGTTGATTCCCCTCCTTGTCATAATGATGGGAGGTCGGCTGCAGCGTTGCCGAGCCCTACTCCAGACTCAGCAGCGGAGGCTGAGGTGGCTATCGACCATGAATCAGCGACAGATTCTATCCCCGTGGAGGGATCCGATGAGGAAGGTGAGACTCGTCCGCCGAGCCTGACTCCATGGGAGCCGAGTCAGGAAACAAGTGCTGATCTCGCTTCTTTGCCAGAGGGGGAAGGTCCCGTGCGGCCTGCTGACAATGTGTTGGAGATGGAGGAGATAGCCCCTGACGTCGGAGGTCCCTCCGAGCTTGATAAGGGTAAGGATTTGCTGGAAACCCCTGTTGCTCCTTCTACTTGGGGTACGATATCGACGCCCCTCTCGGCTTCTTCCGCTCTTTTGGCGCCTCGGGCCAGCGGCGAGGTTCAAGCCCCTGTTGAGGGAGAGTCCGTTGATGCCGAGGTTTTAGCCTCATAAATTTAAGCCGGCAGGTCTTCTTCCGGTCCGCCGTCTAGAGTAGCTCCTCCAACTCCTGCTATGACACCGCAACTGCTGGCGGATGCGGATGAGTACGTGAAGTTTATCGTTGAGGCGGTGTACAAGATGCTGCAGAGAGGCGTATCGGCAGTGATGAATGCCAATGAAAGTTTCGCGACGGCAAAAACTATGGCACTCCCTCATATTGGTCTGATATGTTCTCACCAGGGCCGTGATCATATGGCCGAGATTCTGGAGACATCGGTGGCCGAGTTAGACCAGCTGTTTTTCGAGTTTCAGCGTATCCAGTGAAATAATCTTTCCGTCCAGATAGACGCAGAAAAGGAGAAGTTGATCGCTGAAACTGAGTCATCTTATCAGACCATCGTGGGTGTCTGAGAACGCGAGTTGGCCAAAACTGAGGCTGCGGTGGAGAGGCTATCTCAGTTCACACAGAAGAAGGTAGAGTTGCGAGCTGCGTTGGATGCTAGTATAGCGGAGGTTAATGCCAAGATTCGCCTCCTTGAAGACCAGCGGGCCCAACTCTTATTAGATGCTGAGCGAGTCCAGGCTGAACATGTAGCATCTAAAGAGGAGGAAGCAGCTTTCACCCGCCAGGCTCTTTCTCTGGCCCAGCAGCGACAACAGTTGGACGAAAAGCATGAGGATGACACTTCTCCTGAGGCCATAGGAATGATGCGTCAACAAGCCGAACGCCGAGTCCTGGCGACCGTAGAGACTCGGGCGGCAGACTTGAAGCGTTGGATCGAAGAGCTTTCAGTCAATCCTGGAGATGCTTAGAGATTGTAGTCCCTCCTTTTTTTGTTATTTTGTGTAATTTGCAACTCCTGCTAGGGATGTAATTCTTTACTTTTAAATAATGAATGAAGAGTTTTGTGGTGTGTTCATTCTTGCTGTCATAAACTTGATGATTTGTGTGGACCTATTATCTTTTGTGTACCTTGGTTTTTAGGTACAGATAATAAGTTTGAGAGAACCGACATGTTTGCTCAGAGGTAATATGGACGTGGCAAATATGGGGTTCAAATGATGGAATCTTCCTACTCAGAGGTGCTATGGACGTGGTAGAAATGACTCTGGAGGGATACGCAGAACTACTCAGAGGTAATGTGGACATGGAAGTTCTGCGATCAATGTACGACAACGTAGGGGTTGGCTGTATGGGATGTTTACTCAGAGGTAATGTGGACGTGGTAAATATGACGAGTAGGGTAGTCTTACGGAGCATAGGATTTCGCTTTGTAGGGCGTAGAGGAGCAACTCAGAGGTAATGTGGATGTGGTTGTCCTTCTACTAGAGGATAGAACGCCACGGAACAGCTGGGTTCCGGAAGCTTAAGATTTTGTGAAAGGGAATCGTACGTGAGCCCCGATGATTGGGTCCACAGACTCCCTTGTTGGGTGGAGATAGAAGTACATGTCTGAAGGATGTCAAGAGTAGTACTTCTTTAGGAACTTGCCGTTGATGGGCATCATGAACAATTCTCCATTGGGTTTGGCGAGGCGGTAAGCACCGTTTGATTATACCGTCTCTATGATGAAAGGTCCCTCCCACTTGGGCTCGAACTTTCTTGGTGTCTTGTGAGTCAACACCATCGGCCTCCTGACTGCCAGAACCAGGTCGCCTACTTGGAAAGTCCTCTGCTTGACCTTCTTGTTGAAAGCCTGTGATATACGGGCTTGATAGAGTTCGATGTGCTGTTGAGCTAGGAGACATTTTTCGTCAAGTGCCTCCAATTCTCGCAGATGGCGACATTGATTGTCTTCTACTGTGAGTTAATTTGTGATTGCTACACGGAGTGAGGGTATCTGGATCTCGAGAGGCAGTACTGCTTCGCTTCGTAGACCAAGGAGAATAGTGTGTTGCCCGTCGGGGTCCATACCGTTGTGCGGTAGGCCCAAAGGCATTCGCCGAGCTTTTCGTCCCTGTCGTATTTGTTGGATGATACGACCTTTTTGATTAGCTTGACGATAGTTTTGTTAAACGCCTCGGCCAATCCGTTTGCTGCCAGATTTTAGGCGGTCGATGCCACGTTCTGAATGCGATTCTTGTCGCAGAATCTACTAAAAATATGGCTGATGAATTGTTGACCGTTATCGTGGATAATCCTTCGAGGTAACCCAAAATAGTAGATGACATGGTGCTTGATGAAGCTGATCACCCTAGAGCTCTTCACTTCTGTCAGCGGAATTGCTTCTGCCCATATGGAGAAGTAGTCGGTGATGGCTAGGATGAAGCGGTGTCCCCTTGATGAAGGAGGGGTGATCGGTCCTACAATATCCATGCCCTAAGCTTCGAAGGACCAAGAGGCGACCGTAGGATGTAGTGGTTTCGACGGTGTATGGATGAAGTCGGCATGGAGTTGGCAAGCATGGCACTTCTTAGCATGGTCGACAGCGTCGGCTGCCATGGTTGGCCAGTAGTAACCCAAGCGTCGCAGTCGATCCTGCAACTTAGGACCAGGTTGATGAGCCCCGCAAGTTTCGTCATGAGCTTCTCGAAGGGCTTCGGCTGCTTCTTCGTTGGACAGGCATCGAAGGAGAAGTCCATCGTAGGAGCGTCGGTACATCATTTTTGTGGCTGTATCATAATAGAATCGAAGAGAACGCCTCCTGACCGAGATGGCTTCTTTGGGGTCTTCTGGGAGGATTCCGTATATAGCGAAGTCGATGAATGGGAACCTCCAGTCTCGGACGTTAACACCAGCACTTGTTGACATGGCATGGGCCGTTTGTAAGCATGGGTTGTTTTTAGGACAGACCAAGTCTCGACCAACTACCGTAACATAGTGTTGAGTTCCGAGGGGTACTGCCAATGAGGCTGCGAGGCCAGCTAGAGCGTCAGCCTCCAGGTTTTGTAACCGGGATACGTGTTCTATGAAGAACTTGGTAAAGGTTGCAATAATATTCAATGCAACTTCATGGGAAGGAACCAAATCTTTATGGCAAACTTCGTATTGCCCTCGGATTTGGTTAACGACGAGTTTTGAGTCGCCGTAGGCTTCCAAATAATCAACCCCCAGCTGTTGCACCAGCTGGAGTCCCATGATGAGAGCGTTGTACTCGACAACATTATTGGAGCACAGCTTTGAAAGGGAGTAAGCACTCTGGATGACCAGCTGATCGGGGGAGACTAAGACTACCCCACTCCGGTGATAATTTGGCCTTTGGAGCCTGTTCTTGAAGCGCCATCGAAAACATCCGCCAGACGGAGCTTTCTTCGGTGACATTTGATTCTTGGACCTCATC
This sequence comes from Iris pallida, assembly GCA_029216955.1. Taxonomy (NCBI): domain Eukaryota; kingdom Viridiplantae; phylum Streptophyta; class Magnoliopsida; order Asparagales; family Iridaceae; genus Iris; species Iris pallida. The sequence continues at coordinate 246,631 of JANAVB010010604.1, forward strand.
CGGGATGTCTTCATAGAGTCTGGAGGACTCTGGGATAGGGTACGCGGCTAAAAAGTCGACCAGAGCTTGACCCTTGACGGCTTTTTGTGGAACGAACACCATGTTGTATGGCGTCAATAGGATCGCCCATGTAGCTAGCCGAGAGTTCAATGATCCTGGCTTCGTCATGAGAACCCTGAGTAGATTGACTCGGAAGATGACATGAATTGTCTGGCCTAAGACATAATAGCGAGTCTTCTGGATGGCGAACACCAAAGCCAGACACTCCTTTTCAACGTGGTTGTACCGGTGTTCGGCCCCGATCAGTGTCCTACTGAGGTAGTAGATAGCTTGCTCGTAGCCCGCATCGTTGTTCTGAGCCAACAAAGCGCCGAGGGAATGGTCCATGGCCCGGATGTAGAGGAGAAATGGTTTGCCTGAGACGGGTGCCATCAGGACTGGCGGGCTTGTCAGGTAAGCTTTGATGTCATCGAAAGCTTTTTGGCATTCCTCTGTCCAGACGTAAGAGACTCCCTTCTTCATGAGCTGAGTGAAGGGTTGGCATTTTTCGAAAAGGTTTGCTATAAACCTTCGGATGTATGCCAGACGCCCCTACAGGCCTCGAAGTTCTCGGAGATTCTTCGGAGGATCCATGTCAATGATGGCCTTGGTCTTCTCGGGATCGACATGAATAGGCTTTTGCTGATGAAGATGGGTTTGGAAGAAGATCCATCCCCGAGGTCGATCTGCTCGACTTTGTCTTCTGTAGGGGGTTCGTGTAATTCAAAGCGAGACTCCCACTGTGCTCCTAGACGTTGAGCCCACGGTTCTTCCTTGAAGAATTTTGGCGTTTGATCTTCGCCTTCATTTTCTTGAGGTTATGCAGATGCCATGTTGGCTGACAGCACCTTCTTGAAGACTGAGCCGATACTGGTATCGGAATCCCAAGTTGATGCTTCGGACGAATGAGAATATTCTAGTTCTTCTGCCTCCGAACTTTCTGGAGTTGTCGGCGGCGTGACGTAGCCTACCCCCCGTCGAGTTCGATGATAGTAGTCCTGCGGCTTTTCTTTAGGTGTTGGGAGCCAGAGAGGAAGACGTCGACCCTTGTCATAGGTCAGGCCTTTGTTGCTTTTTTAGGTCGTAACCCATCTTTTGGATGAGGTACTTTGCCTTGTCCGTGTACCGATAGACTTGTATTCTGCCGGTATCTGGTTCTTTCTCGAGTGGCGGGAGGTCTTGATGACGCTCGACTTTGTCGAAGATGATAGATTCTTCGTCTCGATTCCTTCGTAGGACTACAAAACACACCCCTTGGGACTGGACTACTCGTTTTACACGATTGACGGTCGTTATTTATGTTTGCAACGACCGTAGAGCGTTACCTAATGTATACATGGCATTCCAATGTGGAAGACTAGAATAATTAAAAGACACTCTATTATTGATGAAACAAGAGATTTTATCCTGCGGGATTATATTGTCCAGAGAGGGTGCATCTACATCAGTAGATATGTATTCCCCTAGCTCTTCATCTGTGAGTACTGGGATTGGATCAGAAGAGTCTACCGCAGCTTTGACCTTGGGATCCAAGAGGGCTATGTGGGCCTTCTCCGGCAGCTTGGATGAGACGGATGATTGCGGATGCTTGCCTTTAAGCGCACCTTCAGAGGTGCCTCAACTGCGCCTTCTGTGATTGGTGCCTTTCCTTGTAGTTTTGCTACAAGGGGAGCCAATGTTTGAGGCAGCTTTCCCTTAAGCCGTATCTTCAAGGGAGCTTCAGTAGGTGTTTTACCGAGCAGTTGGTGCTTTTCCAGGTAGCTTGATGTTCATGGGAGGCAACGTCTGAGGCGGCTTCCCTTTGAGTCAAATTTTTAAAGGAGCGTCGAAAATCATCTCTGGCTCCATGTCTGGCTCTGTTGCCGTTTCTGCTTCATCGTCAGCATTATTGGCTTCCTCCTCGTCGGGCGACTTGTACAAGGTAGAATCAGTGAAGTAGGCTTCGACCCCCTTGAAAGGGTCAATGTCTGCGAACTCCGTCCGGATGATGTTATTGGTGGACACGTATTTCATACATTGGTGGAGTATGGATGGTACTACCATGTACTCATGCAGCCATGGACGACCCTGTAGGTGGTTGTAATTGACGTCGGCGTCCACGACATAGCAAGTCACCTCGGTTCTGAGGTTACCGATATGACACTTTAGCCGTATTTTGCCCAGCGGCTCACTTTTGCTAGCATTGAAGCCGCTGATTGTTGTGTTGGAAGGCGCCAGACGGTATATTGGGATCCCCAGTATTGAGAGTAGCGTCTTTGGAATGATGCTGAGGAAAGACCCTGGATCGATCTGAATCCGCTTCACCTTGACGGAACTGATATACCTTGTATAATACAGCTGCCTGTTGTGTCGGTTGTGCTTGAGCAGCATGTCTTGTTGGGTGAAGGTTATGTTGGGGATAACCTCATCCACACAATGGCTGTTCGCACATGTAGTTGGAAGATCTTCAGGCTTCTTGACCTGACTGATGAAGGACTCAGCATCCTTCAGGGCTTCACAGAGAGCTTCACGAGTGTCTTTTGAAAGACGAAGAAGCTCAAACAGAGATAGGCGGGCAGGAGTACAGGCAAGTTGTGCCAGTATGTCGAAGTTGTAGGGCTTGGCTAGCCCCGAAGCATTCTCCTTTCGTAAAGGCTTGTCGAAACGTGCCTCTACATTTTTCTGTTTATTGGCTGCTGGAGGCTTGGATAGGGCTCTCTTCCTGGGCAGCAGGGACGGTACAAGGAGGCACCACCTCGACGGCAGCTTCGTCGGGTTAGGCGTTCTGATGTGAACGCGTCTGTACAGAAAGTGCCTCTTTCGCAGAGAAAGAGACCATACGGCAAGACTTGATCTTTCTGTCCTTGGTTTTGGAGACAGAGCGTACCTCCGGTTGAGTAACCTCGGAGACGAGATCAGGGTGAACCCATAAGATCTCTCCCCGAGATATGGTGAGTGCGATGAGTCCACTCACGTTGTCACGAGTAGGTGGTAAGTTAACCACCTCCATTGTCACCTTTGGGATGGGGACGACGCAATCTTGCGTTGTGGTTGGCGGCAAGGTGCCAAATTGGAGTGACACCAGGTTGGCCGAAACCGTTTTCTCCTCGTAGTCGATGGAGATAACATCCGCATTGATCATGCGCTGGATATAGTTTTTGAGGATGTAACAGTACCTAGTTGGATGTCCGACAAACCGATGGTAGTGACAATACCTCGTATGGTCCACTTTCCCAACCTCGTCGGGACACTTCGGGTCCGGCAACTTGATCTTGTCACCCTGCTTCAATATCTCGAAGAGTTGCATGGTGTCTTCATCGTTGAAAGAATAAACCTCCTTTGGCCTTGGTGCAAGTGGAGGCTTCTGAGTGGGGGCTGATGCACCTTTGGAGGCATTGACAGTCAATGCCTGTTTCCCCTTCGTCTCTCGTCCGGGATTGTTGGCTGCAGGCCGTTTTCCTTTGTCCTCAAAGATGGGGAAACTGACTCCCAGAAGACGAGCATTGGACGCCTTCTTTTCAGCTGCTTCAGCCTCGATGATAAAGGAACTCCAATCAGAAGGAGGAGTGGAGTTGAGCCAGAGTTTGATCGCAGGCATCATGTTCATGCTACAGGAGGAGAGGAGTGCATGTTCCGGCATGCCCGGGGGCAGTCTGAAACAGGCTTGTCGGAAACGTTCGATGAATGCTCGAACCGTCTCCTTCTCCTTCTGACGTACCTCTATGAGGGACGCCATTGTCATGTCCTTCCCTCCGTCGTAGAAACGATCGAGGAAGAGACGCGTCAAGTCGTCGAAGGAAGATATGGAGTTGTCGGAGAGGCTGCAGTACCAGTCGTAAGCCACTCCTTTCAGTGCCCCGACAAATATGCTGGTGAGTAGCACGTCTTCCTTCAGGAGATGTCCCGTTTGAGACTGAAAGTACGTCAGATAGCGGCGTGGAGAGTCCTTCCCGTCGTATGGTGTCAATGTTTGTGGTTTATATTTAGGAGGATAAACCACCTTGTTCCATTCGAGAGGGTATGGTTGTGGGATCCCCATCTTCTAGCGCTCCTCTTGTCTGTTCTTAGACTCAAAGCGCTCGTGCAAGTCCCTGATCATCTCAACCACGTCTTTCGTGGAACTGGGAGTCGGGGATGGAGGTATAGCATGGAGTTGAGCATTTGATGGCTCCGACGTCCGAGGTGCTTCGCGGCGATCTGTATCCAAGGATACCCATTGAAGGGGTACACTTGATTCTCTATTGGCCCCTGGGTCAGGACCAGTAGACGGTGCCCTGGCCAAAGCTGACCGTATCTCAAACACTGCTTGAGTCAGTATTTGCATGGAGGCAGAAAGGGTTTTGAGTCCTCCCTCCAAGGTATCCATGCGCTGGACGAGGTCTGCTGGCGGCGCATCTGGCTCGGCATCATCCCCAATCATGTATACTGTCATGACACGGCTGGAAGTGGATGGATCGGTTGAGGCTTCGCTTACGGCCTCGCACTCTTATTGAAGAGGAACTTCCCCCGGAGCTTCGTCTTGGCTACCCCCAACTATTTTCTGGAGGACACCTTCATCTTTGGGAGAAGTATCAGCAAGGGCCTGACTATCCCCCGTTCTGTCTTGGAGAACTTTTTCGTTTTCGAGATGCAGATCCACAGGGGCTTGACTATCCCCAGCCTTGTCCGGGAGGCTGACTTCGTCTCCAGGATGCAGATCCACAGGGGCTTGACTACCCCCAGCTATGTCCGGAAGGCTGACTTCGTCTCCAGGATGAAGATCCTCAGGGCCTTGACTACCCCCGGCTTCTTTTGAGATCTTCTTTCTCCTTTGAGTGCCCTCAAACACTCCTGAGGACGGAACGGTCGTTTTGGTCTTCCTTGGCTGGCTCTTGTACGAGGACAAAGTCGAGGAGCTGCCAGTCGCCTTCTGAATTGACGGGGAGTTAGAGATTATGTTGCATGAAGCAACCTTTAGTTCTAGCTCCTCTTCAATCGACACCTTCTTCACGAGGCGACATCGGAGGGGTGTTGATGATTACAGCCCCTGGAACACTGACTGCCTTGGTGGTGGGACTGCTGTTTTGCAACAACAGTTGATGGTGACTACAGCACAGGTGTGCCCTGTGAGGGGCGCATTGTGCTTGTCAGTCGACTCTCCTGATCGGCATTTGTGAGTGATCACATTACGCAGATTATTGGAGGAGAGTGCCACCTTCGTACCCCCATCAGGCGCATGGCAAGGCCAAGTGCCGGGGTGGTCAAGTGAATGCTGTGCCCCCTGATTCAACGCAAAATATGCGCTCAGATCAGTAGTGGGGGAACAACATTTATAGTGACTTGAACGAACCTCAGACGCACAACCAGTGGAGGCACGGGAGTTCAAGACCACAGGGTTTGCCTTGCTCGACTTGGTTGCGAATACAACAGATGCGCCCAAGTGAGACAAGGAGTTTGAAGGTCGACTCATTTTCGGTACAAAAGCACCCGAGCCAACCTTATACAACTTACCATCAGCAGCGCGCATGATTATGAGCGCATGCTTCTGGTTTGCTACCGGCATAACACGTTTGAGGTGCATCGCCCGTGTTGCCTTGGACTTCTTCGTACCAGCCCGCTGGGGCGCATAGTACTCAGAGTCAAAATTCTCCTCGCCACGACAGCGAGTGAGTCTGTCAAAGACAGAGGCCTTTTGTGGCGCATCAGTGGTGATGCAAAGGGCATTAGCTGCGCCCCTGCTCCGTCGACGCATCTTCTTCAGCAGGAAGGGTAGGCCGTATCGGCATATCCCCTTCGATGGTGGTGCCAGAGGTATCAACCTTGCGCAGCCAGACTTGGCGAGTCTTCTTCGACTTTGGCAGCCACTTCGAAGG
>JANAVB010010604.1:257500-296628 GCA_029216955.1 Iris pallida
CCAAGCAAGCCTGCGTATAGGATTAGAAAATTTATAATCTCGTCCACATATATGACATTCTATCTCGCTTTCATTTCGAACTCCCAACTGCCTAACTTGGTTCCTTCTTGTTAAATTATTCTTCCGTAAATCCTTACCCCTCTTTCATGTGTACTAGGTCGTCATGTTCCACCAATCAATCACATTACCAATCCAACTCTTATAAGTTGGGTAGGAAGCCTTACAACCTAACTTCCTTTGACTTTAACCAATGCCTTAGACAAGAAGACAGTAGGACGACTGTATAGGCACGAATACCGAACACGACTTGGATTCTTAAGTAGCTTAAGCTATTTATATTTTTCTTTCATCATTATCACGCATATTTGTAATTGGACTACCTTGACTAATGTTGCTATTATAGCCAAGTTTTACGAGCTTACTCTCTCATCGAGCTTATTCAGGACATATGTTTTGTTATGGGCGTCCACTGATACATTGTCTTATCAGAACCTGTGTATTGTGGTCTGATCAACCATAGTGCATTTGGTTCGCCTTTCGTATGATTTACGTGGATTGAGATATGGTTAGCTCAAAATATTGCCCTCTAGGATCTTATCCACGAGTTGTTGACATTTTGAATTCTTTATTAAACTCTCTTTCAATTGCTTGACTCAAAACCTATCTGAATCTATTCTAACATTTCCCTTATCTTCGTGCCAGCAATATGACTCTACAAAGCAGACCCACCTCTACCCTAGCTATCACATCTGGTGATGCAACTTCGCAGGGAGAACAGGTTTCCCCAATGACCCCGGTAACTCCGTATCAGTTAGAGCCACAGCAGAATACCATGAACCCATCGATGGTGCAGCAGGAATCCCAAGTGACCCCAGTCAGCCAGGTTGAGCAAACTACAGCAGTACCCTCAGGAGAGAATACGCCATCATATTTTCCTCAGCAGTTTTCACCTCAGCCCGGGCCCCAACTGCCTCCACTCCCGACTGATGCGGACCCGACCACCCAGTTTATGTATGCTATGCTACAATCTCAGTGGCAATAGATGGAACTGTTGAGGCAGAGTATGATGACCTACTTAGCTAGACCTCCACCACCAGATCCGGTACCAGATCCAACTCCAGCTCCACAACCATATCTGGGCTCCATTGCAGACTTCATCGACATGGGCCCTAAGAATTTTAAGGGTACCGAGAGTCCTTTAGAAGTTTCCGCTTGGCTTATCAGCACGGAAAATTTTTTGAAGGCATCCTAGTTGCCAGCACATGATTGGATGACCGCAGTCGACTTACTCTTAGAAGATAATGCTCATCACTGGTAGAAGGCTGAAGAGAGGCGACTGGGCACTGGAATCACATGGAAGCAATTTTACGACCTATTCTATGAGAGGTTTTTCCCCATCCACGTTCGAGACGCTCTTTATGACCGGTTCCTTCATCTGAAGCAAGGGAACATGTCGGTAGATGAGTACGATGCAGAGTTCAGCCGTTTGAGTAGATTTGGTGAGGCATTAATTCTGACAGAGCTGGAGAAGGCAAGAAGATTCTACCAGGGGCTCATACCAGAACTTAAGACTTTCACTACTACATAGTCTTGAGTCTCTTATGCAGCTGTCTTGGTGGAAGCACGTACCCAGGAGCTTCTTCACAAGGAACAATAGGCACAGAGGCGCCCCACACCAGTAACTGCACCAGTTAGGGCGACTCAAGGTGGACCAACCAGGAGGCCTATAGGACAGTACCAGCAGAGGCCTACACCCTATCAGAAGCCCAACTGCAACTACTGCGGGAAGAAGGGCCACATTCGAGACGAATGTCGGATTCGTCTTGGCTTATGCTTGAGGTGCGGATCGGAACGACATCAGATTAACGACTGTCCCGAGCCGTCAAGGCAAGGGCAAGCATTTACCATGGCTGTGGTAGACCCCCATCCTGAGATTAGAGATCTGACAGATATTACTCCACTCCTACCATTATTCTTTATTCAAGTCATTGCTTTGCATTTGAGCAATGCATTCATCAGCTTAGTCAGCTAGCATGAGCACTACCTTCGACACCATTAGAAATATACAAGACCAAAAACACCTTGTCATGTAGAATATGGTGCTAGTTTAAAATCCTTGTATAAATACCTCCCTCATCTTTTCGAATCCGAGTTACGAATTGACTACCTGCTCTCCTCCATATTCAGCCTCCTATATTCTTCCATTAAGATTTGTTGTTATATTTTATGTACTAAGTTTTATTTTAATTTCGAGGATGAAATTTTTATAAGTTGAGGATGTAAACCCCGTAAAAAAATTTCTACTTTTATTTATTATTATTAAATATAATTAAGTGGTATTTTTATTTGAAAGAAATAATTATTTCCTAGAAGTGGTAATTTATATTTAGACTTATAAAGTGAGTAAAAATTTATTTTTATTTTATTTGATATTATGTGTGGGTTATTTTATACAAAATAATTTTATATTATAGGTTACGAATACTTTAGAAAGTACTATCATTTTGTTTTAAAATTTCTAGAGTATATTTTATTTGATATTAAAGGATTTGTTGTATTTTAAAAATAGTGGTAATATATATACACCATGGACTTTTATTTTTATTATTACTTTTTATATATTGATAATTATAAAATTGTTTTTTAAAAATGTTTAGATTTTTAGAAGTTTTAATTAGAATTTTATTGGGTTTTTAACACACACATATATATATATATATATATATATATATATATATATATATATATATATATATATATATATGTGTGTGTGTGTGTGTGTGTGTGTGTGTATATATGTATATCTATATATACATACATACATATATATATTGAGATTTTAGTATAAAAAAAAATTACATACCATAGTGTACGGTTCCCGTTGAGGAACAGCACAGCTGAGACACCATTGTAACTAGACCCCACGCTAACACCATTGCAACTAGACCCCACGCTAAGACCCTTGCAACTAAGATCCCCATACTCCTGAGCCCGACCCTATACTCCAGGAAACCTGACCCTTTCGTATTTAACCGAGCGGCCACTTGGCCGAGAAACCCTGACACCTCCAACATCCAACCCCCTCTCGTGGACAACCCTCTCAATCCTATAGGTGATCCCCAACCCCCAAGCGACCCTCCTCGTCGCCGTCGACCGCCCCAACCGCCGGAGTTTCGCCGGGAAACCCATTGAAACGGAGAAGTCCTGTTTCGAAGCGCAGGAAAGAGGTACCCACTTCATTGTTTAAATTCTTCGTTCATAGTTGACATTTTTTTCGAAACCGTGAGTAGCATTGGAGAGCCTATATGACCCTCTAGACATCCCACCTAGTAGTACCCCGTGCTATCAAACCATCAGGTCGAAAAATCGATTCAAAAAATCCGAGAAAACTGTTTTCTGCACAGTTTGAACACAGCCCAACCACCCCCGTTCGATGTCTAATTCTGATCAATCTCGAAGAGAGTTTTGGAAAACTTTTGAACAAAATTTTAGCCAACATATCGAGCTTCGATTCTCTTCTTTTAGTTTAATTTTCCTTCCCCTGTATGTAAATATTTCTGAACCCAAAGATCGTGAAAAATCAATTTTTAAAATAGTAAAATTTAACAAAATTAACCGATACGGCATGCGCCCAAACAAACCAGCCGACATGGTCGTGTACTATACACATCGAAAGGCGCGTATGGATGTTACTGACGTGTGGGAACTGACGGGACTCGATTTCTTCGTGTGTGCGCGACAAAATCAGTACGTATCCGTCGAGATACCCCCATATCGACGTTTTGCAAACTAGCCCATAACTTTGTGCACGTTCGTCGTATCGAAACGAAACTTGCACCATCAGGACCGTAACATTTTTCTGGTCCTGTATGCCAAGTTTGGTCCGATTCTGAGAAGGTCAAATCGGAACGCCTTTTTGGCGGGCCCGCGACCCACTCAAACGGGCAATTTTGTGCGCGGCTCATCGGAATCCAAAACTGGACATACCGTTGAGTTCCTCTCCTCAAACTGAATCCGTAGACATGTAGTTTGACGACTTTAGAGACTGTAGGTACGACACGTATTTTGGTGCAAAATGGGTCCAACGGCAGACATCGTTTTGACCCGAAATTACGATTTTGCCCCTGTTTCAGAATTAGACTTTTGGACAGGCGTTTCCTAGGTATTTCTTTTATGACAAATCTGTTCGTGATGTTTATTTCAGCATCCGAGGTCGTTCGTAAAAGTTGGCTTTCAGTGCTTCCCTTTTCTGATGATTTGAGTTACTAGGCGTCGCCATTCTGCACACTACCTCCAGGCAAGATACCTTGCCACCAGCTGTTTATTTATTTCAGCTCATATTTCATGTATTATTTATTATTTTTTTTATGCAAAATAAACTGTGATACATGGCATAACCTGTTAGAACTTACTGTTCATTTATATTTCATGCTATGTATTATTTCTCTAACACATTAAACCTAGATTTAAGGGACCACCTTGTGTGTTGCATTCATTGGCCTTGACACATTATAACACGAAGTTGTGTTTCGCATGTAGAACACGGACATGCGTGACTGGCTGGCCACCGGTGCGTATAAGCCGTGCGATAGGAATAACTGCTAATAGAGGTTGCATGCTAGTTTGACTTAGCAGTTATAGAGGTTCACTGTTGTCGATACAATATAGTAGGTATTGGGCGGGGAGAACAATTCCTTAGCGTATGGGCTTCGATGCACTTTTCCTTTTGTAACCTGTGAGCTCCGCCGGAGACGCGGGTCAGATTACCCATGATTACTGACGGCCACTGGCGATTCTGCAGAACGTCGTGCTCTTACTGATGGGGCCTCTGGTGCCCAAGAGGGGGACTATGCCGATCCTATTTAGCCAGGGCCCATGCGCAGGAAGGATTGTTCTTAACTACATTTCACTTAGAATGGTTAGGTACCTTTATCCGTTAGGTACGAATACTTTTGGTTTGGGTACTTGTATCTGACCGTGGCTTGGAACAATAACTTGTCGCGGACTAGTTTGCCACATCTTGTCCTTGTTTGGTTGTAGGTGTGGCTTACTACTTCGATGAGAAGGTATTGAACCTTGTTGGGGTCCGGATACCATATTAGATTCATATCATGGAAAGATACGTCATCGTGAATTAGTTTACCATCTCCTGTCCTTGTTTGGTTGGGGGGGTGGTAGGCTAGTTCAATAGGTGTGTATTGGACTATGTTATGATCTGATTTTACTTATTCTTATTGAATAGTATTTATTCAGTTTATGTGGCATATTCTTTTTGTATCTTGTTACGTCCCTCTGAGGACCTGGTGATCTCTCCAGGTATAGGTGTACAGGACTTTCCGCAGGAGTATGGCTCCGGTATAGACTCATCCTTCACGCTCGAGCGAGTAGTACCTTCTGATCACAGCTGCCCCTATTGGGTCGAGGAGCCTATTTAGTCATCATTTCTTATTCTATTTATCTTAGAGGTTGGACTCTATTTCCCTTCAGTTTATTCTAGTACCGGTAGTGGATTTGTCTCAGCCCGGTCAACAGCTACATTTTAACATTTACTTTGATTCGTGAGTTACCATTTTCTTTATATTTACTGTGGATGAGATATAGCTTTTACCAGTGACTGTCTGTTATTATTATTCACAATACAGTTTATGTGTATATTCGAGATTTCCATATATTGGAGTATATCTCGTATATATGTAGCTGGCATGCTTCGTTCCTAGTCCTACGTATTTTGGGACTGGGGCGTTACAAAGGTGACTGTTACATCCAAAAATCGGAGTCAAGGGCTTCTGACGCAGGCGAAAGGTGCCTGTTGCATCCAAAGATTGGGATGCTCGAGCCCCATCTCCGTTATGCTGGAAGAGCCGCAGATCAGAATTGCGGTGCTCCGATCATCTTCCTTGGGCTTTGGAAGAGCTCCTCCTCCTGCTAGTGTGGGTGTTGCCCATTCTAGTTGTGTTGAAAGCCTCCTTTTGCCGCAGGGATTGCGGTGCTCTCCTCTTCCTTTGGAGAGCTCTTCCTCCAGCTATGGTGTTGATTGCCCACCCTCATTCTGCTCAATAAATGCTTCATTAGTCAAAACATTTGATCGGGTCAAAGTGGCGCATATGCTGAGACTTCATGATGCACATAACAGAGGCTCTTGAAGAGATGCGCCTGACTGAGACGCCGAAGAGATGCGCCTGACTGAGTTGCTGAAGGGCGGCACATAACTGAGCTGCTGAAGGGATGTACATAACTGAGGATGCACATGACTGAGCTGCTGAAGGGATGCACATAACTGAGGATGCTCATGACTGAGCTGCTGAAGGGATGCGCCTGGCTGAGACGCTGAAGTGATATGCCAAACTGAGAGCGCATGGCGGTTGCTGCGCCTAGCTGTAGACTTAGGGTCTTTTCTTTGTAGAAATTCTTCTTTGTACAGCCCTTTTTTAGACATGTAATAGACTTTTATATGAAATAAAAATCTTCTTTTTTAATGTCTATGCTTTTGCTGTTTGTTGTGCCAAGTACTTCATCTGAGCTTCCTGGCGCATGAAATGTTAGCGTATAGGATTTATGGTCCTGAAATTCCATGCTTCTACGGACCTGTTGAAAATATTACAGAGGATGATGAGGACTTCTGTACCACCTACTACAGAGCCCACTTAGATGACACATGTGAGTTAGTTCCACATGAGGATCCTGCAGTAGCTGATGATACCATCCCTATAGTCTAGGCTAGATAACTAGACTGTTTATCTCATTTCATTGTCTTTGTATTGACATTCTGAGTTGTATTATTTCTGGATGTTGAGATGTTATGTCGTATAGATACTTAGACTTATTTTTTTATGTTTGTATGTTCTCTATTTGAGATTTCATATCTATCATATCGTGCTACTTCTACCTTAGAATTGTGATTGAGAAGTACCTTCTGTATTGTCCTTCGATTGGAGAGTATATCATGTGCAGTTACATTTATACTGTGTTAGATGTGTGTGACCTATGACAGCGTTCTACCGCTGACACTACGGCGTAGGCTGGACGTACCCACTACTCGTGCCCCTACACTAGTACGGGTCGTGACATCCTCACAGATGCGACTCGTGCATAAGACGAGCGTATCAATAGTGCACAAAACACCATGTACCGTTATTGACGTACTAAGTGCAAAGTGCGCAACAAAGTACCATTTTGTGCCCTTAAGCCTGAGTCTGAGCCCGAGGCCGAGTCTAAGTCCAAGTTGCTAAGCCCTTTCGGGACATAGCTCCTAAGGAAATAATTCCATAAGCATGACTAAAGCATAAATACTTTATTGAGGAGTTAATCCTTTTTTTACTAGAAAAATACCCCATAGGGCATCCATGTTCCCCACCACACCCCATGTGCACATCTGAACACAAACAAAATTATATATTGAGATACTCAACTTTTGGTGTGAATGATGTGAGCAATGTGGGACTATTTTTCTATGTTTGCAAAAAATAAAAGAAGTTTGATTTCTACAAACTGAAAAAGAGTACAAAAAGTACAATTGATTTCTGGGAAAATACAACTATAGGAATCTGATCAAAAGACGATCACTTTATCCCTTGGACGATGTGATATCAAAGACACGAGTCTTTAGAGGATGCAACAGCACTTTAGCAGGAGATTATGATCATTCGTGATGCTTTGAGACAGATTTGAAACTCTATTTATAAAGTTCTTTAAAATAACTATTTAGCAGTTATTCTGGGTTGTGCGAGCTTTAGGTTGCGTGCCTGCTCACTTGCGCGAGCGGTTACACCAACTGTTGTGGACGCGTGGCATCGTTTGAATAAGATGTGCATGGTTGTGGTCAGTATAGTGGACACGTTCTGCGTAGTTAGTGGCTTGTGCGCCACGTCACCCTGTTCTGGATACTATTTGATCACCTTGTGCGAGCTCCATCAGGTTGCATAGGGGTCCAATGTAGCAACTTGTGTAAGCAGTTACACCAACTACTATGGACACGTGGCATCATTTGAGTGAGATGCACATGGTCGTGAGCAATGTAGTAGACACATTCTACGAAGTTAGTAGCATGCGCGCCACGTCACCCTGCTCTGGACAATCACATTGCGTGAGCTTCATCAGGTTGTGCGGGGGTGCGATATAGCAACTTGCGCTTAAGCACAACCTCGCGCACCATGACACGTTGCACAAACTGCTAGCTGTCATAAAATCTGACCAAATCTCCTCAAGCACCGTGTTGCGCGAGATTTGAATGGACTTTCCTTGATATATGTGCTGTCAGTTGTCAGGCAATGATGATGCTGTTACAGATTCTCGAGAAGATGCGCCATGTGGCTCTCCCGTAACCAGAGGTTGGCGCAACCTGAGATGGGCGCATCCTGATGTGGCATGTCACGACCCGCACTATAGTATAAGGGCACGAGAAGTGTGTACGTCCAGCCTACGTCGCAGTGTCGGCGGTAGAATACTGTCCCAGGTCACATGCAACTAACAGTTAAAGGTACTTGCATAGTTTATACTCTTCGAATGGAGGAATAATATAGAATGCACAATCTCAATCACATCTAAGTAGAAGTATGATATGGTAGATATGATATGATCAGAAACCACAAAAGAAATACAACCAAAAGAGAAGTCTAAGTATCTAAGATAACATCTCCACAAACATCCAAATGAATACAAGATCCCAAATATATATACAATGAGCATCCAAACAAAAATAACAAGAAGAAGAAATAACAGACTAAACTATCTACTCTAAGCAGTGGTGTCATCCTCAGCAGCTGTCTGAACCACGAGGTCCAGGTTGCAAGTGTCGTCTATGCCAGCTCCGTAGTAGGTAGGACAGAAAGCCTCATCCTCATCCTCTGTAATATTTTCAACAAGTCCAGTCAGGACAGGAGCGAGCACAATAAATCTCAACAGTTCATATCATGATAGGAATGTAAATCTAGTAATAGAATAAGATTCATGAAATGCTGTAAAAAAATGTACATGAAGTAAGAGAGAAAGTTGTAACTGGAAATATCTACTATAACTAAGAACTGTAAGTGACTAGTGAATCAGAGTACAAGATAGACATGTGAATGGCTGGGAATGATTCATGATTACACTACGGAATTGATTCATATTATGCTACTTTGGGATTATTCATATGGCTATTTCTACTCCCCCATCCACAATCAATACATAAGGATCCATTCAAGTTATGTTAAGATTCATGATTTCACTACCGGCTCATAATGAGTGATTCATAAATTTGATTCATGAAGGCTCTTTGATTCATGAGGGTACATGAGTCACAAGCAGATTTATGATAGTAGAAGCATGAGAGTACATGATGTAAGTGAAATACACATGACGTGAAGTACCCGTTGCTCCGGAGAGGGATAACATCTCATAAAAAGATCCATATAGTACCAATCCATGTTACGAATGTGACAGCATTAAGTAAAGTAGTCTAGAGCAAGATATAAGTCCTAACAAGTATGAAATGATCAGAGAATATACACGCCTGGTATCCTGAGTATCCGATGAATATATATGTCCAGACAGAGTAGATGAGTCCTAAAGAGAGCAACACAGGTAACAACAGATCCAGAATGGTAATACTGAAGATTACAATGCATTCTATATAATTTTTAGGTCCTCTATGCCAAAGTCAACTCTTGGTCAAGTCTGGTCAACTACACTAGTCAAACTATGTCAACTAGGTCAAGCCTAGTCCAATCAAGTCTCACTAAGCCTAACCAAGCCGAGGCTAGCACTCACACACAATTTCAAAGCTACACAAGTTATCAAACATACATATTTCATATATATATGCATATATACTCAATGTATATAAGCATACATGTAGGAAATCATATAGGATATATGCCTATATATATCCACATTGGTATACATTATATACTCAAAACATACATTACATATACTAAATTATAGGAAAATCATATATAAACACATATTATCATGTATGAATATATATATACTATATATATAGAGACAGAGATAAAGATGAGATGTGTATGTGTGTGTGACAGGTTGTGTGTGTGTGTGGTTTTCAGTCAACTCTGTGTGTGTGTGATTTGCATAGGGTGTGTGTGTGTGTGATTTTCATATTTTGTACAACAGTGATAGGGTGAGAGGGTTTGTGGGTGTGTTCAATCTCAGGTTCACATGGCAGTTTATGGTCTAGGGGTCAACATGGCAATGGTGGACAATCAGTAGCATAATAGAGTGTTAAGGTCATATAACAAGTGTGTATAGTTAAAGAGGGGCTTAATGAGTATACAGACATGTAAAGGGGGTTTTTCTGTGTGGATGCAGTGGCTGCAGTAGGGGGTGTGCCCCTGTGTAGTGTGTGTGTATGGAACATACATATATATATATATATATATATATATATATATATATATATATATATTTATATATATATATATAAAAACAAAAAAAACAAAAAAAATATATATATATATATATATATATATATATATATATATATATGATGTGTGTGAATATATATTTGAGTGTGTGTAAATGTGTAGATATGAGAGCTTGTATAGGTGAATGTGTATGAGTGTCATACAAGGTGTAAGCCTTAGTGTTCAGGTTCATAGTGTAAAATAGTTAACGGCTAGGAATTATCATTGTATAAGAACATGTATAGCAGTACATGGCAAGGGGGTTTAAGTCTCAGACAACACACAATCACTAACTTTATTCTCAAAATTTCCTCATTGCATATAACACACATTACAGAACCTTCAAAACCAAGAATTGATCACAAACCTATATAACATGCATGTATAGAGGAACCCCATAATCAAACCAAATTGGATACTACAAATATCCAGACATTGAATCATGCATTTATATGAAACCTACATCTCGTGAAACCCAATATATATAAACATATCTACATCTCAGGAACACAAGTATCAAACATCAAGTCAAAAAACATTCATGAGAATCAAATCTCAGGTTTAATGTATCAGAACTTAAACCTAGCATTCAAGTATCACAAGGCATTCGAAAACACCCAAATCAATTCAAAACCCCTTCCTAAATGAACC
Source organism: Iris pallida (assembly GCA_029216955.1). NCBI lineage: Eukaryota > Viridiplantae > Streptophyta > Magnoliopsida > Asparagales > Iridaceae > Iris > Iris pallida. The sequence goes on from JANAVB010010604.1 coordinate 268,552, forward strand.
CAAACATGTATACATGTTAATACCTCACAAATTTTCATTAATTAATAATTTAAAACACATTTAAACTCTGAAAATGCTTAGGATCATCTTAGTTTCAGTAAATAGGGCTCGAACCCTAAATTGATTTTCGAAATACCATAAAACCCTATTCCAGTCACACCCAGATGTTAGACACATGTGCACGTGTCAAGTGAGGTGTTCGCGTGTCCAAACAGTGGACACGAAGTGTCCAAATCGTGCAAAATAGGGTGTATCAGTTTGTGTGTACGGACAGGCTTGTGCAATGTGTCCAGGCTCTCGTGGACAGGACACACGATACTATACACCTCGTGCACATGTCCACGTGTTCGCCAGGTATAGGTCTACGTGTACACGTGTCTGTCACGTGTGCATACGAGTAGTGTCAAGTGAATGAGACGCGTATCAGACGTGAATCTCGTGTTCGTGCAGTGCAGTACAAAATCGATGCGAGTGGGATTTCTCCCAATCCACTCGATTACATCACCTAAAATTTGATATGTGTCGTGTCAGTGCTTTTCCGCACCCACACACCAAATTTCATGTGTCGGGGTGCCGTGTCGTGTCCGCTAGGACACGCGAGTAGCAGGGCACCGAACACACTGCTCGTGCTGCGTGTCCATATCGAATTTGGACATGAACACGACACGAAAGTATGCTCAGTCCTCACAAAAAACAAAGTATACATATAGGGCTACAATCCTATTCAAATATATTTCAAAATAATTGAAATAAATTCCAATGAGGCATTTCATCAAACACCTAGACCTAGTGACTGATACGTGTCCGATACGGACACCAAACCAACACGAATTTTCACCAAACTTTTCCTACAGCTAGGGGACACCTAGATGGATGTATCTATGGAATTAAATCAGGATTTTAAGACGATTTGAAGGGATTACCTATAGGGATCCAATCTCCAAGAAAAAACCCCAAATAGTGAAGTCTCCTTCCTCAAGCTATGTCCTAATGAGCTCTCCTCCTAGCAAGCTAGCCTCCTTATCCTTCTACTCCAGATTTGGATTCCAATGCAAAAGGTTGGGATCAATTTGGTGGAGGAATGGAGAGATTTGACAATTTGGGGAAGAAATTAGGGTTTCCTACAAGGGGTGTTGTAAAAGAGACAAGTTGTAAACAAGAGGGATTAAATAGGCATCAAATTAGGTCAATCTTGGGCTATTGTGGCTGCTCATATAGAGAATTAGGGTTAGGGTTTCTCTATGTTGAGCTTTGGGCCAAGGTTGCTAGCTCACTATCTCAACTACTTAGCCCTTAGTCCAAATGCAAAATTCTCCTAATCCTTTCATGTAACCTAGCCACACTCAAGCTAACCAAGACCAACATAAGTTAGATTAGGGTCCCACACCATGCTAAGTCACCAAACTGAAAGTCAACTCTTTGTTAGTCTCTTAAGTCATAACTAGCAAAAGTTAAAAATAACAATCACCAATGCAATAAATAACAAAATAATTCAAGAAGTCAAAATGACCAAAATACCCCTAGGTCAAAAATGACAAATAAACATCCTAATCACATGGTTAGGCTCTAGGTCAAGCAGTCTCTATGGTTACACTAGCAAAACACCAAAATCATAAGTCATAGAATTAAATAGTTTTAAATTGATTAAAAATCACCATAAATCATATCATAATTTAAATATGATAAATAAATAATTAAAATTACAAATTTTCAAAATTATCCTCATTTAGAAAACTGGGTGTTACAAGTCTACCCTCCTTAGATAAATTTTGTCTTCGAAATTAAGATGGTAGTACTCCTTCTAGGTCAAACTCCCAACAATCATAGTCTCAAAACTACATAGTTTGATAATCATATGCGTCTGTCCAAAATCATGATACTCATAATCTCCGTCATGCAAGTGAGCAAGGCTACGATAATCACAGAGTCCTCGACTAAGGTATATACCTCTAGAATCATGGTATTTAAAATTTTTGTATCGCCGCATGCTTGGCAGCAAAAACTTTAAATTCTCACACCCAAGAAATACGTCCAAAATTCGACTATATGTCCTCACTATACCAGCTAACACGACTATTGAAGACTCTAGATCCCATAATTGAGGTGACCTAGCCCATACAACTTATCTCAAACGAAAAAAATCACATCAAAATAGAAAACTAGAACAAAATTTATCAACCAACAAGGAACAAATGAAATCGAATATCAAGACAGTTATATGGAGGCAAATGCGGAAGTAGAATCGAGAAGAACGGAACCTGCAACAAGATCTCCAATGGCGTGTGCATCCTCGGCTGTCATGGTGAAAGCTCGCCCCTGCTGGCCTCCCCTGGCCTGTTGCTGGTGCTGGACAAACCTCTGTTGTGTCTTCAAGGCTGGTCCCCTCTGCTGACCTGTCACGCCCCAGAACCATAATACTGGAGAGCGGGGGCGTACATAGCCAGCTACGTATATTGAAGTGTAATCCACCTCGCTATACGGTCACGGCTGTCTAGATACATAAGGGTTTAACTACAAGCCATTAGTCTCCTATGGTCATAAATAAGCCTATTGTCTCAATCTCAAGCAAGTAATAACAGCTACAAGATGTCAGAGCACCAAATATACAATAGTAAGGCATCCCATACATTACATATTCGGATGATCATGAAGCTAGTCGTACAAAATGTCAAGACTAGCAAGAGTTCTGGTCATACATGATCAACCCTAGGATTTGTCAATCATGTTACAGCCCGTAGGCAGACAGTAAATAAAGGTGCAATACGAGCTAGCACGTGCTCGTCGGCTAAACGCCCCAAAAGAATAATTTTACAATAAAGTGGACGGACAAAAAGAAATCCACTCGTTGCCAGGATTACGCCTGGTGGTCACCATCTGGCTGAAAGGTAGGTAGATCCTCTGGTGCTGCTCCGATATCTGGCAACACAAAACTAGCTGGGTCAGACCCCAGAAAGAGCAAGTGCCACAAAGGAAGCTTCACTTAGGAACTAAAACTAGCATACCATAAATGAATATTAATAGATGATTATAAACGAAACAGATAATAATAAGGATAACAACAGTAAATTGAGTACGAGGAAACCATTCAAGTAGCCAGGTCACAACCCTTAAACCAAACATGGATCGGGATTGTAACCCTTCACCTGAATAGAAATTTGTCTCAAATACTTATTGGTAAGCAAGAACATAGGGTGAAATAAGTCAATAAGCGAAGAGAGGACACAAAACTGCTCTGGGGGCCAGGTTACAACCCTTAAACCAAACAAGGACCGGGGTTGTAACCCTTCGCCTGAACAGAACTGGACCCCCGATCGTTATTATTAAGGCCACTATAAATAATCATGTTATTGAAGTGAAATAAAACATGACGAGCATGGCATGGGGAGCAATAAGACAATAAACAAAGAGTGGACACAGAACAGCTCCGGGTGCCAGGTTACAACCCTTAAACCAAACAAGGATCGGGGTTGTAACCCTTCGCCTGAATAGAACTGGTCCCCTGATCATTATTGTTAAGGCAAGCATAAATAATCATGTCATGTCATAATCTTGCACAGGATCAGGATAAGTCAAAGCTGGGCTAGACTTCATTCAATCAATCACGGCCAAGCAAAGAGTACGGCTTGATACTTTAACTAACTAGGGTTATCACAGGCCTAGTTACTAGCAAATGCAATGAGATTATCCTAATAGCCACAAGCCCTGCAGACCATCCAGGTTATCCAGGTCGAATGTTCGTTTATGAAGGGTGCAACAAGTGACTGTGTGCTGGAAATGTGCCCTACTCGCCGGAAGGCTACAAGTCCACTTAGTGCGCCCAGATAACAGGATTGCCTGTAGCTGAGAAATCTCTTCATGACTACTGAATTATTCTAGTTTATTAGCCTTAGTCAATTTTTGTAGGTATCCCTGACCGTGGTAGTAAGGGAGCCTCATCCTAGACATGATGCAAGACAGTACTGGTTTATTTGTACAAACACAATCGCCCACGGTATCCAGGTCATTCATACTTGTCATGACATGTGCTAGCCGTCACAACAGCCTTCGATATATATATATATATTATGTCATATTCACTGTCGGGAGTACGCCACGATGGGCCACTATCACGTCATGTCATTCGTCAAAAGTGCACCACAACGGGTCACCATCGTGTCATGGAACATACTTAAAATTAATATTTAACCTGGTATAAGCATATATGCAATAACTAAATATAAACAGGGTGTAAGAGCTGTGGAGGAATCATGCGGCTCAGGGGAGACGGGGCATAACATCCACATACAAACTTCAAATGAGGTGCTCCAAAGATATTCGGAGAGGCAAGACCAAAATCTAAAACTTTTATGTTTTAAGTTTTTCGAAATTCTGGCTAGAAAATAGCTAAACTTGCCAAAAACAGTCATTTTGTGCACTTTTTACGCCAAAAATTCAATTCTACGTAAAATACGCAAAAGGGTAGGATTCCAGCATAAAATTTCACATTCTGGATACTATCCAACGTAAAATACGCATAAACAGGGTTTCCTGCGTAAAATTTTATATTCTAGATACTATCCCGCGTAAAATACGCATAAACAGGATTCTCTGTGTAAAATATCACATTCTGGATACCATCCAGTGTAAAATACGCATAAACAGGGTTCCCTGCGTAAAATTTCACATTCTGGATACCATCCAGTGTAAAATACGCATAAACTGGGTTTTCTGCATAAAATATCACATTCTGGATACTATCCAGCGTAAAATACGCATAAACAAGGTTCCCTGCGTAAAATTTCACTCAGCCGACATAAAAAATTTCGAAAACTTGTTTTGGCCATAAAAACTTCATTTTAACTCGAAATGAGGTAAATTAAAAACCAAATTCATACAAAATTTCGTGCTCTTGCTCATAGAACTATTAGTTTTCGAAAATAATAGGTTTTAGTAGATCAAAACCAAGAAAACTCCATGAACTCATGAAACCCCAAGGTTATAATATAGATCTAGAAGAATCTATCCATAAAAGTAAAAAACTCCAAGTTCTAAAGAGGCTTATAATCATGTAAAGAAGAGAATGGAACAATAAAACTTGAGATCCATCATAAAGCAAATTGTACTTGCCTATGGCTCTTTGGTGTAGGTGGAAAGTAATAGTGAGGAAGAAGAAGAGTGAATAAGAAGAGAGAAAGAGTATTGGGTTAATAAATGGAGATGGTGGTGGTAGGTAAGGGTTCTCCCCTTGGTTCATGATGAACCAATAAGCAACCCCAGCTGAACCAAGCCAACCCAAACAAGCCGAACCAAGCCAGTAGACATGTAATTACGAGTCAGATACATACACGTATTCTAAAATACGTAATACGAACTATGGTCATCACATGACCTACTAGAGCCTTGGCTCCCGCTTCCTACCCTGAACGTACTGAGAACATAGGGCACTCCATCAGCTGATGGTCTGCTGCTCCACAGAGTAGGCATCTGCCTAGCCTATTCCTGCATTCGCTCCATCCGTGCTCTAGCTTCTTGCAGTAAGCACAACTGGTGGGCTGCCGCTGGTAACGTGTATGTCCCTATCCCTGAAATTACTACTGAATGGGTCTCTGCTGCTGCTGCTGAATCTGCTGTGGCTGGAACTGGTACCCCTGCTCATGGTGGTGCTGAAAGTGAGGCCTCTTGGCCTGGCCTCCACTACTGCTAGCACCGTCAGCGTCTCGTCCCCTCTTGAGCCTCAACTCATGGTCAACCTCCGATGCTAAGGCAGCCACCAGGATCTCCTCAAAAGTGACGCTGTGGTCACTCTTGGTATAGGACTTTACCTCCTTGACTAGCCCATTCCTCAACCTCCGGGCCTTCGTCGTCTCGGTAAGCCCCTCAACAAATCTTTCCAGGTGGAAGAACACCCCGGCGTACTCCTCGACAGTCTGACTGCCCTGCACCAAGCTCTTAAACTGCGTCTCCAGGGCGCTAAGAGCTGCATCGGGAAAGAACTTCTCCTTGAACAGTTTTTTGAAATCTGCCCAAGTATGCCCGAATGTACCAACTCTCGGGTCTGTCTGGTACCACGTGCGAGCCAAGTCCCGTATCATACTAGCGTCCGCCTCAATCTGCAGTCTCGCTGGAATCTCTACTAGCCTGAAGATCTCCTCCATGTGCTCGATCCACTCATCTGCGTACAAGATGCCCTCCGTACCCTTGAAGTCTCACGGGTGCATCTTTTGCAACTCCTGTATCACAGGCTGTTTCTCCTGATACAGCTGAATCTGTCTGACCTGCGGCTTCTAAACTGCTGCTGTCACCCTCTCGACCGTCGTCAAGGCAAGCTGATGGGCATTCTCTATGACCTTACAGAACTTTGCCGTCTGACGCTGCTGCTGGGCCTACTGGGCCTCCAGAAACTACTGAAAGAATCTAAACAGCTGTACTGCATCAACTGATCACGTAGGTGGCGGCTGCTGAGAGGTGGCAGACCTCTAACCTGCGTCTGCTGGGCCATAGCGATGCGATCGTATCTCGATCACCATCCTGGAGACAGATTGAACAAGGAATCAATATTGGGATAGAAGCGATAAATCAAGGGAGGACAGTTTATTTCAAAAAGAAGCATTAAAACAGCAAAAATTTAGATAACAAGAATCAGGTTAAGAGCTTTTCCTAATGTGATTGAGTACCTCAAAATATCCTACTCCTACTACAGGCTGTAGTGATACTCTAGTTCGAATACCACTACATAAACTCGTCATGCATGGGCCACCACTAAAAATGTGTCATATCCTACTACATATCCTACTCCTACTACCCGCACCCTAGTATAAGGGCACAAAAACTGGGTACGTCCAGCCTATGCCGAAGTATCGGTAGTAGAACGCTGTCCTAGGTCACATGCATCTAACAGTTAAAGGTACTTGTACAGTTTATACTCTCTGAATGGAGGAACAATATAGAATTCATAATCTCAATCACATCTAAGGTAGAAGTACGATAAGATGCATATGATATGATTAGAAACCACAAAAGAAATACAACCAAAAGAGAAGTCTAAGTGTCTAGGATAACATCTCCACAAACATCCAAATGAACACAAGATCCCAAATATATATACAATGAGCATCCAAACACAAATAACAAGAAGAAGAAATAACAGACTAAACTATATACTGTAAGCAGTAGTGTCATCCTCAGCAGCTGCCTGAACCACGGGGTCCAGGTTACAAGTGTCGTCTATGCATGCTCCATAGTAGGTAGGACATAAAGCCTCATCCTCATTCTCTGTAATATTTTCAACAAGTCCAGTCAGGACAGAAGCGAGCATAATACATCTCAATAGTTTATATCATGACAGGAATATAAATCTAGCAATAAAATAAGATACATGAAACGTTGTAAAGAAATGTACATGAAGTAAGAGAGAGTTGTAACTGGAAATACCTACTATAACTAAGGAACTGTAAGTTACTAGTAAATCAAAGTACAAGATAGACATGTGAATGGCTGGAAATGATTCATGATTACACTACAGAATTGATTCATGATTACACTAGTTTGGGATTATTTACATAACTATTTCTACTCCCCCATTCCTAATCAATACACAAGGATCCATTCAAGTTATGTTAAGATTCATGATTTCAATACTGGCTCATAATGTGTGATTCATGAATTTGATTCGTGAAGTCTCTGTGATTCATGAGGGTACATGAGTCACAAGCAAATTCATGATAGTAGAAACATGAGAGTACATGATGTAAGTGAAACACACATGACATGAAGTATCCGATGCTTTCGAGAGGGATAATATCTCATGAAAAGATCCATATAGTAGCAATCCGTGTTACCAACATGAAAGCATCAAGTAAAGTAGTCTAGAGCAAGATATAAGTACTAACAAGTATGAAATGATCAGAGAATATACTTGCCTGGTATCCTGAGTATCCGATGAATATATATGTCCAGACAGAGTAGATGAGTCCTAAACAGAGCAACACAGATCACAACAGATCCAGAATGGTAATACTGAAGATTACAATGCATTCTATATGATTTCTAGGTTCTCTATGCCAAAGTCAACTCTTGGTCAACTTTGGTCAACTACACTAGTCAAACTAGGTCAACTAGGTCAAGCCTAGTCCAATCAAGTCTCACTAAGCCTAACGAAGCCTAGGCTAGCACTAACACACAATTTCAAAGCTACACAAGTTATCTAACATACATATTTCATATATATATATATATATGCATATATACTCAATGTATATAAGCATACACATAGGAAATCATATAGGCTATATGCCTATATACATATCGACATTGGTACACATTATATACTCAAAACACACATTACACATATTAAATTATAGGCCAATCATATATATACACATATTATCATGTATGAATATATACATATATACTATATATAGAGAGAGATAGAGATGAGATGTGTATGTGTGTGTGACAAGTTGTGTGTGTGTGTGTGGTTTTCAGTCAACTGTGTGTGCGTATGATTTGTATAGTGTGTGTGTATGTGATTCTTAGATTTTGTACAACAGTGATAGGGTGAGAGGGTGTGTGGGTGTGTTCAATCTCAGGTACACATGGCAGTTTATGGTTTAGAGGTCAACAATGGCTATGGTGGACAATCAGTAGCATAATAGAGTGTTAAGGTCATATAACAAGTGTGTATAGTTAAAGAGGGGCATAATGTGTATACAGACATGTAAAGGGGGGTTTTCTGTGTGGATGCAGTGGCTGCAGCAGGGGGTGTGCCCCTGTGTAGTGTGTGTGTGTGGAACATATATATATATGATGTGTGTGAATATATATTTGAGTGTGTGTAAATATGTAGATGTGAGAGCTTGTATAGGTGAATGTGTATGAGTGTCATACAAGGTGTCATGCCTTAGTGTTCAGGTTCATAGTGTAAAACAGTTAATGGATAGGAATTATCAATGTATAAGAACATGTATAGCAGTACATGGCAAGAGGGTTTAAGTCTCAGGCAACACACAAACACTAACTTTATTCTCAGAATTTCCTCATTGTATATAACACAGATTACAGAACCTTCAAACCTAGGAATTGATCACAAACCTATATAACATGCATGTATAGAGGAACCCCATAATCATACCAAATTAGATACTACAAATATACAGACATTGAATCATGCATTTATATGAAACCTACATCTCGTGAAACCCTATGTATATAAACATATCTATATCTCAGGAACACAAGTATCAAATATCAAGTCAAAATACATTCATGTGAATCAAATCTCGGGTTTAATATATCAGAACTTAAACCTAGCATTCAAGTATCACAAGGCATTCGAAAACACCCAAATCAATTCAAAAACCCTTCCTAAATGAACCCATACATGTATACATGTTAATACATCACAAACTTTTATTAATTAATAATTTAAAACACATTTAAACTCTGAAAATGCTCAGGATCATCTCAGTATAAGTAAATAGGGCTCGAAACCTAAATTGATATTCGAAATACCATAAAACCTATTCCAGTCACACCCAGAGGTTAGACACATGTGCACGTGTCAAGTGAGGTGTTCTCGTGTCCAAACTGTGGACACGAAGTATACAAATTATGCAAATTAGGGTGTATCAGTCTATGTGTAAAGACAGGCTTGTGTAGTGTATCCAGGCTCTCGTGGACACGATACTAGACTCCTCGTGCACGTGTCCACGTGTTCACCAGGTATAGGTCTACGTGTACACGTGTCTGTCTCGTGTCCATGTGAGTCGTGTCGAGTGAACGAGACGCGCATCAAATGCGAATCTCGTGTTCATGCAGTACAGTACAAAATTGATGCGAATGGGATTTCTTCCAATCCACTCGATTAAATCACCTAAAATTTGATATGTGTCGTGTCAGTGCTTGCCCGCACCCACACACCAAATTTCATGTGTCGGGATGCCGTGTCGTGTCCGCTAGGACACGCGGGTAGCAGGGCATCGAACATACTGCTCGTGCTGCGTGTCCATGACGAATTTGGATACGGACACGACACAAAAGTATGCTCAGTCCTCACGAAAATCAAAGTATACATATAGGGCTACAATCCTATTCAAATAGATTTCTAAATAATTGAAATAAATTCCAATGAGGCACTTCATCAAACACCTAGACCTAGTGACTGATACGTGTCCGATACGGACACCAAACCAATACGAATTTCCACCAAACTTTTCCTACAGCTAGGGGACACCTAAATGGATGCATCTATGGAATTAAATCAGGATTTTTAGGCAATTTGAAGAGATTACCTATAGGGATCTAATCTCCAAGAAAAAGCTCCAAATAGTGAAGTTTCCTTCCACAAGCTATGTCCTAATGAGCTCTCTTTCTTGCAAGCTAGCCTCCTTCTCCTTCTACCCCAGATTTGGATTCCAATGCAAAAGGTTAGGATCAATTTGGTGGAGGAATGGGGAGATTTCACAATTTGGGGAAGAAATTAGGGTTTCCTACAAGGGGTGTTATAAAAGAGGCAAGTTGTAAACAAGCGGGATTAAATAGGCATCAAATTAGGTCACTCTTGGGCTATTATGGCTGCTCATTTAGAGAATTAGGGTTAGGGTTTCTCTATGTTGGGCTTTGGGCCAAGGTTGCTAGCTCACTAGCTCAACTACTTAGCCCTTAGTCCAAATGCAAAATTCTCCTAATCTTATCATGTAACCTAGCCACACTCAAGTTAACCAAGACCAACATAAGTTAGATTAGGGTCCCACAGCATGCTATCTAAGTCATCAAAAGTCAAAGTCAACTCTTGGTTAGTCTTTTAAGTCATAACTAGCAAAAGTCAAAAATAACAATCACCAATGCAATAAATAAAAAAATAATTCAAGAAGTCAAAATGACCAAAATACCCATAGGTCAAAAATTACAAATAAATATCCTAATCACATGGTTAGGCTCTAGGTCAAGCAGTCTCTAAGGTTACACTAGCAAAACACCAAAATCATAAGTTATAGAATTAAATAGTTTTAAATTGATTAAAAATCACCAAAAATCATAACATAATTCAAATATCTTAAATAAATAATTAAAATTACAAATTTCAAAATTACTTTCATTTAGAAAATTGGGTGTTACATGGCACAACTTGATGTAGGCGCAATCTGATATGGCACAACCTATTGATATGATGCATCTTGATGAGATGACTTCCGGGCAAGTAGCATATCTTAATTTTTAGCCTCTACAAGACCCCCTTCAAAGTTTTTGAAACTTGAAAAGACTTCAAAGTTTTGAAATACTTTAAATTTAGAAATGACTGTCTAGGTTGCGCCAGTCAACTCGAGCCCGGTTCTTCAGCCCAAGTTATGCGGTTCAGCTTTATTTGCAAAGCTATAAATAGTCATACCCTTTGGATTATATTATCCTTCATCATTGTTTGGGATTTCTTGAGAACCCTATTTCTTCTCCTTCTTCTCAATTTTTGAGAGCTTCTTTAAACAACTGTCAATGTCCCCCAAGCGCGCTGCTGCCGAGAAGGGAAAGAATGTGGCCGAGTCCTCTACGTGAGCTCCGCCTTCGTCACGTCGAGACACGGCCAACCCGGCCATGGAGGGTAAGTATTTGACCATAGACCCGATTGTCGACTACCCTATTTAGGGTTTGGCCGGATTTTGTCAACGTGTGCCCGCTCTTTTTAGAGTTGGGCACACTCCATAACTTGTGCCTCCTTTTTTAGGGTTTGGTTGCTGTCGACCCGCGTTGCACAGCATTTTGAAAAGTTGTGCTGTCTTTTGGACGCAACTTCGACATATTGTACAACAAGATACGGCACAAACTGATTATTGTGCATACTCACGCAACCTAATGGTCGCGCAACGCAAAAAGTCGTACACTCTTAATCAAAAGGATTAGTAAGTGCTCGGTTCATTCCCAATAATGAACCTATTTATGGGGCGCTCTTTTCCTGAAACGTGTTTTTCCTTTCTTCCTCGTTAAATATTACCCGCCTATTTATGGGGAAGACGAAGAGTTGGCGGGGGCCGACCTTTACTGTATATATAAGGGCATTAGGTTCAAACTCCATCTTCATTCACTCTTATGGCATCCAAAGAGAACATGAAGAAGGAGGCGAACATCAATGGGAAAGCTTCTCAGGAGAAGTTTAACTTTGCGCCTGCGGTGTATTTGCTGGAAGCTGATCCGTCCCTGAGGGCGGAGAACTTCCTAAACTGTTTTGACCTGACCCCAACAGTCTTTACTCGGTCCAGTGGTGGGCCATCGTCTTTCGAAGAGCGTGACGCATTGGAACAGAGGAAAGGGTTCCTCCGTTTGATGCACCGCTTGGGGATCCACAATATGGTGGAGTTAAGTGCTGCTTTGCGTTAGACAGATGACGGAAAGAAAGAGTGACATGATATGAGAACGTCATTTTCCATATTGGCCATAGCGCCTACGTCTGTAGTGTCTGTCTTTTTTTATAAAATAAAAAAGTTTTGCTTTTTTAAATCCTGGCACATTTAAGTTTTGTTGTGTAACTATTTTGACACATCCTGCGCTTTAGATTTTCCTCAGTTCTGACAATACCAACTTCTGAACAACACGTGGCGCATCACATGTGATTTCAAATCTTTTACGTTCTATGCTGCTCGAAATATACACCTAGGGACTCACATGACATTCCAGCCTCAATTGTATATAAATAGAAAGAGAGCATTCACTGTAATCACATCTTCTTTCTAATGCTTGCAGGGGACCGACAAAACTCCCCAGAACTGGTATCGGTGACCTTGGATGCTATGGAGCTGAACTACCTTAACACACACATCAGACAACTCAGAACTCTTCATGTTTAAAAGGGCTTCTTTAAGATGGTAGGAAGGGCCTTTATACATGAGAGTTGGATAGTGGAGACACAGAACTAGGAATCGTATCACAAGGGTGATCTTATTCCTACTTCTCACGAAGGGTCGTCATTTCTCCACCAGTTGTATTGACAGCAACTTGTCTTCGAGCTGCTGTACTCTGTCGTTCTCCTCTCGTCTTTTTGAGAGATAAGACCAGAGTTGATTCTGTTGCCTTGCTTGCTGCTTCAGGTCGAGTCAACAAGGAACTGGTACCAACAAGAAGATCCAAAGATGTAATAGACCTCCATTTGATGTGTCAGAATGAAAATTTGAGATGTAATAGGTTTCCATTAAGATGTAACTATGTTTTTAAAGAAGGAATAAAGAATAATTTTTCTCTCCTTTATGATTTGATTTGATGTGATGATATAGAAAATAGAACTCAAAGGTAATGTGAATATGAACCCATTTTTTCTATTGATGATCCTAGAATCAGCTGGGACTTAAAGACAGGATATCAGGGTTCCAAAAGACAGACTTGATGATTCGAATGGACTCCACTGGGGATTTTGAGTATTTATTATCTCTGGCTTCTTGTCGCGAAATAAATAAAGACAAAAAGATTGATGAATGAATAAGCATACCTTTTCGAGGAAAGGTCGCTTTGGTTCTCGAGACAGACAATAAATAAAGTCCTCTTCATGAGATAAAAGGAGATGAATGAATGAACATGCCTTTTCGAGGAAAGGTCGCTTCGGTTCCCACGACAGACTGTTTTGGCCTTTCAGTCTATAAATAGTGCAGAACTTTTTGGAGAATGTTATCCACACCTATTCCTTCATTGCAAATGTCTTCCGAAGATGTACCTAAGGAGGTTGAGATTATCCCGACGATCGAAGCTGCTATCGACACTTCTTTTGACGAGCCTCCGCCGCCTATCCAGCCAGAAGTAGAAGAAAGCTTGGCTGTTCCTGAACAAAAGCAGGACATTCTTGCCAAACTGGTGGAACTTGGAAGCACTGACGAAGAAGAAGCTCTGAGAAAGGCCGTATGTGAATTGTTGGTGTCATCCAACAATAATGTATTCGAGCAGCTTGCAAAATTTGTCTTCGATCAGGAGGGCTCTGGTCCTCGTTGATTTTATGTATTTTCGTCTGTTTGAACTATTGCAATAAAAAGGAATTTTACTTACATCATGATTCTTTGTATTGATATCTTTTTGTCTTCAAACATGATATTTCTTGAGAAATTTGCCATTGATAGGTAACATGGCAACTCGACCATCCATACCAGTCAATTGATAAGCTCCATTTGAGAAAACTTTGCTTATAAGGTAGGGTCCTTCCCACTTTACTTTGAATTTGCCTTTGGTCATGTGTGTTATAGTCATAGGATGTTTGATTGTTAGAACTAGTTCTCCTTTTTGAAATGCTCACACTTTGACTTTACGGTTGAAAACTTTTGATAGACGGGCCTGGTATAGCTCAATATATTGTTGAGCTAGGAGCCGTTTCTCATCACGCACTTCAAGCTCCTGAACTCAAAGACGATCATTGTTTTATGTTGTGAGATTATTGGCAATTGTAATCCTTAAAGAGGAGATTTGAATTTCCAATGGTAGGACAGCTTCGCAGCCATACACCAAGAAGAAAGGTGTGCAACCAGTTGGAGTACGTATAGTATTGCGATAAGCCCATAGACATTCTCCAAGCTTTTCACTTCAATTTCTTTTATTAGTAGAAACTAATTTTTTGAGAAGCTTGATGATAGTTTTGTTAAATACTTTAGCCAAACCGTTCGCTGCAGGATTATAGGTCGTGGAAGCAACATTGCTGATTCTGTTATCATCGTAAAATCGAGTAAATTTTTGACTGATGAATTATGGTCCATTATCATGAATGATTCATCGAGGAATGCCAAATCTGTACATCACATGATATTTGATGAAGATGATGACGATGCTAGGCTTGACTTCAGATAAAGGTTTGGCTTCCACCTATTTCGAGAAGTAATCAGTTATAGCTAGTATAAATCGATGTCCTCTATATGATGGTGGATTGATAGGACCAATGACATCCATATCCCAAGCTTCAAAGGGCCATGATGTAGCAGTAGGATGAAGAAACTTCGACGGTTGATAGATAAAGTCTGCATGAATTTGACAGGCTCGACATTTCCTTGTATATTCAATGGCATTTGATATCATAGTGGGCCAATAATAGCCCATACGTCGGATATGATCTTGTAACTTAGGACTAGACTGATGTGCACCACATACCCCATCGTGGGCTTTACGTGGTATTTGTTTTGCCTCATCTCCCGCAAGACAGCGTAAGAGTAGACCATCAAATGTTCTTCGATAAAGGGTCTTAGAAGTATGATTATAATAAAATCGGAGTGATCACCTACGGATTGTTGTAGCTTCTTTAGAATCTTTAGGTAAAATATCATGTAACACAAAATCAATGAAAGGAGCTCTCCAATCTTCACTAATGGTATTGACTTCAGTTGAATTATTGAACTCAATATTTGAGTTATTCTCAATACAAAATAACTCTCTATTAGTAACGACAATCATCTGTTGCCTTTTCACTAGGATTGCTAATACGGCTGTTAGATTAGCCAATGCATCAGCCTCCGTATTGTATGCTCGACGTACATGTTCAATAAATAAACCCTTGAATGATGTAGCCAACTTAATTGCTGCTTCATGATATGGGACAAGATCTTGGTGCCGAACTTCATATGTGTCTCTAACCTGATTGACAATCAGTTTAGAATCTCCATATACTTCAAGATATTCAATATCTAATTGTTTAGCCAATTGGAGACCAATGAGCAGACTGTTGTATTCAGCCACATTGTTGGAACACGACCCATATAAAGAATAAGCTCTATGAATAGCTAACCCTTCTGGTGAGACGAGGACGATTCCAACTCCAGCGACAAGGTACCTTTTGGTCCGATTCTGGATGCACCATCAAAGAATAGACGCCAGGTAAGAATTTCTTCTGAAATCATGTTGGATTCCAAAGTTTCATCTGGAATCTCGTCGTAGAGTTTAGACGTTTCGGGAATTGGATGATCTGCTAGAAAGTCAGCAAGAGTTTGACCTTTAATAGACTTTTGAGGAACATAAACCATATCATATTGTGCTAACAATATGGCCCATGTTGTAAGCCTGGAATTGAGTGTACTAGGCTTCTTCATCAAGATCCGGAGAGGGTTAACTCTAGAAATAACATGAATAGTTTGGCCAGTGATATAATGTCTCGTCTTTTGAACAACAAACATCAAAGCTAGACATTCTTTTTCTACTGGGGTGTATCAATGTTCAGCTCCAATCATTGTATGGCTAAGATAATAGATAGCCTTTTTATGACCTTCCTTATTCTTCTGAGCTAATAAAGCACCTAATGAATGGTCCATCGCTCGAACATACATCAGGAAGGGTATTCCTGAGAGTGGAGGCACTAGAACTGGAGCGCTCATCAAGTACCATTTCATGTCTTCAAATGCTTGCTGATATTCTTCATTCCAAATAAAAGGCACACATTTTTTCATGAGTTGAGTGAACGGTCTACAGCGTCCAGAAAGATTTGAGATGAATCTCTTAATATACGCAAGCCATCCCTGGAATCCTTGTAGTTCTTTTAGGTTGCGTGGAGGACGCATCTCTTGAATGGCTTTAATTTTCTCAGGGTCAACGTGTATACCTTGAGAGATAATAACGAATCCAAGAAATTTGCCACTAGGGACTCCTAGGAATGACTTGGTGGGATTCATCTTGAGTTGATGTTGGCACATTAGATCGAATATAGTTATCAAGTCCTGAATGTGGTATTCCTTTAGACGACTTTTGACAGAAATATCGTCTACATAGCATTCAACCGTCTTTCATAAATAATCACGGAAGATAGTACTCATGGCCCGCTGATAAGTTGCACCAGCATTTTTGAGACCAAACGACATGACAGTGTAGCAATAAACTCCAAGGGAGTGCAAAAAGATGTATGTTTCTCATCTTCTGGATGCATATTGATTTGATTATATCCTAAAAATCCATCCATAAAAGACATTCGTTCAAATTCGCAATTATTGTTGATCATGACATCAGTGATTGGAAGAGAAAATTTGTCCTTGGGAAAAGCTGCATTAAGGTCTCTAAAGTCGATGCAGACTCAGACCTTCCATGTTTTCTTCAAAACTGGGACAACATTAGCCATCCAGTCCGGATGTTGTTCTTCTCTAACGAAGCCACAGGCGATGAGCTTCTTGCCTTCGGCTTCCATGGCATCCATTATGTCAGGTCAAAATCGACGTTGTTGTTGCTTGACTGGCCTTGCATTCGGTAGAATATTGAGTTTATGGGTAGTAATCTGGGGATCTAATCCCGGCATGTCTTCATAGCTCCAAGCGAATACATTGTATTCCCTAATGAGCTGGATCAGTTTTTGTTTATCCGCTTCAGGGAGGCTTTTGATGACG
Source organism: Iris pallida (assembly GCA_029216955.1). NCBI lineage: Eukaryota > Viridiplantae > Streptophyta > Magnoliopsida > Asparagales > Iridaceae > Iris > Iris pallida. The sequence goes on from JANAVB010010604.1 coordinate 285,843, forward strand.
AATATTGGTTTTGGGGAAGTTTCATCTCCAACATCAACTTGAACCAACTGATCTTCGGTAAGTGGCTCACGTTGTTCGAAGCGAAGCTCCCATTGAGTATCTATCCTTTGTGCCCAAGGATCAGATTCAGAGGCTTCGGCAAAATCTTCGTCGTCTTCCGAGAACTCGGAAGTTACCATATTGGAAGATAGAGTCACTCGATGGATGTGCCCTATACTGGTGTCTGAATCCCATGAGACAGAATTAGAAGAGTTAGGTCGTTCTTCTTCATTGGATTCAGAGACTTCTGGAGTCGGAATTGGCAAAGTATAACCCAATCCCTGCTTCATTTTGCTGTAATGTTGTTGTGACTTTCCTTTTGGAGCAGGGATATAAATAGGAGTTCGCCTTCCCTTACCACCATTGAGACCAGCTTTAAAATTATAGCCCATCTTTTGAATGATATCTTTTGATTGTTAACTATAACGACATAGTTGAAGTCTTCCGTTATCGTGATTTTCTTCTTTACTATTGGGCGTGATCTTCTGTTATGTTCCTTTACTAAAAAGTATAGGAAGTCCATCTTTCTTCCTGGAAGGAACTAAGAAGAAGGATTCCTGTATTGGTTCGAGCAATACTTCGTCTTAGAGAGGTTGAACTGCTCCTATGGTAAGTGGTTCGAAGTTATCTAGCATTTCTAAATAACATCGAGTATAATAAAAAATATCAATATACTGTAAAGGAGATGCTAATTTATTGATTTGTACATCATCATTTACAATAAGATTCTTAGCCTTAAAAGGCTTAGTAAGATTGATAACCAAAGGAGGAGTGGAAGGATATTTGGCCTTAACAGAAGGCTTTGAAAGGTTGATAACCAGAGGAGGAGAGGAAGGATTTTTGGCCTTAAAAGAAGGCTTAGGAAGGTTGATAACCAGAGGAGGAGAAGGAGAAGGTTTGTTATGAGAGGAAAGATGGATAGTCAACGCCTGAGAAGAAGAGGGTCGAGTAATACGTCCTTTGACAGAGATTATGAGAACATCTTTTAAAGTGTCTTTCTGATCTTTTTTACTATCCATCGCTAATACAACCTACATAAATTCTTTCTTGTACATCCGAGAATTAGTACCATATGCTTCAATGCCCCTGAAGGAATTTAGGTCAGCTACTTCCTTTTGGACCTCTCCATTGACGTCTACATATTTGAAGCATTGATATAGAGTGAATGGTACAATGTTATGCTCATGTAAAAAGGGTCTTTCCAGTAAGGCATTATAAGAGCCATGATTGTCGATCACATAGAAAGTAATCTTTGCACGAAGATGGCCTATTTAAACTTTCAGGAGGATCTTTCCCAAAGGTTCACTTCTTCTAGAATTAAATTCCAGGATTGTCGTGATGGTTGTTGAAAGATTATGTACAGGAATCTTTAAGGCATCTAGTAAAGTCTTTGGCATGATGCTGAGCGCAGACCCAGGGTCGATCAAGATGCGATCAACCTTCATTGTATCGACGTATCCTATGAAGTAGAGGGGTCGGTCATGACGATTATCTTCCAGCAACATATCATCTTGTGTAAAGGTGATGTTGGGCATCAGCTCCATCACACTATGACAATGAAAGCAAGTTACAGGCTCCTCATCTGGCTTCTTGAGGAGTGCTAGACAAGTATTAGCTTGCATCAAGGCTTCACTCAATGTCTCTTGAGTTTCTTTTGAGAGATGCAGTAGTTCAAAAATTGATAACCTTGCCGGGGTATTAGCCAGTTGAGCCAGTATATCAAAGTTATATGGCTTCTCGAGTCCTAGAACTGGAGTCTTCTTTAATACTTTGTGAAAGAGGACAGGCTGCTTTCCTTTATCAGCTGTCGCTGGTTTGGAAGGAGTTGGTTCCACTAGAGGTGATGAAATTAGTGGAACATTGACAGCAGGAAAAGATGATACTGGAGGAGCCTCTGAAGCTAGAGCAGGGTTCTCATGGCCTTTTGAATAGTCTCTCAGGTAAATTCTTCCAGGCCTAGTACCAGTTAAAGCCTCTTCCTCGGATATAGGTTCAAAGGTTACCATATTACAACTTTTTGCCTGGGTCTTGCTTCTGGAAGGTTTCTTTTAACAAGATGAAGGGTTCATCTTGTACCCCAAACCAACCCGAGATTGGTTATGTGAAAGGCATAGAGAAAGAGGTACAGGAGATCATTTTCTATGATTCAAACTGGAGCCTTTTGTAGATTATATCCCATCTTTATTATTAATTTACGAGATTGTGGACTATACAGATGGGAAGCTGGTTGATATTTGGCTTCTGGCTTTGACAGTATTGTCTCAGAAGGGAAGAAAGAAGAAGGATCTGCAGCAGAAATGAAAGTAACAGTTAAGGTGGAGGACAGTGTTCACTCAATGAAGTCATGTGACATGACTTGTATTTGGTTGCTTTCTTGGACTTTGTGGATAAAAAATGTGCTTCAAAGTCAGCCACCAAATTAGGATGGATCCACATAATCTCCTCATTATCAGTAGACAGAGGAACATGACCATCAGTTCGGGCAGGTGGGAGATTAACAATCTCCAAAGTGGTTCTCGGGATGGGAATGACACAGTCCTGCACAAGTTGAGTAGGAAAATCATCAAACTGTAGAGAGACGACGTTAGCTGTTTTAGTCTTTTTGCCTTATTGGAGAGTAAATGTGCCAGAATTAACCATCGCTTGGATCTTGCCTTTAAGCACATAGCATGCTCGAGTCGGATGTCCGATAAAGCTGTAGTAAACACAATATTTGGGGTAGTCAATTTTACCTACTTTATCTGGCCATTTTGCCTTTGGCAGTTGAAGTTTATTGCTCTTGATCAGACAGTCAAATATACTCATGACATCATCTTCATTAAAAGAATATTCTTCTTTCGGACGTGGTGCCCTCTGTGGTGGTGCTGTTGGAGTAGGTGTTTACTGACCTATATTCACGGATAGAGTTTCTTTGCCCTTGATATTGATAGCCAAAGTCTCTTTACTCATACGGTTGTTCTTACGGCCACCATTATAAGGTGTAGCATATTCATCTTTGTCAAGATTAGGCATCTGAATACCTTATTGTTTGATCTTGTCAATACTTTCTTCTGCCACTTTAGCATTCACTATGAATGATGGCCAATCCTGGAACTGTGTCGATCCGATCCACATTCTGATTATAGGCAACATGTTTGATTTGCAAGTATCTATAGTCAGAGCATCTGGAGTTCTAAGAGGCATTTTGAGTACCTCACGGCGGAATCGTTCAATGAACCTTTCAGTTGTTTCATTGTGTCGCTGTTTAATTTTAATGTGAGCAGACATAGTCATGTCAACTGTTCCCTCATAAAATCATTCCAGGAATATTTGTTTGAATCCAGAGAAAGTGGTTATACAACCATCTGGCAAACTACGGTATCAGTCATAAGCTGCACCTGCTAAACATCCGACGAAAACCCTAGTAAATAGAGCATCATTTGGCTGGAGTTGATCAGTCATTACCTTAAAGTGATTAAGGTATTGACATGGCGATGTGCCACCATAAAGCAGCATAATAGTAGGGGGTTTATACTTGGCGGGAAATTGGACTTCCATTCTATGGGATAAGGCTGCTTAATCCCAAGCTTCTGTAAGCCGTCTTTCTGTTTGAAAGCTTCAAATTGAGTACGTAAAAGTTTTACGGCCTCATTGGCATCTCCTGATGATTATGGAGCAGTGGATTGATTTGATATGTTAGGAGGGGGTACTGCATGATAAGTACCACCCGCAATACCAGATTGACTTGGAATAGCCTACGTAGGTATGGAAGCGGTATGAGGAGACTGTACCCCCAAATCAATATTGATGGGAGCTAGTGTTGTTACAGGTTCTTGAGTCGGAATCAGATTCATAACAGGTGGAACCGTATAGTGTGCCATAATCACAGCATGCATGCTTGTCATCATCTCAGCCATGTTCTTCAAACTAGCCTCCAAAGCAGCAATTCTCTGCTCTTGATTGTTAGAACCGAAAGTATCTTGATCATCTGTGATGACATAACAAGTCACTTCTCTAGCCATTGAAGACAAGCTAATAGAAAAGATGATCCTTTCGAAATTTTCCCTATCAGCATCAAAGTTATATAAGGAATCAGCCCCAGAATAAGTGATAGAGATGTCTTGTTGACTGAGAGAATCTTGGTTGGAATCAGGAAGGTTCCTTTGACCGATTATTTCTTGGTCGAAAGGAAGATTCCTTTGACCGATTGTGTCTCGACTTCTTGATCTATTATATTGGTATACTACTTCGTTGGATTCATGAATCCGATCTAAGTATTGTTGACTGAAAATTGCAGGATGCATTACGTCTTAGGCATTTTCTACCCCCAGTGCTTCGAGATGTCATATTGACAGAGGCATACAACAATTCATCTTTATCCTGTATCATCGGTTGAGGAACCTGAGAGTAATTCAGATGGTCGTAGATGAACCGTTTAGCTCATTGACAACAACATTTGATAACTACCTCATGGTGATGGTTACAATGATGTTCTTGGGAATGCATTGGATGAGACGGATTTGGGATCTTCCGCTTCTGTTTAAGAACTTCACAGAGATCGGTTACAACATCAGGATAAGAAGAGGTCGAAGGAATATATTCTTTAATGATATTAGGAATATGATTCCTATTCTTGAGATGTCCTGTTCCCTGAGTATACAAGGAAGTGCTGAGTTGATTAACATAGGTAAAGGGATGCTTGACTTCAGAAGTCAGCTTCTAGCACAGGTTAACTACTGGCGCAGTATGTTTGCATCTTGCTGAAGTAGGTGTTGACTTGCGCTTGTTGAGATAGGTGCATAGGTCAGATAGATCTACTACTTGTGTATCTGTCTATGATACTAGTAGTTTACCCTGCTTGGATCTTGAGATGAGTAGGGTAGGAAGATCCGTAGTTGCATTTTTGGGATTTGGCAGAATTCTTTTTTGTGATGCACAACCTGTTCTCATGTGCTTGCTCTGGCGCAATTGAGTGACAGAAATCTCAGTTTGAACAGAACTCACTTTCTTAGTAGATATTTGATTATCTTTGTTCAGAGGAGTAGAGTTCCTGTCCAAGAGTTTTCGCACTGAGTGGCGCATGAGCGCCACCAGAGATACTTTCTACCGAGTCAAGGACTGGAGAAGATGAGGGAGTAGCCAAAAGGCGTTTCCCTTTGTTTTGTGATTGAAAGGCCATAAGAGCAGGTTAAGGAAAGGCCAAAGGGCACTTCTCTTTATTCTGTTTAACACTTCTACTAGATAGGTTCTTCCCCGAGTTCAGAACTGGAGAAGGTGAGGGAGTAGTCAAAAGGCATTTTCCTTTGTTCAGAGACGAAGAAGCAGCAAGAACAGGTTGTGGAATAATTCTGGTTGACGGAGAAGCATTCTGCACAAGTTGTACAGGAATTCTGATTGGCCGAGAGATAGGCTGCGCAAGTTGCACAGGAACCGTGGTTGGCCGAGAGACAGGTTGTGCAAGTTGTGCAGGAGCCATGGTTGGCCGAGAGACAGGCTGCACAAGTTGCGCAGGAGCCATGGTTGGCCGAGAGACAGGTTGCACAAGTTGCGCAGGAGCCATGGTTGGCCGAGAGACAGGCTGCGCAAGTTGCGTAGGAGCCATGGTTGGCCGAGAAAACTTAGGAGTCCATACAGTGTGCCCTTTGTTCTTCGCAACAACGACAGTGCGCTTGGTACCCCCAGCACTGATCATCGCCTCGTAAGAGATTTGGTCGACTTGAACGACCAAAGTCTTCTGCGTCTTGCCGATCGATGCCGTATCACATTGAGTTGTCACTTTCTCGTCAGAGAAGAAAGTCATCCCCAGCAGAGTCATCATTTTGTTTGTAAAAAACAAAAGAAGTTTGATTTCTACAAACTGAGAAAGTGTACAAAAAGTATAATTGATTTCTGGGGAAGTACAACTATAGGAATCTGATTAGAAGACGATCACTTTATCCCTTGGACGATGTGATATCGAAGACACGAGCCTCTGGAGGATGCAACAGCACTTTAGCAGGAGATTATGATCATTCGTGATGCTTTGAGACTGATTTGAAACTCTATTTATAGAGTTCTTTGAAATAACTATTTAGTAGTTATTCTGGGTTGCGCGAGCTTTAGGTTGTGCGTCTGTTCACTTGTGCGAGCGGTTACACCAACTGCTGTGGACGCATGGCATCGTTTGAGTGAGATGTGCGTGGTCATGGGTAGTGTAGTGGGCACATTCTGCGAAGTTAGTGGCTTGCGCGCCACGTCGCCCTGTTCTGGATACTGTTTGATCACCTTGCGTGAGCTTCATCTAGTTGCATGGGAGCGTAATGTAGCAACTTGCACGAGCGGTTGTACCAACTGCTGTGGACACGTAATATCATTTGAGTGAGATGCGCATGGTCGTGAGCAATGTAGTGGACACGTTCTACGAAGTTAGTAGCATGTGCGCAACGTCACCCTGCTCTGGACGATCATATTGCGCGAGCTTCATCAGGTTGCATGGGGACGCAATGTAGCAACTTGCGCCTAAGCACAACCTTGCGCACCTTGACACGTTGCACAAACTGCTAGCTGTCATAAAATCAGACCAAATCTTCTCGAGCCCCGTGTTGTATGGGATTTAAACATATTTTCCTTGATATACGTGCTGTCAGTTATCAGGCAATGATGATGCCGTTATAGCTTCTCGAGGAGATGTGCCATATGGCTCTCGTGCAACCTGAGGTTGGCGCAACCTGAGATGGGCACAACCTGATGTGGCGCAACGTGATATAGGCACAACCTGATATGGCGCAACCTATTGATATGATGCATCTTGATGAGATGACTTCTGGGTGAGTAGCATAGCTTAATTTTTAGCCTCTACATCCTAGAAACCAGACATAACACCAATAGTCTTTTCCTTACAACACCCACATTCAACCGATTCATTTATATTATCTCCTATCCTGTACTTTATATAGTCAAAAATATAAATAACATTAATAAATGATCTTATCACTATCCGTACCCTATTTAGGGACACGAGCACGTGGGTACGTCCAGCCTACGCCGTAATATCAGCGGTAGAACGCTGTATAGGTCGTCTATAAAATCTAACAACAATAATATATATTTTTACCTATCATCTCCGTAAGGAAGAATATATATATATATATATATATATATATATATATATATATATATATATATATATATATATATATATATATATATATATATATAACTCGATCACATGAATCTAAGGAAGATACGCACGAAAAGATAAAGATATGATGAAAATGAGAAAGCTGGAAATAGATGCAAGTTACTGAGTCACAACTAGAAGTTCAGAGTTTAAAATATTATACAATCCCAAAAATATATATATACTACAACCCAAAATAATAAGCTTGAACGCAGTCCAGTCAAACCTACTAGTCTAAGATCCCTACCGGTGGTGCATCCTCTAAAGGCACCGGCTCCACTGAATCCAAGTGGTAAACTGCGTCTACGCCAAACCCATAGAAGGTCGGGCATTCTGTATCTAAATCCTCTGAAAAACACAAGGAAGTTATCCTGTCAAGATATGAGCAAGAACAAACGCTAAGAAGAGTTCAATATGAATTATCAAATTCTATAAGAGAGAGTTATAATGAAATACAAGATGAAATATCAAGACTGGAATATAAACATAATATATAAATCTGGATATCATGTCAGGGTATAAAATACTGCAAATATAGAGCAGTACCGTAATAACTGATATATAATGTAAACATAAATGGTGCAATGAGATATTAGAGCGTTATGTGATCGGCTTGGGACACATGATCAGGCTCTTCCATTTGACCGGCTATGAGTAAAGAAATATAAGAAAACAAGAATCAGGCCAGCCACAATGGAAAGCTATGAGGCAAGTAGTAACAAAGATCAGGCTTAACCCTATGTGAGGTGAAGGTAAAGCTATGATGCAAGTAGTAACAGAAATATAGGAGGGGTATTGATCACATAACCTCTAATAACTCCTTATCCCCGAGTAGTATAATGGATCCAACTATGACACGTCATGACACAGGATTTAAAGAGTAGGGGCCAGTCCACTCCCAAATCGTTATCTATACAAGTATAAGAAACAAGATCGAACAATGTACTCATATACCAGGTAAACCAGGAATAACCTCTCATGACGAGATCCAACATATAATAGTTCGTGTACCATCATGTCGGGAATCAAGTAAGACACTACAACTGGATCGAATATAGCAGATATCAAGATACTGAAAACTATCAGATAATGTACCCGCCTGCGGTCCTGAGCAGTCAATAGGAATCGAGGCTCAGAGGATAGTCACAGACCTAAATATGAGATATACAAGAGTTAATTAGGGTTTAATAGTATTTGGCATAATTTCCAGTGTATGATATGCAAATTTAGGTCAAGCTCAGTCAAACTAAGTCAAACTAGGTCACACTAGGTCACACTAAGTCAAACTAGGTTACACTAGGTCACACTAAGTCAAACTAGGTCACACTAGGTCACACCAGGTCACACTAAGCCAAACTAGGTCACACAAAGTCAAACTAGGTCAAAGGTTGACTTACAGTTGACTTTTGGTCAACTGGTCAACTCCTAATCCAATATAGGTCAAACTAGGCTAATGGTTGACTTACAATTGACTTTTGGTCAACTAGTCAACTCTGGTCAAGTTCTAATAAATTCTAAGTCCAATGTTGACTTTTAGTTGACTTTGAGTCAAAACAGTCAACTATGGTCAAACGGGGTCAACTCTAGCCTAGGTATCCTATTCCTAGCATTTACCTTCCAAGATACCACATATCTTGGCCCTATTGGTATCCCGATACCAATATCTTGGTTTAGCGCAATTATCTTAGCCTAAGGTAAACCCTTACCTGAGCTAGGTAAAACCCTTACCTAGGCATCCAACAACCATCCAAACTAATAGCTAACTCATACTAGTTATCTATCCTATGACAAGGTAAACTAATACCTTACCCTACCATAGTATCCCAATACCTTACCCATGACAAGGTAATCCTCATTACCTTGCCTATACCAAGGTAAATCACATTTACCATAAGATACTAGCTAGTATCCTACGATACGCATTTGTATCTTAAGATACGACTCTTGGTATCCTAAGATACCAAGACACTAACTTATCGAACCATTACCTACCCTTAGACTCTAAGTTTATCCAATACCTTGAGGGTATCACAATATCTTACCCTATACTAAGGTAAACCTCATTACCTTTTAGGTAAAAGGTAAACTAGAGATATCCGAAGGTACCAACATTGGTATCTAAGATACCAAGATACTAAATCAAAACTAACCAATCTAGCATACCTTAACAAATTCTAACATCTAAATTACATATCTAACATACAACGTACTATCTAACATAACCTCTAACATGTCACTAACACTAACTCTCTAACACTACCAACAAACTAGCACACACACACACACAACTATATAAATAAACACCCACACATGCACTAATATATATACATACTCACTCATATATATATACACATACACTCCAAAATATCCCGAAACCTATCAAAATACCCAAACCCACACCATTCTACCCTCTAGGGCCTAAACACGTACCCTACACAAGCAATCCAACTCGCGCACGTAAGCGAAAACGAGAAACGAGGCCCGAATGGGCAAATGGCCATTTTGCCCACTTCGGGGTGTCCGATTCGCGATACCGCACGATACGGACATCAACCTATTCGGATTCGACCCAAATTGTACCCACGAGTCTTAAATATTGATTAGAACCTATTCTAGGTGCTAACTTGCCGATTCAAGTGTCGGTGAAAAAAGTCACCCGTGTGTTGGAACCCGAAAAAGCTCATTTTTATGATTTCTCGCGAAATGATCCCACGTATCCAAATATGGACACGTACCTAACATTATATCACCCAAACTAACCTAGTTAGGTCTAATTAGGCTAGGGGAAACACCTAAACATGTCAATTTAGGATTTTTCCCAAATTTGGCACTAAACCTAGGACAAAAGTCTCAAATTGAGTCCAATGGGTTCCAAATCTCTCCTAATGGGTTATCCTACACCTCGGACATCCTCTAATATGCAAATAACACTAATTAAAAGTAATTACAAAGGTTAGAGTGAGGGTTTACTTCTTGGGAGTTGGAATCCCAAGGAAAAGCTCCAAAATTACTTATTTTTATGTTAAAGCACAAGATCTATGCTTCCATCACCACCAAGCTAGGTCTACCTAGATCAAAACCACAAATGAGAGATAAACAAGGGTTAGCACCAAGATTAGAGAGAGATCTAAAGAAATGGAAGAGATTTGACTTACTTGGAGCTTGAAATCAAAGAGGAAAAAAAGATGGTTTTTGTGAAATGAGAGAAAGAAAGAGAAAGTGTGTTTTCTTGTAAATGAGAAGAATGGGGTGGTACAATTCTGGCCAGCCACTTCAAGGGGTTTTTGGGCATTTGGCACATTACAAAAAATGTCCTACAAGTCAAAGAATATAATGGTTTTGAGTTGGGATCAAAAGGGTAACTTGAAAACTCATAATTCTAAGTTCTAAATCTAATTCTAAACTTAATCCCACTAAAATCAAATAGGATTAGTCAAAAATAAATATCTGGGTTTGGTCATGACGAGTTGGTCAGGTCCAATTGGGTCCAAAACTGACCCGGGTCACTAACACAAGTCGAAATGAGACAAAACTCAAATTCGATCAAATAAAACCCTAAAGCACCATATTAATAAAATAATAATAGCAAAATATTAGAATATTAAAAAT